>JAVANC010000014.1:18901435-19501435 GCA_033319125.1 Parnassius glacialis | reverse complement strand
ACCGAATCTACAACCAAACTAGGCCACCTTAGGCACCCCATCAGATCTTGCAACCCTAACCAACGCCTCAAAATTACAGCCCCAACGTGGGCTAGCCGGAGGGTTGAACTGGATGCCCTTCCTGGACATCGCAGCACATAAATAAGTCCTATCCCTAGACAGAAGTCCGACGACCTCCTTCAAACACCTATCTGCGCTCCTATGATTAGTTCTGCAATCCGACCGGATCAGGTCTTCAAACAGCGACGCGACCCGAAGCGGCCCAGAGGGACCTTCTAAGCTTCAGTGCAGAGAGCACCCCCAAATTCCCCATAAACTTCGTCTGTGAAGAGCCGAACGAAACGCACAGATAGTCCCTAGTATGAATTTTCAAACAAGTAGGCATAACCAAGCCATCCACCTATAATCATTTACCAAATGGTGCGACAGCTGATTTCCATCTTATAATCTACAAACCAGATAGCCCTTTAGGCAGGTAGCCCTATGCTCATATTTCAACTAATTTTTCAAAAGCATCAATGTTCAATTACAGAACTAATTAAAACAAAGTAATCACCGATGCACATAGGTCAACTTGACAAAGTAAACAAAACAATAAACGTAAGAGAGAGCCCTATTTCTCATTTCAAATAAATATCTAAGACAGTGCCAACAAAATGTAAACCAAAAGAGAATTGACTCTTATTCCCTTCGGCACAAATAGGGTTATCCAATTTCAGCCTTCCTTCTCACAAAGCAAAATCATTAAACACTATCACAAAGCATTTACCTAATTTTCCAAATCGCGTCATTCAATTTCAAATGAATTCAAACTTTCCTTTCAGCAAACAGACGCAACAATCAAATACAATTACAAAGCATACGCACAAGCATTCAAAAGGGCACACAATTTAATTTCAATTTTCTGTGCAACAACAAACGCAGTGATCAAATATATTTACAAAACATATGCCGCAGCATTTAAGGAGTATTTTAAATTCAATATTTTAATCACAACCGCTACAAATATGAATTTCGCGGAAAAGCCAAAAGCATTTTTAATTTTAATTTAAAGCGTCGTTAATTAAGTACTCGTCCAAACCCAAATCTAATACCCCTTGACAGCGTGATTCAACACTCCAGGGGAGCCCTAATATTCCCACCACCAAGTGGAGGCCACACGGCGTGAACCCGAGACTAATAGTGCGCAACCGCTAACAGTCGCCACTCGGGTTGTACGCCCTCACTGAGGCCGTCGGCAACAGAACAGCTTGACAAGTGGACTGTTGACGGCTTAAGGCTCAGTGGAGGTGGCCGTGGTGGAAGCTAAGGCGGCAGCTAACTAGGGCCGCCTCCATCAATTGGCGTACAGTGGTACACCAGTCGCGGCCACTCAGCTAACGGGAGTGAGAAGGGTCTAGCGAACTGATGAGTGGCCGTGAAGTTCCTCTCCACACGCTGAGGGGGTGATGACACCCCCGCCCCTGGGGGAATTACCCCCCGACTGGTCGGGGGAGGGACCCCTTTCAAACCTAGGGACCTGGTGGCTAGTCGGCGGGCGCCGAGCGACGCCCGTCAGAGGGCGTGGCGGAGCGCCCCCGCCCGTGGGGGTCGAGGGCCTGGTAGAGCCCCGAGAGGAGACGCCGTTCGCACCCATGCACAGAACTGCATGGTGATTGCCCTGGCAATGCAGACAGGGCCGCCGGTGCGGACAGTCTCGCTGGAGGTGCCCTTCCAGACATGAGTAGCACCAGCGGCGCTCCTTGGCGAGTTTGCCTCGCAGGAACCGGCTTACCTAATAATTTCGGGCAAGACGTTACCCGGTAATCAAATGCTCGACAATAGGAGCAGGGGAGGGGGGGTTGACGACGACTTGCCCGGCGGATTCCGCCTCTCACTGGGCACGGCTCGTAAGTCGTCGACGGTGCCCGCCGCGTGCTCGATCTGTCGGCACTGCTCCTCCAAAAACCGCAGCAGGTCATAGAAGGGCGGAATATAGGAGGCCTCGTCGCCGCCGCACCTCACCTCAAAATGCATCCGAAGGTCGAGAGGTAGACGGGACAGCACGATGCGGAGCAACAAGAAGGCCCATTCGCCCACTGGTAAATCCAGCTGCCTCAACGTATTACAGGCCACCAAGACTGGATCCAACAGGTCCGGACGTAGTCTGGCCCGGTCACTAAGCAGCGGGAGGCTTAGAAGCTGCTTAACATGTTCGTCCGCAATTCGCCAGACGTTGGCGTATCTTCTGGCTAGGAGGTCCCGAGCAGTCTGGTAGGCGTCGGCCGACAATCTCAAATGGCCGACAACGCCCAGGGCCTCCCCCTCCAGTGAGGCCAGGAGGTACGCCACCTTCTGGCTCGGGGTCAAGTCACTCCGGGCGTCCACCAGGCCGGCGAAAAGACCAACGAAGGTCAGCCATTCGGAAAGGACCCCGGAGAACCTTGGCAAGTCCAGAGTTGGGACTCGCCCCAACAGCTCCGGCTGAGGCTGCTTCCGAAAGGACTCGGGCAGGCTACTCATCCGAGCTTCACGCGCCTCCTCGGCATACCTGCCTTCAGCCTCGATTAACTCGTCCGTGAGTGAAAGAACTGCTCGTAGTCCGCGAAGCAGGAGTCCAGGACTCTCTTTTCCACATCCGAATCCTCGAGCTCAGCGTAAGCCTCCTCCACTGCGGCCCTTCGAGCATCGACCTGCTCGAACCGCTTCATCAAGTTGTGGACTCTATCCGGTCGACCTATCAAAGCATGGGCGCTGGTGGCTAAGCGTAACTTAGTCCGCAGGCAACGGATTAGCAGCTTGGGCGATGACATCACTATTAAATCCAAATTACGACGCGGCTCCAGCACAATTACAATAATAACAAATAACAAATACAAAAAAAATTAACAGCTAACAAATGCAGTTCCTATCAAATCGAGTTGAATAGAAATTACACAAATAACAATTACTACTTATCAAACCAAATACAAGTTAGTACAAAAGAAAAGACACAAATCAAAGTAACAAATAACAAATACTAGTGCGATCAAATCAAGTTAAATTCAAATTGCGTAAATACAAATTACTACTCTTTAGTTCGAATACAAATTACAATACGAAATATACATAAACGAAGATACACATCACGGTTGATCAACAAAAAATGCCGAGCTCGGAAATTGACCCTTCGATGAGTAATCCACTACAACTATCCGACAACGATAATTAAGCGATTACGTAAAAATAACCATCTACCTACATGACGCAAATTCCCGCTTGCGCAATAACCGGTTGCGGCTTTTCAAATTTACCCGCTAACAACAAAAAAGCAAGCCACAAAAGAAAAGAATTTTATTATTACGTATATAATTAAAAAAAATATTTTTACGTATTACGGACGGGCGTGATTTTAGACACAAAATTAAACCAATCAACCCAACGCTCCCTGCCACCAAAATTGTTTAATTTTCACCATTGGTCGGGATCGACCGGGAATCGATCCCGGAATCGCGCTCTGCTACTAAATGTTACGGCCAGCAGCTGCTTATCTAACAGTAGAGTCCCCCGGGCCCATAGAGGGAGAACCTACAAGCAGATGTTGGTCGGGCCTCCTTACAGGCCAAAGGTGGAAAGTTTCTAATTACAATAAACAATCAGGGGGGAGCGTTCTATTCTATTAAACGGAGCTTACTTACCTCTATCCAAGGCGACTGGTCCCTCAGGATTCGGTCAAGTTGCATGTGGTTGTATAGTGCTAGGAAGGTAAGGGTCAGTGATGTGTATCTGGGTGTGGCTGGTAGTGTTATTGACCTTATTAGACCGTTACCCTCTGCAGCAGTTCGGACCTCAGCACCTCTCCACATCACGTCACTTTCTTCGTTAGTCACGATGACAGTCCAGTAACTCTGTCGTACGATTAACTACCTTACAGAAGCCACTAACTCTCGTTTGTTATAACGCTTGACCCGCGAAACGAACACAGAACGTACGGATCAAAGGTCACTACCGTTTCGCGTGGCCACAGTTATTTCTAGAATATCAAATACCGCACTAGCTATTATTGTCGAATGCACTTACACAGATTCTGAGTTAGATACAATAAGTCCCGGGTGAAGCTAACAAGCAAGGAATGCGCGTTACGTATCCTAAACCGTATATTTCCTAGATGCGCGTGTCGTATTCCGCTTCCGACTTCCCGACAAAAAACCAGCGTGCCACCTATCGCAGCGCTGAATTTGGACTCCCCTTTTTTCTAGCGCGTTCTCGACACACACGGCTCAACACGCTCGGCCGAACTTCATCCCGTATCGCGCCGAGCCGAGTACCATCTAGCGTCGATTCTTGACATTAGCGCTTTGGCGCGAACAAATGGAATAGAATATAATAGAATAATTTTTTATTCAATATTTACATTCAAATTCAAATACATTACATGTGTTATTCTTGTTGAAAGTAATTTTTTACCACTGGTTTGAAAAAACCCCTCTGTCCTGGGAAGAATCAGCAAGAAACCCAGCGGGAATTTTTTTTAAAAATAAATTTTAACATATGAATGATTACAAACTATTTACAAAATTTATTTTAGAAACTACTTGGAAGCAACCACCTCATTCCCAGGGGTTATTATCAACCATGTATTTATTTATACTATAATAACCCTTTTAATACAGTTTCATCTTAACAAAATATTTAAACTTGGTAATAGAGAGAGCCTGTTTACTTTCCGGGACCTTGTTGTAATAGCGTATACATTGCCCCACGAATGAAATACTGACTCTATGGAGTCGAGAAACTGGTATCACTAGCTTGTGCTTGTTCCTAGTGTTTAAAAATCAATTTAAGTTTAAAAATCAAGGAATTATCATCAGTAAATAATACTATATCATGATTATCCCCTACAAGGGAAGGTAAGTCATTAATATACACTAGAAACAGGATTGGGCCGAGAATCGAGCCCTGAGGGACACCCATTAGTACAGACCCGGAAGAACTTTTACCATTGATAATAACCTTCTTCATTCTATTACTTAAATATGAAACAGAAACAGAAACAGAAACAGAAACTTTTTTATTCAATATAGATTATAAATAATACTTATTGAAAGTCACTCTTTTGTATAATTACCACTGGTTCGAAAAAAAACTCTGTCCTGGGAAGAACCAGCAAGAAACCCAGCGGGACTTGTTTTTTTAAATAACAGCTTACAATCATGTATGTTACACAAATTAACAACACAACAAATTAGAAATAGCTTGGGAGCGATCACCTCACTTCCAGGGGTATGAAATAATAAGTTTAAGCGCTGTGTTCTTGACACCATAGTACTGTAGCTTCCTGATTAATGTCACATGGTGAATACAGTCGAAGGCCTTGGAAAGGTCACAAAATATACCCAATGCATCCTTTGAATTCTCCCATGCACAAAAAATAAGTTTAATAAGCTCAAATCCAGCGTCAGTTGTCGAGCGACCCCTTGTAAAACCGAATTGATTTTTATGTAGCAATTCATTAATATTAAAGAAACTTAACATCTGATCTAAAATTATTTCTTCAAAATTTTACTAAATATTTAGTAAAAATTTGAAGAAACCAATTTCTGTACTGCCAATATTGGTAGTACAGAAATTGGTCTAAAATTGGCGGGGTCTAATGTACTACCAGATTTAAATAAAGGTATAATTATACTATGTTCAACTTTAACGGAAATCCCCCGTAAGTCTGCTGTTTTCTTAACATCAATAGTTTTAAAATATTTCACAATATCTTTTGGCTCTACTCTATAATAAATAATAAACTCTATGGAATTTAAAAGTATTTGAACAAGCCTTTATATTTTGTTTAAGCAATGATTCGGCGACAATAGGAGAAGAATTTAATGTTTTTGTTGTCAAAAAAGGAACATCAGTAAAATGTTTCTCAAAAGGCATAACAATTTCTTGATCAAATCGAGTTAAATTATTGTTAATATTCAATTGAAAATCCGAGTTGCGCGGTTTGACCTTGCCCGTTTCACTGTTTATTATTCTCCAGGTCATTTTCATTTTATCAGCTGCAGCTTTAATTTTGTTGCTTAAATGTAAAGCACACTTTTTTAAATATTTTCGAATATGTTTTTACATAATCTCTAAATATAACACTACTAATTTTTAGATCTTTCGTCATAAAGCTCGTGTAACCTTCGCCTACTTTTATAAATTCCTACTGTCGCCCATTCATTAAATGAAATGCGATTGTATGTCGGAATCAACAGTAAGATACTGCTATTTTACGCTAGTATTCTGTAAGAGCGCCGTTTTTCTCTGGTCAAACAGACCTTATCGTGCTTCATCATACATATAATTAGGTACAGTGTAGCTCGAACATGTTAAGCTTTATCAATTGTCATGTTCATAGGCTGCTATGAAAAATTTCTCACAGTTTGCCGGAAGAGGAAAAAACGGCCACTTGTTAGTAAGTTGTAAAATATCATCATCATCGTCATTACAGCCTTTCACAAGTCCACTGCTGAACATAGGCCTCCCTCAAGGAATGTCACAAAACACTGTATTGAGACACCTGCATCCATGGACTTATTGCATGTCTTACTAGGTCGTCACTCCATATAGTGTGGGTCGCCCTACATTTTGCCTACCGGTACAAGGCTGCCACTCGAGAACCTTTTTCCCCATTTGTTCTCAGTTCTTCGAACTATATGGCCGGTCCATTGCCATTTCAGCTAATGCGTTGTGCTACGTCGGTCACTCTCATTCTACTGTGTATATCCTTCTTTCTAAGTTTATTATAAACCCAGAGCCTAGCCCTCTCCATAGCTTGCTGAGCGACCTTGAGCTTTTTCACACAGCCAGAAGAAAGACTACGTCTCAGATCCATAAGTCAGCACTGGCAACACGAAGTTGGACTTACATAGTCGGACTATTTGTCCCAGGTCAACATGGATGTTACACATGATTTTTGTTTTGTCCATATTCATCTTCAGACCTATCCGTTGGAAGGCACTATCGAGGTCATGGTAAGGGGCTGATGTCCTCCAGCGATTCTGCCACAAAGATATATCGTCGGAAAATCTTAGGTATATTCAAATACAGAACCATTGAAATGAATTGACATTTAGTATAGTTACTCATTTCGCAATGTAGACGCTCACTAAGAAAGAATGTTACGCTAGTCCCGTCTTGATATTTTACACCCGTGCGCCCAGCGAAGCGAGCGGGTATTACCTAGTATTGTATATGATATGTGCCGTGTAGTGGCGGTCAAGAATATCCACTACCTCATATCCTCCCAAGGGTGTCGTATAAGGCGACAAAGGGAAACAGGCAGGAGATGGGGAGTAGCATCTTCCTGATAATAGCCAAAATTGCAATAAAAAAACTGCGGTTGCCAACCCGCTCGCCAAGCGTGGCAACTATGGCAAATACTCCCCAATGAATAGAGCAACAAACAGACGGCCCCCAGTCCCCGGCGGCTCCGCTATTCCTGGCTGCGGTGGCGACCATGGTAAAGCCGGGGCAGGGGGTGCTAAGAATCTCCGGTGGAGGTTCGGTTGCCACCTTAGACGACTCGACCTGGCAACGTACAACGCATGCACCCTGAGGACTGACGAGAAGATCGTGGAGCTGGAAGAAGAGATAGACAAGTTGCGCTGGCATATTATAGGATTATCCGAAGTCCGAAGAGAGGGGGAGGACACGGTAATCCTCGAATCCGGCAACTTGCTCTATCACCGGGAGGGCGACCATCTGTCCCAAGGAGGTGTCAGATTTATCGTCGACAAGTCTCTCGTTAACAACGTTGTAAAGATCGGGAGTGTGTCAACGAGGGTTGCGTACCTTATACTCAGAATCACTAAACGGTATTCGCTGAAGGTCATACAGGTTTACGCACCAACCTCGGCACACCCCGATGAGGGGGTGGAGGAAATGTATGAGGATATCTCTAGAGCCATGCATTCCTCCAAAACCCAATATACGGTGTTAATGGGAGACTTCAATGCAAAACTAGGTACAAGAGAGAACGGTGAGCTGAAAGTAGGGAAATTTGGAATAGGGCAACGGAACCCAAGGGGCCAGCAGCTGGCCGACTTCATGGAGAAAGAGGGACTCTTTATGATGAACTCTTTCTTCCAAAAGCGGCCCCACAGGAAGTGGACCTGGTCAAGCCCCGACGGTTCGACAAAAAATGAGATTGACTTCATTATGACGACCAGACGACAACTGTTCAGTGATGTCTCCGTGATCGCGAGGGTGAAAACTGGTGGCGATCACCGAATGGTTAGAGGCGCACTGAACCTAAACGTTAAGTTGGAGAGGTCTCGTCTAATGAAGTCAACGCTCCGTCCCCCTCGTGCTCTGTTCCAGAGTCCCGAAACCTTTCAGCTCGAGTTACAAAACCGTTTTCAGTGCCTAGAAGACTGCAATGAAGTGGACGATATGAATGACAAGCTCGTGGAAACTGTCCATGCGGTTGGAGCTAAGTTCTGCAAGACCCGCCGCAGAAGAACACAAAAACTCTCCGATCACACTCTTAATCTCATGGCTGTTAGACGGGAGATGAAGCTACATTCTTCAACAGATTTGACAGCACACAGGCAACTGAACAGACAGATCTCCAATTGCATGCGGCGGGACTTACGCAACTTCAACACAGCTTGTATTGAAGAAGCGATCGAGCGGAACCAAGGCTCCAAAGTCTGCCAGAGATCTGTGTGCCAGAAAGAGCCAACTGTCAGAGCCGAAGACTGAATGTGGCAGCATCGTTTCCGGGACACCTGAGATTTTGAGTGAGATTGAGAGGTTCTATGGGCAACTGTACACGTCTTCGTTGGAGCCACACGCAAGTGTGAGTAACGATCCAAGCCTTTTACCCTGCATTTAATCGAATAGACATACATACGGCTTTGCTCTACAGTTTACAATCAATATTTGCGCACATTCCTTGATGACACTGATTTTTGTCTGAACTATAAGATGCTTTTTGTTAGATAGATTTTTTTCATCTCAAAATTGAAAATGCAGGATATTACTAGTCAATAACACCACTTGATTGTGTGTATAGCTGTTTTGCTACTCTCTACAATGCAGACTCTACATGACATAGGAGAGCTATTGCAGGGAGACCGCACGTCGTAAGACATGATTTTTTTTTACCCTTTCCCAAAGCCACCTCTTACGGCATCCCCAGAAAGAAATGGGGACATGGACCAATCCAAGCCACAAGCATAAATTCTATAAAAACACAAATTGTCGGGTTTTGGTTTTATGACAAGTGTGTACTAATCAACAATGCAACCAATGCGGTATCGTTTCGGTACACAGCTTATAGATCCCGCAACGCTACCGCACCGACAAGTCAGAAATAAGCCTTATAAGTAATCTTCGCCCAAAATCACGAAGCGCAAGCGATTCGCGGAAATTATTTGTCTATAAGGATTTACGTAATTGCAGTCATGTTTTCATAAGAAATGATACGGTAAGAAAACCTTTAACACCTACTTACGATGGCCCCTACCGCGTCCTAAGTAGAAATAATAAGGTATATAAGGTACAACTCCCTAATTGGCAAGTCAATATTTCAATTGAAAGATTGAAACCAGCATATATAGTCGAGTCAGAAACTAATGATTTAAGTACAAATTTTAAGGGATATCAGAATGCGAACACAAAAAGTAAAGTAGATAATAAGTTTGTTCCTTGTACCACACGAAGTGGCAGAGTAGTAAAGTCACCTGTGCATTTTTTTGTAAACTAGGCCTTAAGCAAATTTAATTAAATGTAACTGCAAATTTGGCTAAAAGTTAACTTATAAAGTAGAATAATTAGCAATAAATTTATGTACAATTTCAACCGATTGACACTTCTTTTACGTAAAATATCTTTCGAAATTATTTTATGGCTATTTTTATAAACATGGGCAAGCAACAGTCAATGAATGCAGAAGTAATAATAGCTCATAACGGAGCTGATAACCAAGCGCAAGCTGAATTACAAAGAAAGTTAGCATGCTACAGTGTCGTCACAATGATTGTGATAATTGTGATATGTGTAACATGTCTTTACATTTGTTACCGGAAAGCCGGAAAGAAAAATAAAGGTAAAGTGATCGACCAAGTTATTTCGAGTATCGAGCAATGACGCAGGACACAGCTAGCTCAAACAGCAGCTAGTCCAAACGCCCAATCAGCATCAGTGCATTATTAAATAGCAGTGTTAAAATAAAATTTGAAACATATAATCTGTTTAGCATACTTGAGTACCTAGTATATTTACAAAATTGAACTATGTATTACATGTTTATAGACTTAAATCTTTTGTAATAAAAGGGTTTCACAGTGGACTTAAAATTTAGTGTAAGGAATTAGAGATAAGTAATTACTTAAATGTATTGTTAAGACCATGAATTATGTAATTTTACTCTTAAGACTAACATATATAGCTTTAATTAAATTAATCCGACCAATAAGAGATTCACTTTGTATTTAATAGTATAGTATAGTACAAAACAACAATGTAATACATTAGATCAGTGTTTCACCGTATTGTTATCATAGGAAGTAGGTAGGTCGAGTGATCGAGTAGCAGGCAAGCCACGCGTTATCGCATTGTTTGCTTGCAACTTAATATGCTCTGCGCCAAAGATGTTTTATAGGTCAAAACATCTTTGCTCTACGCACACTCTGTTTAGTTTTAGTTAGAAGTAAAGCTCAACCGATTTAGATGAAACTTTTAACTTTTTGCTAAATGATGTATTAAATTCATATATTTACTTTTTAAAAAAAGGGGGGAGTACTGTGGGTGCTGCTGACACAGCATACACAGGCGTCACCCGTGTCAATGTATGTGTAATTCTTTCGAAATACGATAACGACCGCCACCGGCGGGACGGCAGCCTGTAAGCGAGGGACACAGTTCCTTTAGAGTGTACTAAGCGAGCACGCGTCTCGGGTTCGATAAATAAATCTAATCATTTTCCCCTCTAAACATGCCTTTAGGACACACCAGAATCCCAGCACCACAATGCTTCCTTGCAGCTGCTTTGACCTTGGACTCAATGAACCGCCCGAAGTTCATATTTAAGGATACCTCAACCCCCAACAACTGAAGGCGGTTGGTGTACTCCAGTGATACATTTCGGAAAGCAGGCGCCAAGGTGAGCTGGCTCCTTTTTACAGTGAAGAGACACGCTTGTATTTTGGAGGCGTTGAATTTCACAAGATTGGCATCGCCCTATTCGGAGACTGCCTGTAGTATGGAATTCACACGCTCTACCATAGCTTCTCTTTCGGACTGGATTTGATCCTGACTGGCCCGAGGACTTGGTTGGTATCTCTCCACAACTGTGCTGTCGTCTGCATACCGATTGATACCGGGCATAAGCAGATTATTAATATGCAGCAGGAAGAGAGTTGCGGAGAGGACGGGCCCCTGAGGAACACCGGCGTTAGTCGCAACAGGATTGGATGAGCAGCCATCGAACCATCTACTACTATGAGGTTATCTATCGTGGAGGTGTCCTGCAGTGGACTATGATAAGCTGTAACAGTAACCGTAACGATTATCAAGAGTATAAAAAAATATCAATAAATGACACAATGATTTATTGCATGTCTTGAAAGTAAAACGTGTTAGACAGTTGTTCATAAAATTTGAAGTGATTAAATTGGTGACGACTGAACCATAGGCCAATGACGCTGACCCTTGACATGCTTAGATAATGAATTCTACCACACCGTTAATAGTTTATTTTCAAACACAGTTAATCGAACGCTCTGCAAGTAATCATGATTTCCGTAAACGGTCTTTTAATTTTATTTAAATGTTTTATTTACTTGTTTATTGTGGCATTTACCTCATTTACGTGTCTAGTGGTTTTGTTAAAAATTTGGCTGGAGCCAAAGACAGGAATTTGCAAATGCAAAACCCGATTATATGGCAAAATAGCTCTTGTTACTGGGGGAAACTCTGGAATCGGGTTAGAAACAGCCAGAGACTTAGCAAAAAGAGGTGCGAGGGTCATAATTGCTTGCAGGAATGCCGCGAAATCTGAGCAAGCAGTCACTGACATAATTGCTACTACGGGGAATACAAATGTAGAGTACAGAAGTTTGAATCTTTGTAAATTCAGCAGTGTGAGGGATTTCGCTGAGGATTTCAATAAAACAGTGGATCGTTTGGATATTTTGGTCAATAATGCTGGATGTGCTGGTATGCCTCACCGTACTTCCGACGACGGTATAGATCTTGTAATGCAAACAAATCACTTAGGACCGTTTCTGCTCACAAATTTGCTTATGGATAAACTAATATCATCGAAACCAAGTCGGATTGTAATCGTTTCATCCTATCTTCATAATTTTGGTCGTTTGGATCTTGAAGATATTGCTGGCATAAATACAAAAGGAGACTTCCTTAAATACGCAAACAGTAAGCTTTGTAACGTTCTTTGGATGAATGCCTTGGCGAAAAGACTTCCAAAAGGAGTTATAGTCAATGCATTGCATCCAGGATTGGTAAAAACCGATATTTTTAAAAGGCTACCACTATATCTAAGGAAAATTATAAACATTTTAACAGATTTAATGTTTAAAAATTCTAAAGAAGGTGCTCAAACTACTATACATCTGTGTGTTTGTGAGGAACTAACTGGTTTTACCGGCGGGTACTATAAAGACTGCAAGCTCCATCCATACCACAAGATATGTGACGATGCCGATTTTGTTGATATGTTTTGGGATAAATGTCTTTTACTTACTTCGACTAAACAGATTTGTAGCAAATAACATTAATTTATTGTGACATTAATTTTATGTATTTTTAATTAAAACTCTCTTTTTAACAAGCAGTAATGTCAGTTTCCAGAAATGAATGAATAGATTTTTTGTTATTTTATCTCCTAGTTAATATACATTAATATCATCGACTTATTGTTTGGTGTTTCACGTGGCGGTATTAAATTTAAGATTTATTTTTATGTTTAAATAACGCATTATGCTCATGACGTGAGTTTTGTGTACTACCAAAAAAATTTAAATTTATAAGAAAAAACAAACTTACATTATTTTTAGTCTGTCACCCTAGGATAAGGATGATGTTTAGTATGAGAATATACCGTCGATTGATTTGACTATAGTGAAGTCTGAAGCTTTTTTGTATAGAACAAGGATGCCGAACGAGCACACAGTCCACTTGATGGCAAGTAAAATGCCTTAGCCCGTAGATATCCACATCAATTCACGATTAGGAATCAAAATGCAGGTGTGTTGTCCCTCTTGACGACGAAGTTGGAATGCGTCGTTTCCAGTAAAAAGAGTCTCCGGTTCTTTACACTTACCATACGTAACACAGCAGCATCAAGCTTCTATTTCGTGGTGAAATTCTGTGAGAGCGTAGTGTTTCCCCGATTGAACCGATCCATTCACGTAACAACCATACTATAGCTGCAGAATGATTCTTCAAGTTCAGTTATGAAATAGTTAATGAAAATAAATTACTATATATCTTTATATATAAAAATTACGTGTCCACGATGGACTCCTAAACTACTGAACTGATTTCAATAAAATTCTTATATTAAACACTATTTACGCGCGCGTGCGTGCGTGCGTGCGTGCGTGCATGCGTGGGTCTGTGTGTATTAGTATTAGCCGAATATAGATTTTACCATCGGGATACTCAATCAACCAGTTCTTTTTGAATTTTGTAATATAAAATTGGCGTTGTGTGTACAGTTGACCTACATTTATTATGTGCATATTTAATTTAATTATTCGAACCCTTCGCGCTCTGTCTATAGAACGGTTAATTTTATAGCGTTTTGCCTGAGATTATAGAATTTTATGCTCTTTTAACTTTTCCAAAAACTCCAATTGTCAATTGAAGCAAATTTAACAAGTTATACAGTAAACTGATTTTTGCGTTCTATGACCTTCAATATCTTGACTTGCGTACACGAGATTCTTTGAGACTCTTGAGGGAACTTATACAATGTCAAAACAAAATGTACCTACAGTTTTGTACTTTATTATCTCTCAATCCAAGGTTAAATCCCAATTCAACTGAACTGACTGGCTCAATTATTATATCGTTCTAACATTGTCGGCAGCAGCAACCTGCAATAGCATGAGTGTTTAGTAATTATAATATACGATGTCTGTTATATGCTCAATGATATCAATAATATTTCTAATGGGTAATTTTTAAATGAAAATGGACGAGTCGATGAAGTGTCATATCCTACATCCTACAAGATGCAGGAGTGTACAAGCTGGATTGTGAACGTGGTCTCTCTTACATAGGACAAACAAAAAGATCTATAAAAACCCGCGTGAAAGAACATAATATAGCACCGACTTTCCGGGAAGTGTGCAGTATGTGAACATGTTTAAGATCGTCCCCACCATTACATTACATTTGATAGACCACAAATCCTAGCAAAAGAACACCGATTCCTACCAAGTATGATTAGCGAGGCTATTGAAATTAAAAAACATCATAATTTCAATAGAGAAGATGGATGGGTGCTACCATCTGCTTGGGATCCTATAGTTAATAAAATTAAATCCAAACCCAAGCATACCACTGCAAGACTTCAAGATACTGTAAGCTCATTCTGCGTAGATCAGACCAAAAATTAATATTCAAAAACTGAAGGAATATATATATATATATATATATATATATATATATATATATATATATATATATATATATATATATATATATATATATATACTAGCTGACCAGGCAGACGTTGTTCTGCCCTTTCCAAACGCCTATTTGCTTTCCCAAAAAAACTCCTGAAATTAGCAATAAAAAAAATTGAGGGTCACTTATCGGGATAAAAATTATCCTATCTCTCAAGTTGGACCAAACTGCACACAGTCTGCAAAATTTTTTTGAAATCGGTTCTATCTGTTAAATACTTACAGCAACACGTGGTGGTTATACTACTAAATTGTAGCTTATTAGTAATAGTAATATTTTTAACATAGCGCCATCTATTAAATATTTACTCAATCCAGTCAACAGATATCGTCATCTGACAGAATCGTTTGGAGCTAACAGATAATTGTGACTGTCAAATAATAGACAAATAATTTTCAATAAATTAATATTGTATTGCTACTATAAATTGAGATGTAAGCTATCCTATCTTTTAAGTTGGACCAAACTGCGCATTGACCAAAAATTTCATTGAAATCAGTTCAGTAGTTTAGGAGTCCATCGCGGACAAACAACGTGACACGTACTTTTTATATATAACTAGCTGACCAGGCAGACGTTGTTCTGCCCTTTCCGAACAACCATTTACTTTACCAAAAAACTCCTGAAATTAGCAATAAAAAAATTGAGTGTCGGGATAAAAATTATTCTATCTCTCACGTTGGACCAAACTTCACACAATCTGCAAAATCTCATTGAAATCGGTTCCATCTGTTGAATACTTACAGCAACACGTGGTGGTTATACTACTAAATTGTAGCTTATATAAAACGTTTGTATTTTTAACATAGCACCATCTATTGAATATTTACTCAATCCAATCCACAGATATCGTCATCTGACAGAATCGTTTGGAGCTAACAGAAAATTGTGACTGTCAAATAATAGGCAAATAATTTTTAATAAAATAATATTGTATTGCGACTATAAATTAAGATGTAAGCTATCCTATCTTTTAAGTTGGACCAAACTGCACACAGTGTGCAAAATTTCATTGAAACCTGTTCAGTAGTTTAGGAGTCCATCGCGGACAAACAACGTGACACGTACTTTTTATATATAAAGAAGAAGATGGTTAGGATTCCATGTTTTTTTTTCTTTGAAGATAGAGATAATACACTTTTTCGAGGCATATGAAACAACAAAACAAATAATAATAGAAAATAAAGAAATAATTTGTCACTCATATATGTTATATGGCCCCCGGGGACCATAATACAAACAATGTGAGGAGCCAAATCACAAATATCAAAGGATAAATTAATGTACGAACCATAATTTAGAAAGTTACCAGATTTTTTGCATAATTACCTTCAAAATCCCTTAGAAAAATCTTTATCATACACGATGTACAAATCACCAACATTAAAACTTTAGTTTTCCCACAAAAATTTATGTAACTCAAGAGTGGTTTTAAAAGTTTGTCAGTTGCTGGTTTCTACTGGTTCTAACTACTAGTAACTACTAGTGTGTCTCTAAGTTATAAATATTAAATGGGGCCAATATTTTTTTATATAGAATAAGGGTGACAAACGTGCCCATCCGTGCAACAGCAAAAGCTGCCGCGTGGCTCTACCACTGTTTGAAATGCGAATATACCTGCGACGACGAATACGACGAAATTGCATGCCATTATCATGGTAGAATATAAAGTCCCATTAATAATTAAAAAAAAAATTGAGAAAGGTATGCTGAGATGGTTTGGCCACGTCGAGAGAATGAATGAAGAACGATTGACGAAAAAAGTGTATAAGGCGAGTGTGAATGAAAGTGTTGGAAGGGGTAGACCTAGGCGGACATTTCTAGACCAAATTAGGGACGTCTTGAAAAAAGGCCAGGTTAAGAGTACCCTAAACCGTAGAGCATGTATGAAGGGAATAATGAGAGTGGACGAAGCGAAACAAGTATGTAAGGATCGTAGCAAGTGGAAAGAAGTGGTCTCTGCCTACCCCTACGGGAAAGAGGCGTGATTATATGTATGTATGTATGTATTAATAATTAATATGATTATCATATTACGTACTAAATACATTCTTGCAATAAATAAATTAAATTGAATTGATTCTCTTATATCGCCCGTGTCTTGTTACAGATAAATTTTAATTGAACTAAAAATTAGGCACGAATTAGATAGTCTACTGTGTTGCCTATAATATGTGATAACCAAAAAATTTTACCTGCATGGCAATGTATGGCGACTCTTCCCTCTTCTAACGCAAAGGACAACACTTTCGCCATGTTCAATAATCCGCTGAGACTCGCTTCGCCATAATCTGGCCACGCGAAGTTGTAATAATATACTGTAATTAAGAAAAGTAATTTCGTCTTTATTATATCCTCAAGTTCATCTGATGGTGTCAGTGGCATATCATTCATATTAATTTAGTTAAAGCGATTGACAACGCTATCTTTGTTTTTATTTTAACAGCTTTCTTTGTTTAAATTTATTTGCTTACCATCAGGTGCACAGGTTAGTTACGTGACTCTATTGTTTTAGAAAAAATGAAAATAAACCTTTAATCTTATGTAAATTACAAATACCAAAAGGTATTTTGTAATTGATTAAATACATTTTAGAAAACAACTTTGTTCATCCATTGTTACCCAACTCTGCTTAGAGAGTCCTATTCACGGCGCAAATACAAAGTATTTGCTCTGTGGTCCTAAAATAGTCCAGAAGGCTAACCTAATATCTTACTTCCTACTTAACACTGATCTTGACACTTAGAAATGAACTTACCAAACATTTAGTTATTTAATTACCTAAGTTATGAAATTATAAGTTTAGCCATAATTTAAAAACTATTTGCAACACAATTTTTCTTTATCATTCCCATATGGATATATCGATATAGATTATTTACAAATCTTTATGGTTTATAGATGCTTTTACTTACGTTTTTTTATTGAACTTGTAAATGATAAATATAAAAACTGTCTAAAAAACATTTAGAATATTTATTAGAATATTTTTCATTCATATAGACATGAAAAAAGAATACTTATTGAAAGTAATTTAAGCTTTACCACCTTGACCACGTACTTTTTAGTATTATAATAAATCTTATTAAACAATTTTTGCTTTTTAATTTTTGATAAAAAGTGAAAGGAATAGAATAAATCATGTTTTATTACACTTTGTTTGTCAAAGGAATAGCCTTTGACAAAGAAAGTGTAATTTGTTATGAAATTTTAAACATACTCAGAAAGTAGCTATTTCATTTCGGGTTAGATATTATCAAAACCAAAGAACCGACAACCGATGGGGAAAAAGGTTCTTGAGTGGCAAACTTGTGCCTGTAAGCGAAGTGTAGGGCGGCAGGTACGATCTGTTAAGATATGCAAGAAGTCGATGCGTGCAGGTGGCTCAGGACTGAGGTGCTTTGCGGTATTCCTTAGGGTAGGCCTATGTTCAGCAGTGGACTTGTGAGAGACTGTAATGATGATAATGATCATTAGATAGATTTTGCATATTTTCTTGGACATTGTTGTTAGTCATGTTTTATTCTATTCCTTTGACAAACAAAGCGTAATATTTGGTATGAAATCTTAGGCTAACCCAGAAAGTAACTATTTTATTTCGGGTTAAATATTTCAATAACCGAAGAACTGACAAACCGAAGGAGAAAAAAAGTTCTTGATTGGCAGCTTCGTACCGGTAAGCGAAGTGTAGAACGAACCCCTGCTAGATGGAGTGACGACTTGTTAATAGATGCAGGAAGTCGATGGATACCAGTGGATCATGACCGTGCTTAGTGGTGTTTCTTGTGGGATGCCTATGTTCAGCAGTGGACTTGTGAAGAACTGAAATGATGATGCGTTCAATCTATACTTATAATATAATAAAGCGGAAGAGTTTTTTGTTTTTTTGTTTGTTTAAGCGCGCTAATCTCTGGAACTACCAGTCCGATTTGAAAAATTTTTGTATATTATAGCCTGATTCATGTGGAATAGTATAGGCTATCTAGAATTAAGCTATATCACTCAGCTAGCCTTAAATATAGATATTTGTTAAGCAAGTCAGTAGAAAAATCACTCCCGAAATGATTTATCTGCGTACGCTGGTGTTATCGTTAGGGACATACGTAATACAATGTTCTAGAAAAATATAGATCTTTACTCCGTCAAAAAAAATCCGCGATACCATATGTCTATTTCTTATACATAAGCCATAATAAGGTATTTGGAGGTGGAGGTACCTGCACTTGTATTATGTACAGGAGGGTACAACTGTCGAACAGGTGCAGGCGCATCTTACTTCTATATGTGGAAATGAGGTTTGCACTGTGGAAGCGTTGAAATCACGTGGACGATACTTGTCGTTTAAGCTAGGAGTTCCGGCCAAGCAAGCTGAAAGTATCATGTCACCGGCGCATTGGGCAGAGGATATTTGTGTTAAACCTTGGCGCCAGAACTTTCGTACCAAAGAAAATAATACGCAGCAATAGGCGTCAACGGTTTATGAAAATAACTCTGTGTTATCAAAATGTTCGTGGTTTGCGCTCAAAAATAAGGACTTTTCACAATAATGTGACTCAAGCTAATCTTGATATTATCGCCTTGACTGAGACGTTTTTGACTAGCTCTGTGTCCGATGGTGAACTATTTCCCTCGAGCTATATTGTGGTTCGGAAAGATAGGTTAGGTGACGTTGGTTGGGGAGGAGTATTGTTGGCTGTGCGTGATAGCTGCGAGGTTCGGGTGATTTCGGATATTGACGGTATGACACCCGATAAGGAACTAATATTCGCACTTGTGAGCTACAAAAATGTAAAGTTTTTGTGTTGTGTAGTGTACCTACCACCAAATTATTGCGACGATCAGTACATTGATGTTTTGACCTGCATAGAAAATGCTTTGTGTACCTATTCAAATTTGAATATATTAGTATAAGGTGATTTTAATCTTAATTCTTACAGCACTAATGTTAAAACTCAATTTAATATTTTTTGTGACTTCTGTAATCTACAGCAACGTAATAAGGTACTCAATTCTCGCGGTGGCTTGTTAGATCTCGTGTTGAGTGACTATGACCGTAACCAACTGAAGGTGTTGTCTGGAGTGGATCCACTCATGCCAATAGATGAGTGTCACCCTTCGTTGGTCGTCAAAATCAATCTCTCATACGGGAAGTTCTTGCCTGGGCTGCGGTCTTCGCCTGATGAGAGTTCGGATGCGATCCCCGATTGGGATTGGCGTAAGGCAGACTTTCAAGGTCTATATACTGCGTTAACTGAATTAGATTGGTCCGAGTTAATGACTTTTACAGACGTAAATTCGGCCGTAAATTTTTTTTACAACAAATTGAAAAAAAATATTAATTTATATGTACCAAATAAAAAGCTTTTTTCAAATCATCGTCAGTATGTCTATCCCAAGTGGTTCACGCCTTAAGATATTTAAACAAGAAGGCAAATTATTTAACAAAGAACTGTTTAGCTTTTATCGATGGAGGGTTAAAACCTTACTTGACAACGCATATGAGCAACACCTTAAGTTGATACAGAAAAGCATAATTGACGATCCGGTATTTTTTTGGAAATATGTTAGTGATAAAAAGAAAGAAAGACGACATACTGAAACGTATAGTTATAAAGGTGCAGAAGTAACAGGTTAAGATGCGGCTAATGCCTTTGCTGAATATTTTGGCTCAGTATTCCATAGTGAAAAGCCCCTATTAAATTATGTAGATGCCGAAAATGCGGCTAACTCACAAATTAAAGTGATGCCCATCTCAGTCAGGCAAGTAGACGAAAGTGATTTAAGATTGGCAATAAGACGCCTAAAGTCACGATCTGCTGGTGGCCCTGATCGCATTCCCGCTTTTCTGGTCAAGGATTGTGCGCCAGCTCTTCGTTCGTCGCTCTTGTTTATTTTCAATCTGTCCCTTAGACAGGCTAAATATTCAGAACAATGGAAACTATCTAGAGTGACACCTGTTCCAAAGGGAGTGCTTTCGGTTCTGGCGAAGATATTTGAAACCATGTTGGACTTTCGCATTAGGAATCAGGTAGATAACATTTTGCATGAGAGTCAACATGGGTTTCGAAAGAATCGTTCAACGACTACTGATTTGATAGCGCACGTGGACTATGTCTGTGCTGAGATGGATTCTAGGAGACAGGTAGACGCTGCCTATTTCGATTCCAGGAAGGCTTTTGACCTGGTGAGTAATGACATACTGTTACAGAAGCTAGCTAAGTTAGGTTTTACTCCGAAACTTATTCAACTCTTCGCTAGCTATTTGGATAATCGTCGTCAATTTGTTAGAGTAAGTGGTTTCGAATCTGCTGATTATTTCACTAGATCTGGGGTGAGTCAGGGTAGTACTCTTGGCCCTACGCTGTTCTTAATTTTTATAAATGACTTGCCTACCAAAGTAAAATCTGCGGAGTGTCTGTTATTCGCAGATGATCTAAAATTAAGTTTGGCGATTGGTAGTGTTGCTGATGCACAGGCTCTTCAACAGGACATAGATGCGGTATCGAAATGGAGTGAACTGAACCATCTACCTCTTAATGTGACTAAATGCAAGATTATCACTTTTGCATTAAAACAGAATCCTGTAATTATTAATTATAACTTATACGACGCGCCTTTGGTAAGAGTATATGACATACGTGACTTAGGTTTAATATTAGATACTAAATTAAGTTTTCACAATCTCTATCATCCTCCAAGTCTTTTTAGCACAAAACTCCAGCTATCCTCTGAGGTGAAATATTTAGGTCTTACCTTGGACAGCAAACTTAACTGGAATAAACACATAGAAAACAAAATCAACAAAGCTAGTATAACTTTCTGGCAATGCAGAAACATGATTGGCAAAAGATGGGGATTGACGCCAAAAATCATACTGTGGCTTTACAAAACCGTAATTCGGCCCATGATCACATACGGCGCTCTGGTATGGTGGACCAAGACAAATGAAGCCACCACAATTAAGAAGCTTCAGGGCTACCAGAGACTGGCATGTATGGCTGCCACAGGCTGCATAAGAACTACGCCAACAGCAGCCTTAGAAGCGATGCTGGAGCTAACTCCGCTTCATCTACATATACAACAAGAAGCGACTTTAGCTGCCATCAGACTCAAGACCCTAAATCTTTGGAGTAAGAATAGTGTCCCTCATACAGGCATAATTGATAGAATTCACTCAAAAATTCCTATCCTACAAGCCAAATACGATAGGATTCCTAAACAATTTGTTTTCGATAAGAAATACAAGATACAATTAAATGAAAACAGCCAGCCAGAAGGATTAAGCCCAAAAGAGCTTAGAATTTTCACCAATGGTTCTAAAACAAATGAAGGTGTAGGCTCTGGAGCTTTCTCTGAAGACCTCAATATTCACATATGCACACCGCTGGGTACCTATAACACGGTCTTTCAGGCGGAATGTATGGGTATCATTCAAGCGGCCATAGCAATAGATGCTAGGAAGGTTAATGACTTCCCCATCAGAATACTGACCGACAGTAGGGCGGTACTCCAAGCCCTGAGATGCAATGTGGTGAACTCGGGACTAATAATATGTGAATGCCATCAACGATTAAATGAGGTATGTAAAAACAACAATGTGACTCTGCAATGGATAAAGGGACACAGTGGATCCAGAGGCAACGATGCAGCAGACGAACTGGCCAGAAGAGGATCGACTCTGGCCACTATAGGGCCGGAACCAATCATACCAATCCCCTTTGGTAACGTTCGTTCACTGGTACGTAGACACTTCACTAATCAACACGCTCAGCTTTGGAAAAATCTAGTAGACTGTAGACAAGCTAGGGAGGCCCTGCCTGAAATAAACAATCGCTTAACCAAAGTTTTAATGAGACTGAACAAGCCGCAGATTAGGATAGTAACAAGTGCTATCACAGGACACGGCACCTTTAACAAACATTTATTTACTATAGGTGTTACAGATAGTCCCCTGTGCAGGGCATGTATGGGGGAGGAAGAAACGGCGGCCCACGTGCTACTGAAATGTCCGGAGGTCGCTACATACAGGGCTAAACATCTCGGCACGCCGGGATCACTCCCCGAAGTTGCATGCAACATCAAGGGACTGTTGAGCTTCTTCGGAGAGATCTCATGGCTCGAATAATCACTTTATTCCTGCCCACACGCAAAATACGCGCATAGACGTGGAGTTGCGGAAAACAGCCCGTCGTAAACTAAACTAAACTAAAGTTTTCACAATCATATGACATCCATTGCAAGTTAGCTAGTAAGACTTTGGGTTTTGTGATGAGGACTGCTGCTGACTTTGATGATATAAGGGTGGCTAAAACTTTGTACAATGCGTATGTTCGAAGTAAACTAGAGTATGCATCTGTGGTCTGGAATCCTTACGAAAAAAGTTATACTCTCTTGTTAGAGAGGATACAACGTGCTCGTTGGCTTTATAAGAAAAATCATGGGTACTACCCTTATTTGTATCCTTCTTTATTCGTCTTGGGTATGGTTGATTTTGAAACCCTAATATTTAGGAGGGTGAAGTCAACTATTAGGCACTATCTTTCTATAATTCACCACAAGTTGGATTGCAAGTCGGTTATGGGAAGAATCAGTTTGTTGGTGCCCAGGTACCTGCAGAGAGATAATGGAGGAACGGTGGCTCCACGCCGTAGGCCGCGTCTTCTAGATAGACCAGTTACGCGTACCAAACGTGCTGCTTTTGCACCAAAAAATCGAGCATTAATACTTATAGGGGACATACTCACTCAGCACGATGAAATTGACCTATTTGCAGACAGTATAAGTATAACACGTCTGTTGACTCTTTTCTATAAAATTATTGATGATATGACAATTAATAATTCGACAATTTAATTTCGTTGACTATGTACTCGTACTATTTATACTTTATATTTAAGATGTAATTTAATTATGGGCATATTAGGATTGTTATTAGTTTTTATTGACATTGAATTATAAATTGATGTGACAAAATATTTCATTGTATAATTATTAATATTTTATTGATTTAATTGTCTTTATTACCATTTTAAGTTCTGACACGGGCTGCTAAAAGATTCGAGATTTTATATTACATTTATTTTATAATTAATTAATTTATGATTATTAATTTTTGTTGTTATGGATGGATACAATTTTTGAAAAATATTTTTGCATGTAAATTTAACCTTGTGCGCGTGTTGGATTTTCTGTAAGCCACAAGTTTATGAATTAAATAAATAAATAAATGACGCGGGTGAAACCGCGGGGCGCAGTTAGTGTTATATAAACTTACTATCGTTGGCCATGAATATTGTGGGATCATAAGTGAAGCCGGAACTGGTGAGAGGAGGCCCGCAGCTGGCATGTTCACCTGGCGTTTGCAGGTTGATCACCGTGCGGATGCCCCAGCTAAAGAATTATGCTTTCATTACAATTTTAGGGCAATATAAAATTAGAGCAATGCAAAGTAAGCAATGTACATACATAAACCATCACGCCTATCACCCAGAGGTGTATGTAGAGACTACGGACATCCTAACACACCTATCTCGCTTCTTACACATCCACATACAAGCTACACATACATGCTCGTCGGATAAGGGTACACTTAATTTGGTCAATAAACTTTCGACTAAAGCGCCCCTTACTGAATCTGCCACTCACTTCTGCAGCATAATTTGAGATGAGTTATAATGTAACAAGACTGCATGAGACAGGAAAATATTCTATTGCGTGGACAATTTTTTTCAAGACACAAATTCAAGGCATTTAAATTCATTAAAGGCATCTTTAATGAATTTAAAGACTTATAATTTTAGGTATTAACATTATGATTTTTTGTAAATTGTTTGTTTTAAAATAATACCCTCCGTGCCACCAATTTACCCTCCACCAACCAACCATCCTTCCACAACAACATTTAAAAATATTTTACATTTGCTTATTTATCAGTTTAAATCTGAACTACTTACCTATGAAATTGCTGTATGATATTTCTGGCGGCAATGCTTGCGGTGCTGGGTCGCGCCATCGCCAAAATATCGTCTGTGACCCTGCGAGACATGGCGTGTAGACTTTAGTGCAATAAATATTTAACCCGTGACAGCGTATAACATACGGATTAAAATTACACACAATTTCACAGTCCAATAAAATATAATGGAATGTGATCTTTATTACTAAGCAATATTTCAGCTGATGGTATACTTTACATAATAAATGATTATAAAATACTCTTTAAAAAAATCCCATTGGGTTTTTCGACGGTTTTTTCCAGGACAATGGAATTTTCAAATTTGTATTTGTATTAACAGTTGTAAAGTAAGCTATTCTTAATATATGTATGTAATATGTTAATATGTGATTGATTTCTTCTTATTCTGTACCAAAAATTATCGAATTGTAAAATTGTGATTTGTGTAACTTTTCTTTATGTGTGAGTCAATAAATTATTATTATGGTGTATTTATAAAGTATTCTCATCTGGTTGGGCTGATATAAGAGGAAATGATAAATAGGTATACATAAATATGTATTAAATATACTAACATACACAAATAATACACAAATAGGTAAAAGCCCAACCAGATGGTAGCCCTCGGCAGGGGAGACCAAACGGCTGAGGGTTAGGGGGAAAGGAAAAGAAACCGGCGGACGATGCGGGTGGTATCGAGAAGCACCGTCTTCTGTATTTGAGCCTGGAGCAGTCCGTCACGGAGCCCCAGTCGCTTCAGATGACCCGAGAGACTGACTGGGATTAGCGCGTTCGCAGAAACGACTACAGGAATAATTTAGGTCGGCAGACCACCCCACATGTTGGTCACCTCGTGAGCCAGGTCCAGATATTTTGTTTTCTAATCTGTTTCGGCTTTCACGAGGTCCTCGACATACGGAATGGTAATGTCGATCAAAAATATCCTTGACTGTGCCCGGTCCATCAGCACAATATCAGGTTTATTCACAAGAATAGTCCTGTTTGTGATGTTGGCCTGATCCCAGTAGAGCTTAGCGCGGTCATTTTCGAGCACGGCATCCAGCAAGTACTTATAATAAGACAGTTTCCTATTCACGAGACCGTATTTCAGAGCGAGCTCCTGGTGTAGAATCATGGCTACTTCATTGTGTCTGTGCAAGTACTCAAAGTTATAAAGCACAGAACAACCGGAAATGACATGCCTAACTGACTCAACGGGATGGCGACAAGCTCGACAGATGTCGACGGCGCCATACTTTAGGAAGTATCTCCGATAGTTGTTGGTCTTAATAACCTGATCTTGTATCGCATAGACCAAGCCCTAGGTTTCCCCAAAGAGGTCACCAAAACGTAGCCAGTGGAAGGAAGCGACTGTGTCTAACAAAGGCTCATGTAGAACCATGTAGAACCTCCCATGGAGCTCCTTCTCCTTCCATACGGTTTCACGGTTGGAAACGCTTTGTACTGCCGGATCTTGCCATTCTTCGTTGGTTAAGGATAGAGGGGTAAGCCCTTTAACACAAGAAATAGCGTCCTTATAGAATGAATCATCCAATCTCGCCAGGAAGTAATTACGGAGGCTGCACTCGCTACTATGCATGGTGAGCGCGCTTAAAAAGCCACGTCCACCATGCTTCCGCGGTAAGTACAGCCTCATCACCGACGATCTCGGATGTTGCATTCTATGGGACGTCATAACAGTGCGGACTTTTCTATCCAGAGCGTTCAGTTCGGTCCGAGTCCACCTGAGTATGCCAAAGGTATACATGAGGACAGGCATGACCCAACCTTTATATGCCTGTCTTACTCACGCCCGACAAAAGGCTGTTAAGCACTTTGGTCAAGTGTGCATAAAACAGATCGCAAACTGAATGTTTCATCGATTCCTATGTTCTGTGACATACCCAGGTATCGGTATGTTTCAGCCTCGGAAAGGATCCTAATGTTGATGGGCATAGGTAAGTCTATATCTTCAAATTTAGCAACCCTACCCCTTTCGACATGCAGGACCGCACACTTATCCATGCCCAGCTCCATTCTAATAGAATTGCTAAAATCACGAGTGATGTTTAGCTATTCCATAACATGGGAGCCACTGGAGGCGAATAGCTTGAGATCATCCATATAAAAAGGTGGGTCACTTTTGTACCTCCTTTCCGAAGCTGAAATCCCCTCCTCGAATCCTCCAGTAAGATACTGAGAGGGTGTAGAGAGAGGCAGAACCAGATTGGACTCAAACAATCTCCCTAGAAGATACCCCTTCTTATCCTTATGTGATTCTCCGCAGCCGTCATACGTTCGCCTAGATGACAAAGGATCGTACTCCATTGCCCCATACACTGCCCAAGGAAGTCTCTAACTGTACAGTCAACTTTGTACAGCTCGAGGACCCTCTTCAGCCATGTATGAGGCACCGAGTCGAATGCCTTTTTGTAGTCTATCCAGGCGGCGAAGTGCCGCCGGTTGAGTTTAACCACCTTGCCATTGACCGCATCAATGTGAAGTGGTTCGTTGGTTCCACAACCACCGCCCCAACATCCATTTTGAGCGCGTGACATCACCTGATTTGAGTCCAGGTAACGAGTGATTCTCGCGCTCAAAATGGATGTTAGTGTCTTGCATATGGTGGGTAGACACGTGATGGGGCGGTATTTGCTCGAGTCTGTGGTATCCTGGCCTTTTGGAATCAAATGAGTGACCCCAGTAGTGAAAAGGCTCGGGAGCGAGTTCTGGTCGAAAGCCTCTTGGAACTATCGAGCGAGCACAGCGTGACACACCGTGAACCCCTTCAGCCAGTAGTGATGCAGCCCGTCGAGCCCCGGACTTTTCCAGTTCGGAGCGCTACGGACCGCCTCAGCTACATCGTTCGGTGTTATGATGACGGGGTCCATGGGCGTAATATTCGCACACTGACTTGCCACAACATCCTTCCAAGGGCCCTCGCAGTGATTTACAGGCTCTGACCACAGGCGGCGCCAGAATGCGATAGTGTCGGCCTGTTTCGGTGCTGGGCCCGTTCCACGTACCACTGGTCGCTCCAGTGATTTATAGAGTCTCTTCTGATCACTCCGGAAGAGACGATTCTGGTTGAACCGTATCGACCTCTCGGTATATCGCCGAATCCGCTTCCCCCAATCAGCGATTCTCTGCTTCAGTCGTCTATGCGCTCCGTCAGTTTTTGCATTATATCCGGCTGTAACAAACCGATATTTGTCCCTGAGAATGCCATCCTGACGGTGCGCACATTCTTGGCCTGTTATTGCCCGACGTTAAGCTTATAAGTCTGCCGATGACGGCTCATGCCTTTGCGATACGGTCCTCAATTCTTTTTCTACGAGCTGGGATGGCGCTACTTTGTATAGTAGCACGTCCAGCTATGGGAAACTTGGCGCCAATAATACGGTATACTGCCAGTGCGGCGCCAAAAAGAATTGAGTCCGTGTCACAAAGGTCCCGGCTGGCTTCCAAATAGGTCGACAGCGGTTGAGAGCCCTTAGGACAGTCCGATTGCGCTTGCTAAGGGGTATGCGGGGACGCGCGGTCGATTCTTGAGAGGCATACTACGCGTTACCCTAATTGCCTCTTCCAATATGCTCCTCATTTGCTCATGTTCGTGGGTGACTATTCCATAATCGCTGATTCAACCACAAGAAGATCTACGACGGCATCTTCGTGTGCGGGTTGCTCTGCAACTCACATAGCCGCATCACCTGTCGTAGTATTTTCATCCGACGAGGGAACAGCCTCACGTCATAGCCGTTCGAGTTTGGCGTTGTTAAATATTTTTGAGCCCATGATGCACCGAACTCAGGTTTTGCTCGGTGACGGTAATAGATAGCTCCAGCTCAGCAAACAGGCGATGCATCCTAGCCCGGTACGCAAAACCTCCAACTTCTCTCCCTTTCGCCCTAAAATACACCCGCAATGCGTTCTTATTCATTTCAATTGTCCATCGATTGCGGTATACTCCACCAGTGGTGGATGCCGTTTGCTGAGTCCGGGAGGACCCTGCCGACACCAAGCCATCTGGTGGGGATGATGGATGTAAGGGGCTACAAGGTGGTCATGCAGCCCCTAGCGCTCGGCTGGCGGCTTGAATGCTGTCGCGTCCAGCGCCAGCTCCAGATGCGCCCCGGCTCCCTTCAGGCAGCGGCGCTATGCGCTTTTCTCTTTGTGCCATCATCCATTTTATGGGCGTCAGTTAACGGGAGATGCCCAGACCCGGCGCCGTATCTTGATGGGACCATATGCACAAACGGGCATATTATTATTATTATTTCTCCAAAATGGCTCAAAAGATTTTGATGAAATTATATCAATCTCTGGAATGTTTTTTTCGATGGAAGAAATATTTAAAATTCTTAGAACACTTTAATTAAAATGGAGATTCCAAATAATAAAGTAAAAAGTAAAGTTATATGGTACATGGTTATATGGTAGCCGTGGTAGTTCAGGGGCTAAGTGCCCCCTGTAAATTTCACAGTACGTGTGCAACTTGGGTCCGATCCCCGCCGGCACCAATGAAAGTATTAATTGCCATTTTAAGTGCTGATTTTCTACGTGCTTAGTGCTGAAGAAAAACATCGTGAGGAAACCTGCTTGTCTAAGAAATAAGAAAAAAATATTTCGAAGACATGTGAAGTTCGCTAACACACATGGGAGCAGCGCGGTGCACACTTCCCTGCCTTATAACCCTCTCAGAAATGAGAGAAGATTTGTGCCCAGCAGTGGGACGTAAATAGGCTGTAACTTTACTTTACTTTAATTAATAGTAAATTAATAGGCTATATACGTCCCGCGTATGGGCAAAGATCCTTTTAGAAATGTGTAAAAGGAATAGGGAACGGTTAGTCCGCCACGCTGCCTCAGTGCATGATGGCAGACTGTACATGTTCTCGAAATATTATATTCCTCTGACGGCTTTATTTCGATTGGTGACGAGGACAGAAGAGCCTTTTTATGGTAACGAAGGATTTTAATTTAACATTGAGGTAAATGTTCTATGGGATGGTTCTATTCTACGGGTCACGGCAACCATTTAGATTGCCGTGGCCCGTAGAATATTCCCTTCCAGTGGATTTGTGTTGTCGTTTGTCGCACTTATATAAAACTGGCAAATGCCCAAATATTCAAACACCAATTAATTTTAAGATGTCGTAAAGTCTCGTGGATAGACAGCACGTGACTTAATGGCATCTTAAAATTGAGTATCGTTTGCGTATTTGGGCATAAGTGTCACTAAAATGTGTCTTCTTGCTCTTAAAACTAGACCTGTTGATCCGATACTAATTGATTTGGCTTGTTGCTTCATAGCATGGTAAATTGGATTGGCGCAGATAGCGAAACTTTTTGAAAGATTCTGTCGAACTTGTGAAGGGATACGAAGTTCTCATATCGCTGTGTTATCCAAAAAAGGTATTTTTTTAGAATATTCTCCATATATATAATAAATTTTGCGGTGGTAGAGCCACGCAGCAGCTTTTGCTTTTGCACGTATGGGCCGGCTCGAGCCGGGTTGGTACCACGACCTCATACGGCCTCCGAACGCCACGAATACCGGCGTGGAGTGGAAGCTCTGCTTCCGCGTTTCGTCTGGTGAGTGCAGGTGACCGGATGTCCAATCCCCCCCCCCCCCCCCCCCCAATGAACATGGTAACGGAATTACATCATAGACTACCCCAGGAGGCTATTCTACTCCTGAGCGTGGGTGTTCAGGTTGCCCCACGTATTCTAGGGGGAGGGGGGGGGGGGGGGGCGAAATTCCGCTCAACAAAATAACTCCTCAAGACAATGGGGTAATTGCCAAAACAGACCGACTCATCGACCACGTCCAAATGGCTACAGATTCCTTACTACAACAGAGGTCCGCAGAGATCGTGATCCTTGGCGATTTTAACGCCCACCACGCCGAATGGCTCGATTCACGTTTAACCGATCATGCGGGGAAATCTGTTTATGACTTTGCCTTGGTATATGGTATGACACAACTGGTTACATCGCCTACGCGGATTCCAGATGTTGAGGATCATACACCTTCTCTGTTGGACCTTCTGCTGACCTCTCATCCGGACCGATATCAGGTTTCCGTCAATTCCCCTCTCGGCTCTTCGGACCATTGTCTGTTCCGGAGTGTGGTGCCACTCACGCTCCCCTCGTGGTTGCGTTCTGCAGGTTGCCGCCGTTTTTGGCATTACAGGTCGGCGGATTGGGACGGAATGCGGTCTTTCTTTGCTACCTACCCATGGGGGCGGGTTTGCTTCTCGCCGAATGATCCCAGCGCTGTTGCTGACTCTGTCACTGATGTTGTGCTACAGGGAATGGAACTATTTATTCCATCATCTGTGGTATCCATCGGAGGCAGATCTCAGCCTTGGTTTGGTCGCTCCTGTAAGACTGCATTACGCAGTAAGCAGGGGTGTTATCAAGCCTGGGCTACGACTTCAGAGACTCGGGATGCAAACACCAGCATACTAAGAAAGAAGTATAACTTCGCCTCCAGGCAGGATTGGCGAGAAACTAGTTCACCTTCCTTCGGGAACTCGTGCATTTTTGTCTCTCGTCAAGGCTGTCCAAGGGAATTTCTGTAAGCTATCACTGCCATCTCTGCACAGGGAGGACTGCTCACTGGCCCACGCCGAAAAAGAGAAAGCCGACCTTTTAGGCTCCCTTTTTGCGTCCAACTCGACTCTTGATGACAGGGGGAACAGTGAGTGCTCCATGCCGGATGTGCGGTTCTCACAGCGCTTGGTTAGCAGAGCACTCCTCTCTCTGGACATCCAGAAGTCGAGTGGGCCTGACGGAATCCCCCCAATTGTGCTGAGGACGTGTGCTCCGGAGTTGGCACCGGTTCTAACGCGTCTTTTCCGGTACTCCTACTCCCCAGGCGTAGCCGCAAAATCATGGAAGACAACTTTTGTCCACGCCATCCTTAAAAAAGGCGACCACTCAGACCCGTCCAACTACAGGCCTATCGCCATCACCCCCTTGTTCTCCAAAATAATGGAATCCGTTATAAACTGCCAGCTCATGCTGTACCTTGAGGATCACCAGCTGATTAGTGACCGCCAATACGGTTTTCTTGGGGGTCGATCAGCTGGTGATCTTCTGGTCTACCTGACCCATAGATGGGTGGAGGCATTAGAGTCCAAGGGGGAGGCATTGGCCGTTAGTTTGGACATTGCGAAGGCCTTTGATCGGGTTTGGCACAAAGAGCTTCTTTCGAAGCTCCCTTCCTATGGGCTTCCCGAGAAATTGTGCAATTGGATCACCAGCTTCCTTGCAGATCTGAGCATCAAGGTCGTTGTAGACGGTGCATGCTCCGATTACAAGCCTATTAACGTTGGTGTCCCACAAGGCTGCCTGCTATCACCAACGCTGTTTCTTCTGCATATTCATGATATGTTGCCTACTGGTAACATTCATTGCTATGCGGATGACAGCTCTGGTGATGCTCTATACATCGGCTTTGCCAATATTTCTCGGGAAAATGTCGCCGAGTACCGGAACAAACTTGTGTCTGAAGTCGAGTCTTTGCTGGACAAAGCCTCGGATTAGGAGCGACTAAATCTAGTTCAGTTTAATCCTCAGAAGACATAAGTTTGCGCGATCACCGCTAAAAGAACCCCTTTGTCGTATCGCCTCAGTTTCAAGATACTCTCCTTGTTGCCTCAGCCAGTATCGGAATCCTCGGCGTCGACATATCGAGTGACGTGCAGCTTCGTGGTCACTTGGAAGAGAAGGCTAAATTGGCCTCTAAAAAACTTGGCGTGCTCAGCAGAGCGGGACAGTATTTCATGCCGGCACAACGCCTGCAACTTTACAAGGCGCAGGTTCGGCCTCACATGGAATACTCTTCCATCGCTTTCTTATAAGAACAATGCAGACTTTTTATATGGAGAATTATTTACCCTTATAAGCAATGAATTTAAAAAAACATTTACTTCTAAAACATTCTCCGGAAACAGTCGCAAGGTATTTAATGAGTGGGCGACAGTGGGAATTCATAAAAGCAGACGAAGGTTATATGACCTTTACCATGAAAGATCATATAATCCTTCTGATGCTTTTAAAGAATATGTCAAAAATTATTCTAAAATGTTTAAAAAAGTTTGCTCCACAGCCAAATCGTTACATATTAGCAACAAAATTAAGACGGCTAAGAATAAAATTAAAATGACGTGGAGTATAATTAACAGCGAAACCGGTAATGAAAAACCTCGTAACTCAAACTATCAATTAAAAATTAACAATGAATTGACTAAATCAAATCAAGAAGTCGCAGCGGTGTTTGAGAAATATTTCACTGATATTCCTATTTTGACAACAGAGTCTTTGAATTCTTCTCCAACTGTCGCCGAGTCATTACTCAAACAGAATGTTAATATCTGTTTAAAAGAATTTAGATTTGAAAAAGTATTACCGCAAGATATTGTAAAATACTTCAAAACCATTGATGTAAAGAAAACCGCAGATTTGTGGGGGATTTCCGTGACAGTTATTGCGTCCATAATAGATTTAATTGCACCTCATCTTGCTATTATTTTTAATACTTGTATCGATTCTGGTGTGTTTCCTGATTTAATGAAGTATAGTAAAGTAATACCTTTATTTAAATCTGGTAGTACATTGGACCCCGCTAATTTTAGACCTATTTCTGTACTACCAACTCTTAGTAAAATTTTTGAAAAAATAATTTTGGATCAATTGTTAATTTTTTTTAATACAAATAAATTACTTCATAAAAACCAATTTGGATTTACAAGGGGTCGCTCGACGTCTGATGCCGGCGTTGAGCTTATGAAATATATTTTTAATGCCTGGGAGAATTCACAGGATGCCTTAGGTGTTTTCTGTGATCTTTCCAAGGCTTTCGATTGTGTTCATCATGAAACATTAATCAGGAAACTACAACATTACGGTGTAAAAAATTTGGCGCTTAGACTTATTACTTCATATTTAAGTAACAGAACTCAAAAAGTCGTGATAAATGGTAAAGGTTCCTCCGGATCGGTAGTATCAATGGGCGTTCCTCAGGGCTCGATTCTTGGCCCATTCCTGTTTTTAATCTATATTAATGACTTACCTTATCTTGTAGGGGACAATCACGGTATAGTATTATTTGCTGACGATACCTCTTTAATTTTCAAACTCAAACGGCAGTTAATTAATTATGACGATGTAAATAATGCTCTATCGAAATTAGTACATTGGTTTAACGCCAACAATATGCTCTTGAACGGCAATAAGACAAAGTGTATTAAATTTACAATACCTAATGTAAAACATTCGAATACCAATGTGCTATTAAATGGGGAGGAGTTGAGTCTTGTGGATACCACTGTTTTTCTCGGTATTACTATTGACGCGAAACTTCAATGGGGCCCCCATATATCTAAATTAGCAAGCAGACTTAGTTCTGCAGCATATGCTGTAAGAAAGATTAGAAGTCTCACAGATGTTGAGACAGCTAGATTAGTGTATTTTAGTTACTTTCATAGCGTAATGTCTTATGGAATTTTGCTATGGGGTAATGCGACTGATATTGAAGCTATATTTGTTTTGCAAAAGAGAGCCGTTCGGGCGATTTATAACCTAAATTGTAAAGAGTCCCTCAGACAAAAATTTAAAGAAATAAACATATTAACTTTGGCATCGCAATATATTTATGAAAATCTTATGTATGTACATAAAAACATAAATAGCTTTAATAAGAATAAGGATGTGCATTCTTTAAACACTAGGAACAAACATAAGCTTGTAATACCAGTTACTAGACTCCACAGAATCAGTAATTCATTTATGGGGCAATGTATACGCTTTTACAACAAAATCCCAGAACATATTCAAAGTTTATCAATAAACAAGTTTAAAAGTTTTATTAAAGAAAAACTGTACAAAAAGGGTTATTATAATATCAAGGAATACATGAATGAAAATAACCCCTGGGAATAAGGTGATCGCCACCATGCTGGTTCTATTAAAAATCATTTAAAAATTGTATAAATGAAATTATTGTTAAGTGAAATATGTTTGAAAAAAAAAAGTCCCGCTGGGTTTCTTGCTGGTTCTTCCCAGGACAGAGGTATTTTCCGAACCAGTGGTAAATAAAAAATGACTTTCAATAAGAATTATGTAATAATCAATATTGAATAAAAAATTATTCTATTCTATTCTATTCTATTCATCTCTGGGCTGGGGCTCCCCAATGCCAGCTTCGACTCGTTCGGTTCGAATCGTCGACGACCGAGTTCTTTCCTATCGGCTCGACTCATTGGCGCTGCGAAGAGATGTTGCATCTCTTTGCATTTTCTTTCGCATTTACCACGGGGAGTGCTCTGAGGAATTGTTCGGATTAATCCCAGCCGCCAAATTTCACGAACGCACATTGCGGCAGCACTCCCGATACCATCCACACCATCTCGATGATTGGCGGTCCACCACTGTGCGATTTAGAAGATGTTTTCTTCCTCGCACAACTTCCTTGTGGAATAGTTTACCAACAGCGATTTTTCCAGACTTAGGGACCTTCAAAAAAAGAGCCTATTCCTTTTTAAAAGGCCGGCAACGCATCTGCAATTCCCCTGGTTTTGCGGTTGTTCATGGGTGGCAGTAGTCACTTACCATCAGGGGAGCCGCATGCTCGTTTGCCCCCACTCCTATAAAAAAAATACTGAACAATTAGGGAATAGAAAGAAAGTCTTACTACACACTACGGATAATATTTTTAAAATTTATTATAAGAATTTCTAAACAAAGCAAAAAAAGCAATATAAAAAGCACGTTGTAAAAATTTCAGCGCGACCAAAATTTATAACTTTTTGACAAGAGTAACCTAAGTAGTCTAATGGGTGCAGAACACGAATTAATAAGTCGTGAATTCGTATTCGCTATTCAACTTTATAGCTTAATATATGGAGTAGTTAAGTCAATAGGAATATAAGTATTGTTTATAGCATTGCAATTTTTTATTTAAATTATAACGAAAATGTAAAGTTGCAAAACCAAATGTCTAGCCAAATTTTCCATCTGGTCTTGTACAAGGTTTATTAGAGTGGTACAAACAAACTCCCTGGATACGAGTACACGCGTGCTACTCGCTACACTACCTGTAAAATATGGGAGAGCCTCAAATACCCACGGAAATTTTAAGTTTTAGTAAATGTCAGACAATAGTGATGTGTGCACGTACTCTAAGATACATTTTTTCATTAAATACAACGTGACAAACGAGTACACAGGCCACCAGATGGTAAGGGAATGCTGTTACCCACAAATATCTACATCTATTCTCGATTAAGAATCAAAATGCAGATGCTTTGTCACCCTTGAGGACTAAGATGGAATGCCTCGTTTACAGTAAAAAGGGACTCCGGTTCTCTACACTCACTGTACGAAACACATTAATCCATTCATTGTCCCATGAGTTATATATCGTCCATTGCTATTGTCTTACTATTGTGTCTGGAAACCGGACAGTGAAAGTGTTACCAAATGCTGCTATTTTACACTGGTATTCTGTGAGAGTATGGTCCTTCCCTGGTCAAGCCACATGTGCTATAACCATAATATAGCTGCAGCATGGCTCTACCACGTAAAAAATAGACAAAAGAAAACTTTAAGCTTTAATTTCTAAATAGTAACTACTTAATAATTTTACAAATCACACGCTAGGCGTAATACAATTAAATCACGTGGGACTGAAACCACTAATTAGTTTAGTAATTAAGGAAGTAAATTGCTTAGAGATTTTGATAGTAAGAGGAAATTTTTCATTTCACTACACAAATTTATAGTTTTTATCCGACTTCAAAAAAGAAAAACTTCATCGATACGAGTGGGTTTTTTTTTGTTTTTACTGCATGCATACGCAAACACATTTTTATTCTGTTTTATTATCAAAATAGTTAATATATTGTGTAATATAACACAATATAATATAATACAACATGTTCAATTTTTCTTTTCATACCAAGGATGATTCGCGAGGCTATTGAAATTTAAAAAAAACATCCTAATTTCAATAGAGAAGATGGATCGGTGCTGCCATCTGCTTGGGATCCTATAATTATTAAAAAAAACTAAACCCAAGCATACCACTGCAAGACTTCAAGATACTATAAGCTCATTCAACGTAGGTCAGACCAAAAAAAAATAATATTAAAAAACTGAAGGTAGCCGGGCTAATTGTGACATCGAGACGTCAATCATTCCTGGTATATAGTGTATTATCTATGGTCAAACACCTCAGTCCCTCCCGTGACCACGTCGAAACGTCGGGAAGTAAAAAGTTAAATTAAACGCGAAAAAATCCGTAAAAATTAATTTCATTTAATGTGTAGTCTTCGCGTAAATATAAGAAATCATATAATCACTAGGTACGTTCTAGAGTCAAACTGCTGGTAGACTACATTAGAGTAGAGTACATTATATTAATAATGTGCTATTGGTTGTGACCAAAATGTAACCGCAATTAACTAAATTTTTAAGGCGAAACTGAACTTTCAAGTGCACATTAAAATACAGATATTTCATTTAAAACGTTTAAAATAAATGAGATTTTTGTGATAGACACTCCACACGCAATTGAAAAGGAGATTTATTTCTTTTTCTTTTTTTATAGTTTAAAGGTGACGAACGAGCACACAGTCCACCAGATGACCAGTAGATGCTGCAGCCCAGATAAATCAACATCTATCCTCCTCGATAAAGAACCAAAGTTCAGAATACGTTGTAAGCTCTGAGGACTTGGATGGAATGCCTCGCTTGGGTGCAGTGCATAGAAACGCAGTAAGAATGAGTTTCACCAGAATATGTACCTAATACTATTAAGAAAGCCTATAAAAAAATTATATAAATATGTAATTGAAATCACTTGCATTTCACATGAATTAGAATAAGGTCGATATAAAACTATAATACTGGAATGTTATTAAAATTAATCACACGAAGCAAGTGGTTGACGGAAGTCACGCAAGTGTGCCGAGGCTCTTTTTTTCCTAATTTATTTTATATTATTATTAGTTCCACTGTGAATGCCTTTACTCTACTGTTACCGCTATAGACTATCAAAAGTCTACAAATGAACATAAATCTCCCTCATAGATTGTCACATCGGGCTTGTCTCCAGCCACGACATCATAAAGCTTAATCGGGGGTAGACCCCACGGACCAATAATAGTCTTTACAACAAATAGCACAAATATATAATCTTATATTTATTTTTTTATAGAATAGGGTGCAAACGAGCATGCGGCTCACCTGATGGTAAGTGACTACCGCCGCCCATGAACAACCGCAACACCAGGGGAATTGCAGATGCGTTGCCGGCATTTTAGAAAGGCGGCTCTTTTCTTGAAGGTTCCTAAGTCATATCGGTCCGGAAAATTCTCCATTAATCCAGATGGTATGGATGGTAACGCGAGTTTTGTCGCGATGTGCGATGGTGAAATTGAGCGGCTGGAATTAGTCCGAACAATTCCTCAGAGCACTCCCCGTGATAGATGCGATAAAATACGCAAAGAGATGCAACATCTCTACGCAGTGCCAGTGTATCGAGCCGATCAGAAAGAACTCGGTCGTCGACGATTCGAACCGCTCTGCGCTGGATGCGGTCAAGTGGAAGGAGCTGGCACTGGGATGTTCCAGCCCAGAGATGAGAACAGTATTGCATGTGGGGCCGAACTTGCGCTTTGTAAAGTTGCAAGTATATGTGTTATATTATATTATTTTATTACATTTATTTACATAACATAATATACAATATTTTATTATATACAGTATAAAAACTGTAATAAAAAAGAATGTTTAGAGGCACACTGAACCTAAACGTTATGTTGGAGAAGTCTCGTCTAATGAAGTCAACGCTCCGTCCCCCTCGTGCTCTGTTCCAAAGTCCCGAAACCTTTCAGCTCGAGTTACAAAACAGTTTTCAATGCCTAGAAGACTGCAATGAAGTGGACGATATGAATGAAAAGCTCGTGGAAACTGTCCATGCGGTTGGAGCTAAGTTCTGCAAGACCCACCGCAGAAGAACACTAAAACTCTCCGATCACACTCTTTATCTCATGGCTGTTAGACGGGAGATAAAGCTACACTCTTTAACAGATTTGACAGCATACAGGCAACTGAACAGTCTTAGCGAGTCTTATCCGACACTATTCCGAAGATATCCCGGACGTCAGTATGAGCGAGATTAGAATGGCTCTCCAGCACCTTAAAAAGGCAAGTCCCCGGGCGAGGATGGAATTACAGCGGAACTTCTGAAAGCGGGTGGAAAACCGGTACTTGAAGTCCTTCAGAAGCTCGTTAATTCCGTCTTCCATGGTGGCACTACTCCGGAGGCGTGCAGTAGAAGTGCGGTGGTCTTGTTCTTCAAGAAAGGCGATAACGCTGTCTTGAAGAACTACAGACCGATTTCCCTTCTGAGCCGCGTCTATATGCTGTTTTCGAGAGTCATCACGAATTGTCTCGCACGCAGACTTGACGACTTCTAGTCTCCCGAACAAGCCGGTCTCTGAAAAGGCTTTAGTACCATAGGCCACATGCATACCATGCGGCAGATTGTACAGAAGACAGAGGAGTATAATCTACCACTTTTCCTTGCGTATGTGGTCTATGAAAACGCCCTTGATTCCGTCGAAATTTGGGCGGTGCTGCAGTCTCTTCAGCGGTGCCAAATTGACTGTCGGTATATTGAAGTGCTGAAGTGTTTGTACAGTAGAGCTACGACGGCTATCCGAGTACTGAATCAGAGTACGAAACCTATCCAACTGCAGAAAGGTGTAAGAAGGGTGACGTTATATCCCCGAAACTCTTCCCCGCTGCATTGGAAGACGTTTTCAAACTACTGGACTGGAAAGGATGTGGTATTAACATCAATGGCGAGTACGTCACTCACCTTCGATTTTCCGACGATATAGTCCTTATGGCAGAATCGCTGGAGGACCTAAGCACTATGCTCAATGACCTCAATAGTGTCTCCCAACGGATAGGTCTTAAGATGAACATGGACAAAACAAAAATCATGTTTAATGTACATGTCACACCTATGCCGGTAGTTGTTGAGAGCACTAAGCTCAAAGTTGTTGACGAGTATGTTTACCTGAGAGAGGTCATTCGACGGATTCAACTCGGCTGGGCAGCGTTCGGTAAACCACGACACATCTTCTCGTTAGACATACCTCAAAACCTAAAAACGAAATTGTACAACCAGTGCGTGTTGCCAGTGATGACTTACGGATCTGAGACGTGGTCCTTCACTGCTGGCCGTATGAGGAAGCTCAAGGTCGCTTAGCGAGCTATGGAGAGGGCTATGCTCGGGGTGTCTCTGCGTGAAAAACTTAGAAATGAGGATATCCGCAGTAGAACCAGAGTAACCGACATAGCCCAACGGATTAATAAGCTGAAATGGCAGTGGGCCAGCCATATAGCTCGAAGAACAGACAACCGATGGGGAAGAAAGGTTCTCGAGTTGCAGCCTCGTACCGTTAGGCGAAGTGTAGGGCGACACCCCACTAGATGGAGTGACGACCTGGTGAGACGTGCAGGAATTCGATGGATGCAGGTGGCTCAGGATCGTGCTTTGTGGCATTCCTTGGGGGAGGCCTATGTTCAACAGTGGACTTGTGAAGCGCTGTAATGATGATGATGATGATGAATAAAAAAAAAACTAAAACTAGTAACTTAATTATCATACAGTCCTACTCCCCGCGATATCATGCCAAGAACGCTGGCTGCGTGTCCTCGCTGAATGGCTCTACTTAGCCTTTGAGTGAGAAAAGAACCAGTCCTCTTATCACCAGCAGCAACGACCAGCCGCGGAAGGAGTTCGTTTATGAACTTCACCGCACGTGGACCCCACGGACCAGCACGGACAGCAAATGGCACAAATATGTAGTCATCTCTCAGAGACTCATATGTGCGCCACTTTCTCAGTGCGGCTACCTCTGATATCAAGCCCAAGCACGTCGACGTCGCTACCACAAGGGCATTGATGAGGTTGACTGATCGCCATCCAGTGAAACACACTCGATGTTAGCCATGTCTGTCTTGTTTCCGCAAACAAGCACAAACCAAATTTATTATTTATTCTACCTTTAGTTAGATATAACAAAGCTCGCTCGCGTGACTTCCGTAGAGTCGTGTACTCAAACATTTATTATAATAAAATGTTATTTTTACGCCAACCTAATCATGATTTATATGTACGTACTGTTGCTGTGAACAGAGCTACGTGTGTTTCAAATTCTCAGGGAAAATTTGTTGATATTATAAACTTGAAATTGTATATGTTTACCGTACCGTTAAGGTTTTAAAGACTTTTTCTGCCACTAGAACGGCGCCACTTCGCATTGAGGTGAAATATTTAACAGATAGTATAGCGGGGAAGATAATTTCTTAGGAAAATGTAAGGGTTAATGTTTCATTAGTTATATTTTATATTAATTGGATTAGAAATGAATAAACGAAACTATGGCTAACAGTAGAAAAATTAAAAAAAGAGTTAAAAAGTACAAAAAATTAAAGATCAAAGCACTGAGGCATTGTTTTGTGTGTTATTATAATACTCTAGAAACTGATAAATTATTATTTAAAACTGATTTCCCAATTAACTGAAATTTTTGCAACAAAAAACATTACCTCAGTCACAACTAGCGACATCTGGTAAATAGAAATTTGACAGAACGATAGATTATGATGTCTTGAGAAGCATAATAATAATAATAAATATAATTGGTAAAACCAATTGGGCATACCTTAAGCGCATAAAAAAAAACGTATAACATGATTATACGAAATTTTTAAAGTAGTTTAAATACATTTCGACAGCACTATCGGATTCAACACCCTCGAAACCCATGAAAATGATACCCATCATGAAAAAATTGATAACCATTGCAGCTGCCAGCTTGGATTTACATTTCGACAACACTATCGACTTCAACACCCGCGAAAACCATGAGAATGACACCCATGATGAATAAATTGATATCTATTGCAGCGGCCATCTTGGATTTACATTCTGACAGCACTATCGCCTTCAACACCCGCGAAAACCATGAAAATGACACCCATGATGAAAAAAAGATATCTATTGCAGCCGCCATCTTGGATTTACATTTCGACAGCACTATCGGCTTCAACACCCTCGAATACCATGAAAATGACACCCATGATGAAGAAATTGGTACCAAATTCAGCCGCCATCTTGGATTTACATTTCGACAGCACTATCGGCTTCAACACCCTCGAAAACCATAAAAATGACACCCATGATAAAAAAATTGATACCCATTGCAGCCGCCATCTTGGATTTACATTTCGACAGCACTATCGGCTTCAAAACCCTCGAAAACCATGAAAATGACACCCATGATAAAAAAATTGATACCCATTGCAGCCGCCACCTTGGATTTACATTTCGATAGCACTATCGGCTTCAACACCCTCGAAAACCATAAAAATGACACCCATGATAAAAAATTGGTACCTGCTTCAGCCGCCATCTTGGATTTACATTTCGACAGCACTATCGGCTTCAATACCCTCGAAAACAATGAAAATGACATCCATGATAAAAAAATTGGTACCTGCTTCAGCCGCAATCTTGGATTTACATTTCGACAGCACTATCGGCTTCAACACCCTCGAAACCCATGAAAATGGCACCCATGATAAAAAAAATTGATACCCATTGCAGCTGCCACCTTAAATTTACATTTCGACAGCACTATCGGCTTCAACACCCGCGAAAACCATGAGAATGACACCCATGATAAAAAAATTGATACTCATTGCAGCCGCCACCTTGGATTTACATTTCGACAGCACTATCGGCTTCAACACCCGCGAAAACCATGAGAATGACACCCATGATGAAAAAAAGATATCTATCGCAGCCGCCATCTTGGATTTACATTTCGACAGCACTATCGGCTTCAACACCCTCGAAACCCATGAAAATTACACCCATGATAAAAAAATTGATACCCATTGCAGTCGCCACCTTGGATTTACATTTCCACAGCACTATCGGCTTCAACACCCGCGGAAACCATGAGAATGACACCCATGATGAAAAAAAGATATCTATCGCAGCCGCCATCTTGGATTTACATTTCGACAGCACTATCGGCTTCAACACCCTCGAAACCCATGAAAATGAAACCCATGATAAAAAAATTGATACCCATTGCAGTCGCCACCTTGGATTTACATTTCCACAGCACTATCGGCTTCAACACCCGCGGAAACCATGAGAATGACACCCATGATGAAAAAAAATATATCTATTGCAGCCGCCATCTTAGATTTACATTTCGACAGCACTATCGGCTTCAACACCCTCGAAAACCATGAAAATGACACCCATGATGAAAAAATTTATACCTATTGCAGCCGCTATCTTGGATTTACATTTCGACAGCACTATCCCCTTCAACACCCTCGAAACACATTAAAATGACACCCATGATATAAAAATTAATACCCATTGCAGCCGCCACCTTGTATTTACATTTCGACAGCACTATTGGCTTCAAAACCCGCGAAAATTATGAGAATGACACCCATGATGAAAAAAAGATATCTATTGCAGCCGCCATCTTGGATTTACATTTCGACAGCACTATCGGCTCCAACACCCTCGAATACCATGAAAATGACACCCATGATGAAGAAATTGGTACCTAATTCAGCCGCCATCTTGGATTTACATTTCGACAGCACTATCGGCTTCAACACCCTCGAAACCCATGAAAATGACACCCATGATAAAAAAAATTGATACCCATTGCAGCTGCCACCTTGGATTTACATTTCGACAGCACTATCGGCTTAAACACCCGCGAAAACCATGAGAATGACACCCATGATGAAAAAAAGATATCTATTGCAGCCGCCATCTTGGATTTATATTTCGACAGCACTATCCCCTTCAACACCCTCGATAACCATGAAATTGACACCCAAGATGAAAAAATTGATATCTATTGCAGCCGCCATCTTGGATTTACATTTCGACAGCACTATCGGCTTCAACACCCTCGAAACCCATGAAAATGACACCCATGATAAAAAAAATTGATACTCATTGCAGCCGCCACCTTGGATTTACATTTCGACAGCACTATCGGCTTCAACACCCGCGAAAACCATGAGAATGACACCCATGATGAAAAAAAGATATCTATCGCAGCCGCCATCTTGGATTTACATTTCGACAGCACTATCGGCTTCAGCACCCTCGAAACCCATGAAAATTACACCCATGATAAAAAAATTGATACCCATTGCAGTCGCCACCTTGGATTTACATTTCCACAGCACTATCGGCTTCAACACCCGCGGAAACCATGAGAATGACACCCATGATGAAAAAAAATATATCTATTGCAGCCGCCATCTTGGATTTACATTTCGACAGCACTATCGGCTTCAACACCCTCGAAAACCATGAAAATGACACCCATGATGAAAAAATTTATACCTATTGCAGCCGCTATCTTGGATTTACATTTCGACAGCACTATCCCCTTCAACACCCTCGAAACCCATTAAAATGACACCCATGATATAAAAATTAATACCCATTGCAGCCGCCACCTTGTATTTACATTTCGACAGCACTATCGGCTTCAACACCCTTGAAACCCATGAAAATGACACCCATGATAAAAAATTGGTACCCATTGCAGCCGCCACCTTGGATTTACATTTCGACAGCACTATCGGCTTCAACACCCGCGAAAACCATGAGAATGACACCCATGATGAAAAAAAAGATATCTATTGCAGCCGCCATCTTGGATTTACATTTCGACAGCACTATCGATTTCAACACCCTCGAAAACCATGAAAATGACACCCAAGATGAAAAAATTGATATCTATTGCAGCCGCCATCTTGGATTTACATTTCGACAGCACTATCGGCTTCAACACCCTCGAAAACCATGAAAATGACACACATGATGAAAAAATTGGTACCTAATTCAGCCACCATCTTGGATTTACATTTCGATAGCACTATCGGCTTCAACACCCTCGAAAACCATGAAAATGACACCAATGATATAAAAATTGGTACCTGCTTCAGCCGCCATCTTGGATTTACATTTCGACAGCACTATCGGCTTCAACACCCTCGAAACCCATGAAAATGACACCCATGATAAAAAAATTGATACCCATTGCAGCCTCCACCTTGGATTTACATTTCGACAGCACTATCGGCTTCAACACCTGCGAAAACCATGAGAATGACACCCATGATGAAAAAAAAGATATCTATTGCAGCCGCCATCTTGGATTTACATTTCGACAGCACTATCGGCTTCAACACCCTCGAATACCATGAAAATGACACCCATGATGAAGAAATTGGTACCTATTTCAGCCGCCATCTTGGATTTACATTTCGACAGCACTATCGGCTTCAACACCCTCGAAACCCATGAAAATGAAACCCATGATAAAAAAATTGATACCCATTGCAGCCGCCACCTTGGATTTACATTTCGACAGCACTATCGGCTTCAACACCCGCGAAAACCATGAGAAAGACACCCATGATGAAAAAAAGGATATCTATTGCAGCCGCCATCTTGGATTTACATTTCGACAGCACTATCGGCTTCAACACCCTCGAAAACCATGAAAATGACACACATGATGAAAAAATTGATATCTATTGCAGCCGCCATCTTGGATTTACATTTCGACAGCACTATCGGCTTCAACACCCTCGAAACCCATGAAAATTACACCCATGATAAAAAAATTGAAACCCATTGCAGTCGCCACCTTGGATTTACATTTCCACAGCACTATCGGCTTCAACACCCGCGGAAACCATGAGAATGACACCCATGATGAAAAAAAATATATCTATTGCAGCCGCCATCTTGGATTTACATTTCGACAGCACTATCGGCTTCAACACTCTCGAAAACCATGAAAATGACACCCATGATGAAAAAATTTATACCTATTGCAGCCGCTATCTTGGATTTACATTTCGACAGCACTATCCCCTTCAACACCCTCGATAACCATGAAAATGACACCCAAGATGAAAAAATTGATATCTATTGCAGCCGCCATCTTGGATTTACATTTCGACAGCACTATCGGCTTCAATACCCTCGAAAACCATGAGAATGACACCCATGATGAAAAAAAGATATCTATTGCAGCCGCCATCTTGGATTTACATTTCGGCAGCACTATCGGCTTCAAAACCCTCGAAAACCATGAAAATGACACCCAAGATGAAAAAATTGATATCTATTGCAGCTGCCATCTTGGATTTACATTTCGACAGCACTATCGGCTTCAACACCCCCGAAAACCATGAGAATGACACCCATGATGAAAAAAAGATATCTATTGCAGCCGCCATCTTGGATTTACATTTCGACAGCACTATCGGCTTCAACACCCTCGAAAACCATGAAAATGACACACATGATGAAAAAATTGATATCTATTGCAGCCGCCATCTTGGATTTACATTTCGACAGCACTATCGGCTTCAACACCCTCGAAACCCATGAAAATTACACCCATGATAAAAAAATTGATACCCATTGCAGTCGCCACCTTGGATTTACATTTCCACAGCACTATCGGCTTCAACACCCGCGGAAACCATGAGAATGACACCCATGATGAAAAAAAATATATCTATTGCAGCCGCCATCTTGGATTTACATTTCGACAGCACTATCGGCTTCAACACCCTCGAAAACCATGAAAATGACACCCATGATGAAAAAATTTATACCTATTGCAGCCGCTATCTTGGATTTACATTTCGACAGCACTATCCCCTTCAACACCCTCGATAACCATGAAAATGACACCCAAGATGAAAAAATTGATATCTATTGCAGCCGCCATCTTGCATTTACATTTCGACAGCACTATCGGCTTCAATACCCTCGAAAACCATGAGAATGACACCCAAGATGAAAAAATTGATATCTATTGCAGCCGCCATCTTGGATTTACATTTCGACAGCACTATCGGCTTCAACACCCTCGAATACCATGAAAATGACACCCATGATGAAAAAATTTATACCTATTGCAGCCGCTATCTTGGATTTACATTTCGACAGCACTATCCCCTTCAACACCCTCGATAACCATGAAAATGACACCCAAGATGAAAAAATTGATATCTATTGCAGCCGCCATCTTGGATTTACATTTCGACAGCACTATCGGCTTCAACACCCGCGAAAACCATGAGAATGACACCCATGATGAAAAAAAAAGATATCTATTGCAGCCGCCATCTTGGATTTACATTTCGACAGCACTATCCCCTTCAACACCCTCGATAACCATGAAAATGACACCCATGATGAAAAAATTTATACCTATTGCAGCCGCTATCTTGAATTTACATTTCGACAGCACTATCCCCTTTAACACCCTCGATAACCATGAAAATGACACCCAAGATGAAAAAATTGATATCTATTGCAGCCGCCATCTTGGATTTACATTTCGACAGCACTATCGGTTTCAATACCCTCGAAAACCATGAGAATGACACCCATGATGAAAAAATTGATATCTATTGCAGCCGCCATCTTGGATTTACATTTCGACAGCACTATCGGCTTCAACACCCTCGAAAACCATGAAAATGACACCTATGATGAAAAAATTGGTACCTAATTCAGCCGCCATCTTGGATTTACATTTCGACAGCACTATTGGCTTCAACACCCGCGGAAACCATGAGAATGACACCCATGATGAAAAAAAAGATATCTATTGCAGCCGCCATCTTGGATTTACATTTCGACAGCACTATCGGCTTCAACACCCTCGAAAACCATGAAAATGACACCCATGATGAAAAAATTTATACCTATTGCAGCCGCTATCTTGGATTTACATTTCGACAGCACTATCCCCTTCAACACCCTCGATAACCATGAAAATGACACACATGATGAAAAAAAGATATCTATTGCAGCCGCCATCTTGGATTTACATTTCGACAGCACTATCGGCTTCAACACCCTCGAAAACCATGAAAATGACACACATGATGAAAAAATTGATATCTATTGCAGCCGCCATCTTGGATTTACATTTCGACAGCACTATCGGCTTCAACACCCTCGAAACCAATGAAAATTACACCCATGATAAAAAAATTGATACCCATTGCAGTCGCCACCTTGGATTTACATTTCCACAGCACTATCGGCTTCAACACCCGCGGAAACCATGAGAATGACACCCATGATGAAAAAAAATATATCTATTGCAGCCGCCATCTTGGATTTACATTTCGACAGCACTATCGGCTTCAACACCCTCGAAAACCATGAAAATGACACCCATGATGAAAAAATTTATACCTATTGCAGCCGCTATCTTGGATTTACATTTCGACAGCACTATCCCCTTCAACACCCTCGATAACCATGAAAATGACACCCAAGATGAAAAAATTGATATCTATTGCAGCCGCCATCTTGCATTTACATTTCGACAGCACTATCGGCTTCAATACCCTCGAAAACCATGAGAATGACACCCAAGATGAAAAAATTGATATCTATTGCAGCCGCCATCTTGGATTTACATTTCGACAGCACTATCCCCTTCAACACCCTCGAATACCATGAAAATGACACCCATGATGAAAAAATTTATACCTATTGCAGCCGCCATCTTGGATTTACATTTCGACAGCACTATCGGCTTCAACACCCGCGAAAACCATGAGAATGACACCCATGATGAAAAAAAAAGATATCTATTGCAGCCGCCATCTTGGATTTACATTTTGACAGCACTATCCCCTTCAACACCCTCGATAACCATGAAAATGACACCCATGATGAAAAAATTTATACCTATTGCAGCCGCTATCTTGAATTTACATTTCGACAGCACTATCCCCTTTAACACCCTCGATAACCATGAAAATGACACCCAAGATGAAAAAATTGATATCTATTGCAGCCGCCATCTTGGATTTACATTTCGACAGCACTATCGGCTTCAATACCCTCGAAAACCATGAGAATGACACCCATGATGAAAAAATTGATATCTATTGCAGCCGCCATCTTGGATTTACATTTCGACAGCACTATCGGCTTCAACACCCTCGAAAACCATGAAAATGACACCTATGATGAAAAAATTGGTACCTAATTCAGCCGCCATCTTGGATTTACATTTCGACAGCACTATTGGCTTCAACACCCGCGGAAACCATGAGAATGACACCCATGATGAAAAAAAATATATCTATTGCAGCCGCCATCTTGGATTTACATTTCGACAGCACTATCGGCTTCAACACCCTCGAAAACCATGAAAATGACACCCATGATGAAAAAATTTATACCTATTGCAGCCGCTATCTTGGATTTACATTTCGACAGCACTATCCCCTTCAACACCCTCGATAACCATGAAAATGACACCCAAGATGAAAAAATTGATATCTATTGCAGCCGCCATCTTGCATTTACATTTCGACAGCACTATCGGCTTCAATACCCTCGAAAACCATGAGAATGACACCCATGATGAAAAAAAGATATCTATTGCAGCCGCCATCATGGATTTACATTTCGACAGCACTATCGGCTTCAACACCCTCGAAAACCATGAAAATGACACCCAAGATGAAAAAATTGATATCTATTGCAGCCGCCATCTTGGATTTACATTTCGACAGCACTATCGGCTTCAACACCCTCGAAAACCATGAAAATGACACCCATGATAAAAAAATTGATACCCATTGCAGTCGCCACCTTGGATTTACATTTCCACAGCACTATCGGCTTCAACACCCGCGGAAACCATGAGAATGACACCCATGATGAAAAAAAATATATCTATTGCAGCCGCCATCTTGGATTTACATTTCGACAGCACTATCGGCTTCAACACCCTCGAAAACCATGAAAATGACACCTATGATGAAAAAATTTATACCTATTGCAGCCGCTATCTTGGATTTACATTTTGACAGCACTATCGGCTTCAACACCCTCGGAAACCATGAAAATGACACCAAAGATGAAAAAATTGATATCTATTGCAGCCGCCACCTTGTATTTACATTTCGACAGCACTATTGGCTTCAACACCCGCGAAAACCATGAGAATGACACCCATGATGAAAAAAAAGATATCTATTGCAGCCGCCATCTTGGATTTACATTTCGACAGCACTATCGGCTTCAACACCCTCGAAAACCATGAAAATGACACACATGAGGAAAAAATTGATATCTATTGCAGCCGCCATCTTAGATTTACATTTCGACAGCACTATCGGCTTTAACACCCTCGAAACCCATGAAAATTACACCCATGATAAAAAAATTGATACCCATTGCAGTCGCCACCTTGGATTTACATTTCCACAGCACTATCGGCTTCAACACCCGCGGAAACCATGAGAATGACACCCATGATGAAAAAAAATATATCTATTGCAGCCGCCATCTTGGATTTACATTTCGACAGCACTATCGGCTTCAACACCCTCGAAAACCATGAAAATGACACCCATGATGAAAAAATTTATACCTATTGCAGCCGCTATCTTGGATTTACATTTCGACAGCACTATCCCCTTTAACACCCTCGATAACCATGGAAATGACACCCAAGATGAAAAAATTGATATCTATTGCAGCCGCCATCTTGGATTTACATTTCGACAGCACTATCGGCTTCAATACCCTCGAAAACCATGAGAATGACTCCCATGATGAAAAAAGATATCTATTGCAGCCGCCATCATGGATTTACATTTCGACAGCACTATCGGCTTCAACACCCTCGAAAACCATGAAAATGACACCCAAGATGAAAAAATTGATATCTATTGCAGCCGCCATCTTGGATTTACATTTCGACAGCACTATCGGCTTCAACACCCTCGAAAACCATGAAAATGACACCTATGATGAAAAAATTGGTACCTAATTCAGCCGCCATCTTGGATTTACATTTCGACAGCACTATTGGCTTCAACACCCTCGAAAACCATGAAAATGACACCCATGATCAAAAAATGTATACCTATTGCGGCCGCCATCTTAGATTTATATTTCGACAACCCTATCGGTTTCAACACTCGAAAACCATGAAATGTCACCCATGACAAAAAAATTGATACTACTTACTTTTAGTACGTACTACTATATAATTTATTCTGTGCTTTTAAAATATTGTAATAAAATAATCTCTTATTATTATTATAATCAGGTATTTAAGAAATTTGGATATTCGAATATTTGTACAGCGATCTTTTTGAGCCGCTGCAAACATCCGAAACAATGTCCACTCACGACGGCGACTGACCAGTATATAAAAAGTACTCTGTGCGTCGAACTGAGTGAGTGAGTAAACTACTCTGTGGCTTTAGCTCCCTTTACAGAATTAATTTACATACAAGGCTACCAATACAACGAAAATTTCGCCATTTTGGAGCCGAAAATAATTAATTATAGCTAAACAAAACAAAATTACACTGCCATTTACATTCAGTGGCTTCCCACATGATAGATGAAGAGATTAAAAAATAGATTGAGTTAAACAATTGATATTTTCAAAAGTTATTGTGTTTACAAGCCTTCCGGACTTGATAAATCCACACCATAAGCCACTAAAACCCCCTTTTTTATTTAAATATAGCAATTAATCGATTTAAAAAAAATATTAATAAGTTCAACAATCATTTATCTTTCTAACAATGTGCTTTTTATATCATTTATATGTATAATATGATTGCTAGATACGATTTTATTCGATAAAACGTTGGAATCTTAACTTTTAGGCGATAGTAGAACATACCTTGCGCTTTCTTAAGCGCTTAAGGTATGCAATTTCATAAATATTGTCATAAATTTTGTATGTATCTTAATTTTTTTTTGCTTTAAGTATACGATATCTTTGTGTGAGGTGATCTAATATATAAAAATTAATGTCTGTTTGTTCGTATTTTATACGATAACCGTTCATCACATTGCGTTAAAACTTTATCAAAGATTTAGACAAAAAAGTCATATATCATTCAATTTCAATGAATGACATATGACTGTATTATCATCCATAACTATATATTATCATCCCTAATTAAACAATATAACCCTTCCAAAAAATTATCGTTTGGTATTTAGAAGGGTTTACGTTTATGCCATACACAGTGGACCAGTCAGAGACGTGTTTCAAGTCATCATTTAATAATAAGATAACATTAAAGATATTTGAGGGTTCCACTTGCGCATACTAACACTTAGTAAGATTTTTGAAAAAATTGTTCGTGATCAAATGTTAAAGTTGTTTAATATAAATAATTTACTTCATAAAAATCAATTTGGTTTCACAAGGGGTCGCTCGACACCTGATGCCGGTGTTGAGCTGATTAAATATATATTTAATGCATGGGAGAATTCACAGGATGCTTTGGGTATATTTTGTGACCTATCCATAGCCTTCGATTGTGTTCACCATGAAACATTAATCAGGAAACTTCAACACTACGGTGTAAGAAGTGATGCTCTTAAATTAATTATTTCATATTTAAGTAAGAGAAGGCAAAAAGTTGTCATTAACAATATGAGCTCTTCCGGATCGATGGTACAAATGAGCGTGCCTCAAGGCACAATTCTCGGCTCCTTTCTGTTTCTTGTATACATTAACGACTTACCTTACATAGTAGGGGATAACCATGATATAGTATTATTTGCAGATGACACTTCTTTAATTTTCAAATTAAGTCGACAATTACTAAAATATGACGAAGTAAATAATGCTATACCTAAATTATTCAATGTTAATAATTTGCATTTAAATGGCACTAAAACGAAATGTATGAAATTCATGACTCCAAATGTCAAACAATTAAATACTAATGTAATTTTAAATGGGGAGAAACTGAGTCTTGTAGATACCACCATTTTTCTTGGAATCACACTAGACGGGAAGCTTCAATGGAGCCCCCATATATCAAAACTAGTAAGCAGACTTAGTTCTGCAGCATATGCTGTAAAAAAGATTAGAAGTCTAACCAGTGTTGAAACAGCTAGACTAGTTTACTTTAGCTATTTCCATAGCATAATGTCGTATGGTATTTTGCTATGGGGACACGCAGCTGACACTGAAATTATATTTGTTTTACAGAAGAGGACCATAAGACCAATTTATGACTTAAAGCCTAAAGAGTCACGGCGACAAAAATTTAAGGAAATTAATATATTAACTTTGGCCTCTCAATACATTTTTTTATAGGATAAGGGTTACAAAAGATCACACAGTCCACCTGATGGTAAGTGGTTCCTGCGGCCCATAGACATCTACATCTATCCTCGTTTGCTAATCAAAATGCAGATGCGTTGTCACCCGTGAGGACTAAGATGGAATGCCTCATTTCCAGTAAAAAGGGCCTCGGGCCACCTGCACTCACCAAGCGAAACGCAGAAGTAAACCTCTACTTCACGCTGGTATTCTGTGAGGTCGTGGTACCACCCCGGTTCGAGCTGGCCCATCCGTGCGACAGCAAAAGCTACCGCTTGGCTCTACCACTGTTTAAATTTCAATAAGTATTATTTATAATCTATATTGAATAAAAAAAGTTTCTGTTTCTGTATATAACTGCAGATCATCGATATACAGATGGTAAGAGCACTTGAGATTTAATATGATAAGATTGATAAAAATGGAAAACAGAAGAGGAGTTATTATACCGCCTTGAGGGAGGCCAGTAGACACATCACACCAGTCAAATAGTATATGTTCAATATGCACGGCCTGTTGGCGCCCTCGAAGTTATGATGAGAACCATTCCTGAGCTTAAGACGAGATATTCATATGAGAAAGAAGAGCTAACAAGATATCATGATCAACAGAATTAAATGCGTTAGAAAAATCTATTAAGATGAGAACAGACAGTTTCGATTTTTTCGAGCCCCTCACGCATATCTTTTAGGAAGAGCAGTAGTTGTAGAATATCAGGGGGCGGAAACTCGACTGATAAGGGGAAATAATATTATTTGAGAAAACAAAAGTAGAAATCTGTTTATGATCAACAGCTAAAAGGTTCTGGAAACATAATGATTTCTTTACGCGAACACTACACATTGAATAAAACAATTCATTTTTTTTCAACTCAAACGTCGGGAATGTAATTCCCGACGTTTCGAGCATTATACAGCAGCACCCATGGTCACGGGGGGACTGAGGTGATCGACGTTCCAATGTCATAGTTAACCACGGCTATCTCCACATTCTGAACTCAGAATAAACATCGAAAAACGTCGAGTATAGAAAATAAGCTAATATACGCGATAAAATCCGTAAAAACTAGTTTTATTTACATATGTAGGTAGTATTCGCGTAAATATAACAAAACAATGTATAGTTGGTATAGTTCGGCCGTTCAGAGAATGCGTTCCTGACACCTATCAGTAAGTCACGACTAGTGATGGGCACAACATAACACGAGTTCGTTACCGTTCCTCCAAAATGAACCGCCGCGTTATTTTTAAGATTATTTTCGTTTTAAATTGGCGGAATCATTTAAAATTTATATTTTAGTAATTTAAGTGGAAACCGAAAAAGGTAATATTAATATAATAAAATTGTTTTATTTATTCTTTGTTACAAAGTTACAATCTGTATTTCTATGCAATAAAGTACATTGAATTGAATGTGCGTACAGAATATTAATCAGACTCCGATTCGCTTGAGGATGTGGTGTCTTCATCATCATCTTCGCCTACATGTATAATTATATTATTATCAATAACAGAATCAATCCTGATATCTCGGTCAAAATGTTCCACAATCAGGTTTTTAGTCTTCTCAACAACCTTTGCCCAGTCATCTCTTGTGACTTCCCCGCAGGCTTCTTTTAATAGGGTCATCATCTTTTTCGTGCTGAATGGCGGGGAAGTATTGTGGCGAGCGGCGTAACCTTTTATTTGAGCCCAGATAAGCTCAATTGCGTTATATTGGCAATGATACGGTGGAATTCTTAGAACGCGATGACCGTACTCCAGAGCCAGTTCATCGATTTCGTATCGCACATTTGCCGCTTTATTTTCTTTAACTAATTTAATTAGCTCTGGTTTTAGCATCTGCATATTTGCGTCAATGCCTTTTGCTTGTAACCAAGCCACGATTTCTTCTTTTTTATTAGCTTGGGTAGGTGGTTTCTGTATTTGAACCGAGTGATAGGAGGCATTATCCATGAATATTACAGAAGGCTCTGGTAGGCTGGGCAAAAGCACGTTCTGGAACCACTCTTTAAATGTAGTGGCATTTGTTTCTTCGTGGTAGTCATTTGTGGTTTTTGATTGAAATGCCAGTAACGCGTTCTCCACAAAGCCGTATTTTGCAGAACCTGCGTGGCATATTATCAGACGGGCCCCCTTACCCATTGGTACTTTCGACGTCGACGCTTGTGTATCATCCGTCCAAGAACGGGAAACCGTGTGATTGGCGTTTATCCATGTCTCGTCAATGAACACGACATTATCCCAGTTATCAATAATTTTTGCTTCTCTCAAAAAACTTATCCGTTTTAAAATTATGTCATATCGTTCTAATAAAATTTTTCTTTTGTCTGTTTTTTTATACGAAAAACCAATATCTTTAAAGATTTTGGTTAAAGCAGTTTTACCCCCGCTAAACAGTCCAGCTTCTCTTAACGATGCCAAAAGCTTCTTCCTGTTGAGATATTCATTTCGGGAATAGTAACCATATATATTATTTCTGATTGCATCGGCGTCAAAGGTGTCAATATCTGTCACGGGTTTAGTTCTACGTTTCTTCTTCAGAGTACGTAAAATATTATCTTCCGTGCCAGTAGAGCCGAACTTTTCTTTATTAATATTTGTTATCGTTCGTTTGCTAACTCCAAGCGCCTGAGAGACGCGTTCTTGTACTTGTTCGACAGGTAACAGGGGTCCGCCATTTTGCCGCTCCCGCTCAAAGTAATCTTGCAGCTTGATGATTAACTCACGGGCTCCACTTTTCAATGTTTGCCCACGTTTAGGCATTATTATGCACCAAAAGTAAAAAGAACGCAATACAAAACACAATCGAAGTCCGATTTAGCGCCGATGTCAGTTTGAAAAGCAGAAACAGTCCATTAAACGAAAGCCGGGTAATCAAATAAAAACAGATCAAAAACACTTGAAGAACGTGGTCTATGCGCACGAAACGTCAACAGACGACTGTTTTAGCGTCACAAAATGGCGGCCCATAACGCCATTTGGGGTAAATATTTTCAACCTAAATATAAAAATGCTACTTTCTTTCGCGCGTTCGGTTTGGTCGTAGTTTTATTTTTATATTTAATAAAAGTTATCTTATAGTCCATTATTTTCAAATTCTTAAAAAGGAAAACAAAACGTATTATTTTATAAAGTATAACTGTATAAGAACAGATTACGATACTGTTATTGCCTGTTATTGTTAGCACAACACTACATATATATAAAGCGCTGACATAACCTTGTGATAGCGCAGTATAGATTTAGAAAAATATTGTTTACCAAGTTATTTGACACTCAGTTTGGCACAAAATTATAACATTCATTGATTATTGATATAATAATGTTGTTTTAATCCTCATCAATTGTTAAAACGGTAAACAACCAGCAAAAATATTTTTATCGTAACTGCAACGCCATTAAAAAGTTACGTCGTCAGTTCAATCGCGACGTGTCAGGAACGCATTCTCTGAACGGCATTACAAGACCGCAAGTTTAGACGTCACAGATCTTTTGTTTTATTGTGTGTGCATTTAGTAGTAGTGTTTAGTGCCGTGTAGTGGCGGTCAAGAATATCCACTACCCCATATCCTCCCGTGGGTGTCGTAAATGGCGACAAAGAGAAACAGACAGGAGATGGGCAGCAGCATCTTCCTGATAATAGCCAAAATTACAATAAAAAAACTGCGGTTGCCAACCCGCTCGCCAAGCGTGGCAACTATGGCAAATACTGCTGCTGGAAGAAGAGATAGACAAGTTGCGCTGGCATATTATAGGATTATCCGAAGTCCGAAGAGAGGGGAGGTACACGGTAATCCTCGAATCCGGCAACTTGCTCTAGCACCGGGAGGGCGACCATCTGTCCCAAGGAGGTGTCGGATTTATCGTCCACAAGTCTCTCGTTAACAACGTTGTAAAGATCGGGAGTGTGTCGACGAGGGTTGCGTACCTTATACTCAGAATCACCAAACGATATTCGCTGAAGGTCATACAGGTTTACGCACCAACCTCGGCACACCCCGATGAGGAGGTGGAGGAAATGTATGAGGATATCTCTAGAGCCATGCATTCCTCCAAAACCCAATATACGGTGTTAATGGGAGACTTCAATGCAAAACTAGGCACAAGAGAGAACGGTGAGCTGAAAGTAGGGAAATTTGGAATAGGGCAACGGAACCCAAGGGGCCAGCAGCTGGCCGACTTCATGGAGAAAGAGGGACTCTTTATGATGAACTCTTTCTTCAAGAAGCGGCCCCACAGGAAGTGGACCTGGTCGAGCCCCGACGGTTCGACAAAAAATGAGATTGACTTCATTATGACGACCAGACGACAACTGTTCAGTGATGTCTCAGTGATCGCGAGGGTGAAAACCGGCAGCGATCACCGAATGGTTAGAGGCACACTGAACCTAAATGTTAAGTTGGAGAGGTCTCGTCTGATGAAGTCAACGCTCCGTCCCCCTCGTGCTCTAATCCAAAGTCCTGAAACCTTTCAGCTCGAGTTACAAAACTGTTTTCAGTGCCTAGAAGACTGCAATGAAGTGGACGATATGAATGACAAGCTCGTGGAATCTGTCCATGCGGTCGGAGCTAAGTTCTGCAAGACCCGCCGCAGAAGAACACAAAAACTCTCCGATCACACTCTTAATCTCATGGCTGTTAGACGGGAGATGAGGCTACATTGTTCAACAGATTTGACAGCATACAGGCAACTGAACAGACAGATCTCTAAATGCATGCGGCGAGACTTACGCAACTTCAATACAGCTCGTATTGAAGAAGCGATCGAGCGGAACCAAGGCTCCAAAGTCTTTGCCAGAGATCTGTCTGCCAGAAAGAGCCAACTGTCAAAGCTGAAGACCGAATGTGGCAGCATCGTTTCCGGGGCACCTGAGATTTTGAGTGAGATTGAGAGGTTCTAAGGGCAGCTGTACACGTCGTCGTTGGAGCCACACGCAAGTGTGAGTAACGATCCAAGAGCGAGTCTTATTCGACACTATTCCGAAGATATCCCGGACGTCAGTCTGAGCGAGATTAGAATGGCTCTCCAGGACCTTAAAAACGGCAAGGCCCCAGGCGTGGATGGAATTACAGCGGAGCTTCTGAAAGCGGGTGGAAGACCGGTACTTGAAGTCCTTCAGAAGCTCTTTAATTCCGTCCTCCATGGTGGCATTACACCGGAGGCGTGGAGCAGAAGTGCGGTGGTCTTATTCTTCAAGAAAGGTGACAACGCTCTCTTGAAGAACTACAGACCAATTTCCCTTATGAGCCGCGTCTACGTGCTGTTTTCGAGAGTCATTACGAATCGTCTCGCGCGCAGACTTGACGACTTCCAGCCTCCCGAACAAGCCGGTTTCCGAAAGGGCTTTAGCACCATAGACCACATACATACCCTACGGCAAATTGTACAGAAGTCCGAAGAGTACAATTTGCCACTATGTCTTGCGTATGTGGACTATGAGAAAGCCTTTGATTCCGTCGAAATTTGGGCGGTGCTGCAGTCCCTTCAGCGGTGCCAAGTTGACTGTCGGTATATCGAAGTGCTGAAGTGTTTGTACAGTAGAGCTACGATGGCTATCCGAGTACAGAACCAGAGTACGAAACCTATCCAATTGCAGAGAGGTGTAAGACAGGGTGACGTTATATCCCCGAAACTCTTCACCGCTGCATTGGAAGACGTTTTCAAGCTTCTGGACTGGAAAGGATACGGAATTAACATCAATGGCGAGTACATCACTCACCTTCGATTTGCCGACGATATAGTCCTCATGGCAGAATCGCTGGAGGAACTAAGCACTATGCTCAATGACCTCAATAGTGTCTCCCAACGGATAGGTCTTAAGATGAACATGAACAAAACAAAGATTATGTTTAATGTCCATGTCACACCTATGCCGGTAGTTGTTGGGAGCACTAAGCTCGAAGTTGTTGACGAGTATGTTTACCTGGGACAAATAGTCCGACTAGGTAAGTCCAACTTCGACCGAGAGGTCAATCGACGGATTCAACTCGGCTGGGCAGCGTTCGGGAAGCTACGACACATCTTCTCGTCAGAAATACCTCAAAACCTTAAAACAAAATTGTACAACCAGTGCGTGTTGCCAGTGATGACTTACGGAACTGAGACGTGGTCCTTCACTGCTGGCCGTATGAGGAAGCTCAAGGTCGCTCAGCGAGCTATGGAGAGGGCTATGCTCGGAGTTTCACTGCGCGATAAACTTAGGAATGAGGATATCCGCAGTAGAACCAGAGTAACCGACATAGCCCAACGGATTAGTAAGCTGAAGTGGCAGTGGGCCGGCCATATAGCTCGAAGAACCGACAACCTATGGGGAAGAAAGGTTCTCGAGTGGCAGCCTCGTACCGGTAGGCGAAGTGTAGGGCGTCCCCCCACAAGATCGAGTGACGACCTGGTAAGACATGCAGGAAGTCGATGGATGCAGGTGGCTCAGGACCGTGCTTTGTGGCATTCTTTGGGGGAGGCCTATGTTCAGCAGTGGACTTGTGAAGGGCTGTAAAGAAAAAAAAAAGAAAAGTATTAGACTAGAGACTATTTTTGTAACTTTGTATGTTTGCCCTTTACCTATGATTCAAAACAATAGTTCTCAATTTTCTTTTTAATAAATTAACACTTACCAATGTGAGTACAAGCCCTGTATGGCAGTGTCTCGTTTTTGCGGCAGCTCGTACGGACAACTCGCTCCACCGCAGAACAGTGCACACTGCAGTGCAGGCGGTGTGCTGATGCGTATCTTTTCGCCGAGTGCGCTGTACTGGGCTGATGGTGGGCGGTTGATCCTTCGACGAGACTCACGGCTTCTGCCATAAGGAAATCTATTTTGATGAAATAGATAGGAATCTACCAATTACTAGGTGGTAAGAATATTTTTCTCCTGTCTAGGAGTCTGTCTGGGTGGGTACCACACCCTTAACTTTTTATATAGGATATGGTGACAAATGAGCACACAGTCCACCTGATAGTAAGTGGTTGCTGTGGCCCATAGACACTCACCATACGAAACAAAGCAGTGTTAAGCTGCTATTTTGCGCCGATATTCTGTGAGAGCGTGGTCCTTCCCCGGTCGTGCCGTCTTATTCGTGCTACAACTATACTAACTACTAATACAGCATGGCTCTACCACGTATACGTTTTAACACCAAACAGCAGTGCGTGCACTGCTGTGGAACACAGATTGGAGTCTAAATAGCCAGTATAGTTATATAGTATAATAATAAAATATCACATAATATAAATTTTTCTATGCTCGTATTTTCTGGGCTGCCATACCTTTCATCAGATAGCGCTAAAACTTTGTACAATTAACTTACAACAGGTGGCGCGCGTACCGTACCGACAAATTTATTTGAAGGTTATACATCACTCAACTTCAATGAATGTTTTATCATTCCTAATTAAATAATATATCTCTTCCAAATTTAAAACGATATTTCGACAAAACTATTGTTTCTTTATCATCAACGCGCCGATTACCAGCTGGTATAATTGTAATACACAGTCTGTGAGGCATTCCATCTCAGTCCTTAGAGATGGAAACGCATCTTTAGCCTTCTCTATCTAATGGTTGTAGGAATCCATGGACTGCAGTAGCAATTTACTATCAAGGTGGGCTGGGAACGTTAGTCACTTCATCTTTATAAGAATTTAAGATTAAAATTGATCTTCGTCTTCTCTAAAAGTTTGCTGCTGAACATGGAATATTTCAACAGATAAAACTATCAGCTATAATCGCCACCTATATAAATATATATATATATATATATATATATATATATATATATATATATATATATATATATATATATATATATATAGATATATATATATATATATATATATATATATATATATATATATATATATATATATATACCTAGTTAAGTCATAAATTCTGTCACATGTTTAATATAAAATAATTGAAACAAGTTTATTCATTATGTAACCATTTATATATCATAATGAACTTAACAAAACATAGATTCTTATGACCTTAAAGTTTATTCAAAATGACCTCCGTGGTTTTGCATACAGGCCTTCAATCTGCGCGGCCAGTCGTCTATCGCAGCACGAACGAGGTCCATGTCAATATCTGTTAATCAAGGATATCTTGAGTGACTCCAAATTGGGATGAAACTTTGAGCACGCATTTTCCTCCAAGTATTGCCATATCTTGTAATCTAACGGTTTCAAATCTGGATTGGAGGAGGGCCAGTCTTCGTGCCGGATGAAGTCGATTTCACGCGCCGCCAGCCAGTCTTGTGTGCTCTTCGCTCTATGAGCTGGCGCCGAATCTTGTTGGAATACCCCGTGCCTGTTATTGAACATGGTATGAGAAACAGGTACCACAAGGTTCGTCAGGACTGTATTTTGATACACAACTGCATTCGTTTTTACACCTATCTCACAAAAATGTACCTCTGTTAAGCCCCAATAAGAAACTCCCAACTATACCATGAGCGAGGATGGAAAATGACCTCGTTGGACACGCGGAATACGGTTGCTCGCTTCTTCACTACTGTGTGCGTACACCTTATCATTTTGTTTGTTGTAGCTCTATTCTACGGTAAAAATTTTTTCATCCGAACAAAGAATTTCCCGAAAATTTTTTCCCGCGTACCGCTTCAACAAAGCGCGGCATCTCTTCAGTTTCAGGTCCATTAGACGTGCATTCAAACGATGTCCTATTTTTTTTCGATATGCCCGAAGCCCTAAGTCTTCATTTAACACCCTTTTCACAGTGGTTCTGCTTAACCCCATCTGAAGGGCCAACAGTTTCTGCTTACGTTTGGGATTTCTTTGAATTCGCGCCTTCACAGCTTTTATCACTGCTGGAGTCCTAACAGACCGAGGGCGACCACTTCTTGACCTGTTATCTACACTAGAGTCTTCATTGTATCGTTTTATGGTACGATAAACGAATCTTTTGATTAAATTCAAATTTTTCAGTATGTCAAAAATTTGAATTGGCGCGTAACCGCAACGATGCAACGCAATAACTGCAACACGGTCTTCTTTAAGCGTCCACTCCATATTTAAAAATGAGTAAAATTCTAAAAAGTATACAGTTTTATTTTCATGAACAACTCGAAATTCGAATTCAATAAACTTTTTGTGGCCAGCATTCTAAAAAAAGTAAAGTTTTTACTGTGTGACAATACTTATGACCTGACTGTATGTATATACAGGTCAGAGAAGTTTCTTCGTATTTTGTTTGTATAAAATTGAAGAACAACCTCTTTTGTTGTACTGTTTTACTCTTGCTGGTTTTAATATAAATACATACATATTAGATATTAAGCAAAAGAAAAATACAAGTGAAAAACATTTTTGCGCCAATTTTGAAGTATTTTTCTGTCCGAAAGAATCTAACGAAGAAATTCGTGCATTCTGAAGTTTTACTACAAAAAAGGGAAAACTGCGACTCAAGCCACGAAAAAAATCTGTGACGTTTATAGACCTAATGCAGTGTCAGTAAGGCGTTTCCAGTCCGGGAATTTTGATGTCAAAGATGCAGCTCGCTCTGGTCGCCCTCATACGGATGTGTAGTCGATGCCATTTTTGAAAAAGTGGACCAAGATCGACATATTAGTAGTTACGACATAGCTGAGGAATTGAGAAAAGACCTCAAAACAGTTTTGACCCATTTAAAAAAAGTCTGACGATACAAAAAATCTCAATATTTGGTTATCACACGAGCTCACTGAAAGAAACCTAATGAATCGTGTACACATTTGCGATTCTTTATTGAAACGTAATGAAACCGAACCATTTTTGAAAAGATTGATCACTGGTGATAAAAAGTGGAGCACCTATGTCAAGAATGTGCAAAAAAGACCATGGTCAAAGTGTAGTCAAGCTCCAGAGACTGTAGCGCAGCCCGGATTAACATGCAGTTAGGCGATTCTGTATGTATGGATTGGAAGGGCATCGTTTATTATGAGCTTTTACCGCCGGGAAAAAACCATCAATTCGGTTCTCTATGTCTCTACTACCAACAACTAATGAGACTTAAGCAAGAAGTTGAGAAAAAAAACCGGCCAAGTGCGAGTCGGACTCGCGCACTGAGGGTTCCGTACAAACCTGTAAAGTTATGGTATTTTTATTACTAAATGAAATCCATAACATTACAATATGAAAATTTGGATGAGCATAAATTTAAGACAAAGGTCTCTTTATCGTTTCAGTAATCAATTATTTTATAATATAACTTGAAATACCTACACTAGCCTTGCAGAAGCCTTGCTAAAGTTTTTTTATCAAAGTTATTTATTTACAAAGTTTGTAGTAACTATTTAGAAATCTGGTTCAAAAATACTAATTAAGTATTAAATTTGAACCAGATCTGTAAATGGTGACTGAAAAAGGTATGAATAGTACCACATTGAACATTGAAGTTCAAAGAAACGTTATGTATAGTTGTACTACAACTACAACTAAATCTGGTGAGTCGCATGCTCATTTGCCCCCTCTCCTATAAGAAAAAAAAAATAAGTGTCTCTACAACATCCCCAGGTTTCAACAAACATTACTGCATGGGAGGAATGCATAATAGGATCTATGATGACGTCTGAAAAATGTTTGCATAATGATTGCACGGTATGAAATACAATTTGCACTGCATTATCTTCAGGTTTGCAAAAATTTAAAATATGGTACCAATTTGTTTTGCTCTAGTCTTTTTATTTCTATACTTACAGCACTCGATTCTGACATTTCAGAGGGAGGTTTAAATCTAAGTACCTAAATTCATGACTAAAACAGTCCAGACGATGACATTGCTCTAGAACAAGCTACATACAACATCGATCTTTTTACATTTTTAGAAATATGAATCACTACTTTTTCTAAGGTTGCATCTTGCGACTTGTGTATTGTAATACCTTCTGCTGGTACTATTGGAAACTGAGTATGCTGTAATACAAGATTTGAAGGTTTCCATCTTTTCACAGTATAAGTGACAGCATCTAATGGCGTTCAATCCGAATTGAGATATTGACGATGTTTCCGAGATGTTACTTGACATTTATTTCTTGCTATTCCCGTACTTTTATAGAATAGAACCCAAATACGTAAATGCCATTTTTCACTTGTTTCCTTGTGTCGACCGTAATCTATAGCCTTCAATATTCCGGTAATACCATTCACAAGGCCATCCGTAGTGTCAATATTCACAGTTACCGTATAACGTGCACCTACTAGCGAACACCTTAGCATGTAGCTAAGGTGTTCGCGGTGCTTGCTGATAATTCGGGGATTTTTTGGCCACACTGGGGTACTCGAAGTCCAAACGTACTGTGTACAGTTTGACGATCGATTCCAAAAGCAGCTTCTCCCGTGTATGTACAAAGTAAAATTCTAGCATCATCAGGATTTATACCCGGAAGTCTATTGAACATAAGCATTAAATAAGCAATACAAAAAAATTAACACTAACAAAATAATAAAAAGGCGGTGGTTATTGATTGAAAATATGTCCTACATGTATGTTACGGCCAGCAGCTGCTTATCTAACAGTAGAGTCTCCCGGGCCCATAGAGGGAGAACCTACAAGCAGATGTTGGTCGGGCCTCCTACAGGCCAAAGGTGGAAAGTTTCTAATTACAATAAACAATCAGGGGGAGCGTTCTATTCTATTAAACCGAGCTTACTTACCTCTATCCAAGGCGACTGGTCCCTCAGGGTTCGGTCAGGTCGCATGTGGTTGTATAGTGCTAGGAAAATAAGGGTCAGTGATGTGTATCTGGGTGTGGCTGGTAGTGTTATTGACCTTATTAGACCGTTACCCTCTGCAGCAGTTCGGACCTCAGCACCTCTCCACCTCACGTCTCTTTCTTCGTTAGTCACGATGACAGTCCAGTAACTCTGTCGTACGATTAACTACCTTACAGAAGCCACGTTTCGCGTGGCCACAGTTATTTCTAGAATATCAAATACCGTAGTAGCTAATACAGTCGAATCCACTTATATGGACTTAGCGTTAAACCCAAAAGTCCCGGGTGAAGCTCTCAGCAGGGAATACGCGCTACAATTCCTAGACAGTATATTTACTATACGCGCCTACTATTCCGAGTTCCCGACAAAATGGACAGCGTGCTATCTATCGCAGCGTTGAATTTGAACTCCCCTTTTTTCTAGCGCGTTCTCGACACACACCGCTCAACACGCTCGGCCGAACTTCATCCCGTATCGCGCCGATCCGAGTGCCATCTAGCGTTGATTCTTGACATTAACGCTTTGGCGCGAACATGTATCTAATACACAATGTCTTTGATCACAATTAAATATTCTAACTAAACCTAATATATCAACTTCATACAATACTGCTGGCGAGCGATTGCCCACGCTCCTCCTACTAAATCCGATTAATTTCCATATAACTGTAGACAATGATCTGGATCACCTTCTTGTGTCTCTAATTCATAATCATCTAAAAGGATGAGCTTTTTGTTTCACTTTTCAGGATAGTGCATTCAACAGCAGTCATCCTCTTCATCTTTATCTACATTACGAACTGCATATAACAATGCCTCGAACTCATCTGCACCCCCCCCCCCCCCCCCCGAGCGATTAAATTGAAGACTTTCTGAAGTTCAATAAATTTCTGTTCGAGGTTTATGATGTTATTGACCAATTCAGTGATTTCATCTCTCCAGTTTGTCTCGAGTCTCATCCGACACTATTCCAAAGAAATCCCGGACGTCAGTCTGAGCGAGATTAGAATGGCTCTCCAGCACCTTAAAAACGGTAAGGCCCCAGGCGAGGATGGAATTACAGCGGAGCTTCTGAAAGCGGGTGGAAGACCGGTACTTGAAGTCCTTCAGAAGCTCTTTAATTCCGTCCGCCATGGTGGCATTACACCGGAGGCGTGGAGCAGAAGTGCGGTGGTCTTGTTTTTCAAGAACGGTGACAACGCTCTCTTGAAGAACTACAGACCGATTTCCCTTCTGAGCCGCGTCTACGTGCTGTTTTCGAGAGTCATTACGAATCGTCTCGCGCGCAGACTTGACGACTTCCAGCCTACCGAACAAGCCGGTTTCCGAAAGGGCTTTAGCACCATAGACCACATAAATACCCTTCGATAAATTGTACAGAAGTCCGAAGAGTACAATTTGCCACTATGTCTGGCGTATGTGGACTATGAGAAAGCCTTTGTTTCCGTCGAAATTTGGGCGGTGCTGCAGTCCCTTCAGCGGTGCCAAGTTGACTGTCGGTATATCGAAGTGCTGAAGTGTTTGTACAGTAGAGCTACGATGGCTATCCGAGTACAGAACCAGAGTACGAAACCTATCCAACTGCAGAGAGGTGTAAGACAGGGTGACGTCATATCCCCGAAACTCTTCACCGCTGCATTGGAAGACGTTTTCAAGCTTCTGGACTGGAAAGGATACGGTATCAACATCAATGGCGAGTACATCACTCACCTTCGATTTGCCGACGATATAGTCCTTATGGCAGAATCGCTGGAGGACCTAAGCACTATGCTCAATGACCTCAATAGTGTTTCCCAACGGATAGGTCTTAAGACGAACATGGACAAAACAAAGATCATGTTTAATGTCCATGTCACACCTATGCCGGTAGTTGTTGGGAACACTAATCTCGAAGTTGTTGACGAGTATTACCAGGTAAACACCTGGGACAAATAGTCCGACTAGGTAAGTCCAACTTCGACCGAGAGGTCAATCGACGGATTCAACTCGGTTGGGCAGCGTTCGGGAAATTATGGCACATCTTCTCGTCAGGTATACCTCAAAACTTGAAAACGAGACTGTACACCCAGTGCGTGTTGCCAGTGATGACATACGGAACTGAGACGTGGTCCTTCACTGCTGGCTGGATGAGGAAGCTATGGAGAGGGCTATGCTCGGAGTTTCTCTGCGTGATAAACTCAGAAATGAGGATATCCGCAGTAGAACCAGAGTGACCGACATAGCCCAACGGATTAGTAAGCTGAAGTGGCAATGGGCCGGCCATATAGCTCGAAGAACCGACAACCGATGGGGAAGAAAGGTTCTCGAGTGGCAGCCTCGTACCGGCAGGCGAAGTGTAGGGCGTCCCCCCACTAGATGGAGTGATGACCTGGTAAGATATGCAGGAAGTCGATGGATGCAGGTGGCTCAGGACCGTGCTTTGTGGCATTCTTTGGGGGAGGCCTATGTTCAGCAGTGGACTTGTGAAGGGCTGTAATGATGATGGTGAATGATGATCTCTCCAGTTTATGTATAACATTAGCTGTTCCCTGTAGAAATTTTCAGGATCTTGAGCTATATTATATCTTCGGAAACGTATGATTCTGGGTTTTCTTCTTTTTCGCACTTTTCCATCGTTATTTAACAATTCAATCCAATTTCCTATACATTCATGGTCAGTGTTTTCACCTTCATGTAGACTTGAGATTTTAGTTCAAAAAGATAATACGCTGCAAAATAAGCTAAACTCATTGTATCAAACGTTTGATTACGTGGCCGAATTTTATAATGATCTATTCATTTTTTTTAAATATGTTTGTGGAGGATGGATCCAAGGACTGCAAATCTATTAAAAATTTCAAAATACCCACTCGTTCATTGGGATGTCCTGTGTTTATGTAAACATCGCTCTTAGAGGCTTGTGACATAGGAAGTCCCGCCAGACAGTAAATTCTTGCGCTGAAATTTCCAAAGAATTTAGAAATACTTTTGATATAGCGCGTAGATAGTATCTTATGCTAGAGTAGCCATTTTCCACCGCCGCTCTTAGTAAATTGACATGCCTCGATCAGCTTTCTTAATATAACCGAGGATCTAGTAACTTTTTTGCAAAATGGATTAACCATGACGCCTTTTGGGCGTCTCTGTAGATATATTTTGGGCCGTTTAATTGTTCTAACTGCCCATATGTACTTTTTGATATTTAATTCTGTCGATGCTAAGTCAAATCAAATGTTAAATGTGGTGGAATATTCACCAAGTCGTCCTTTAACTTTTTAGATACTTCTTTCCATTCTTTTAGGCTTGGATTACCTTCTTCCAGAGGTGTAAGAAAACGTGTCTTATCCATTGGAAAAAAAGGTATTCCAAACCTATAAGGATGACTTGGCTTGAGATGACATGAATGTGTGTGTTTGTGACTTTCTATCTTAACTAAGTCTTCATCTAATTCTTCACTATTGCAGCATATGATTTGGTCAACAAACATTATTATAACCTTTTCAGTTGATGATTGATCTCCAGGAATGAAGGTAGGCGCATCTTCTATCCACAACACCATATGGGCATGAGGAGCACCTCTGTTTTGGAATTGTATTCGATGGCATTGATAGTTTATTTTACGTTCACCAAAAGGTCCAACGGGAGACAGCCATGTTGAAATAATTTTTTGAGAAAGTGTATCACCAAACTTAGAAGCTACTAAAGACGCAGCGTTTTTAGGAGTATACGTCATGGATATTGGCGTAGATGACTTAGATGTATAATCCATGGAGTACACTGAGGTAGCAGGGATTACGAGTTCGTTATTGATCTGAAGATGCTGACCTTGAGATTCCTCGAGGTCCGTCGTCGTATGATACGGCATAGCTGGCCTTAATTTTAGGTTGAGTTTGCTTGTATTTCTGTTTAGCTTCAAGTACTTGTTCTGAGCGGGACTTTTGAGACTTTTTTGGACGACCACCTCTATTACGTCTTGGACATATCCACCATATAGTCCTAACCTTGCACCCTCAGACTTTCAGAGATCAAGAGAGGACTGTTAAAACTACTTGTCGCATTTTGTTATCAAAAATTCCAAGATTTCTACAGTAATGACATTATGTCACTACCTACAAGATGGCAACAAGTTATCGAACAAAATGGCACATAATTATATGTTTATTAACTGTAAATTAAAAAATGTCTTTAATTTATAAATAAAATACGAATAAACTTTTTCACCGACCTTATATATTTAACTCGTTTGAGGAGTTTTCTTTTATTTCATTTATTATCCTTTACCTGTCTAAAAAGAGAAATCGACGGAAATTTTGAAAGTTGAAACTTGATTTGCGATGAGTTCTGTTATATTTGAGTTTAGACATTTTCGCGCGATCTTTTTATAATTCTTCAACACGTATTTAGTAGTAACAACAGCCCTTAATAGCCCGTGCGACTTGTTTTTAATAACTACTTTACACTGTTCACGCTGCTACAATAAAAGTAAAAAATGAAAGTAAACATTAGAAATAGGTTAGTCCACTATACAAATACGGTTAGCAAATAAGAGAGGGAAAAAAAGCTAGTCTCAGACCAAGAAAGATAGAACCGCTGCGTATATTTCAAAAGACTCCTAAACGAAACCAAAACCATGTTTATCTTAACACGTTCACTGTCCGGTTTTCAAACACAATAGTAAGACAATAGCAATGACCTATATGTAGTGCACGGGACAGCGAAAGGGTTAATAAAAGAACACGCAGTCATGCATACGCATGCTTAGAATAATAACACCTAGAACGATAGTTCCCTACAAAGCGGACGTTCAAAAGTGGGGCAAGAACAAAATCTATGTGTGCGTTATCAACTTGTGTTTACGCTAGACGAAACACACATAAATGAAAAAATAATGTGGCCAATACATTAAATTTTCTCGAAAAGTAGGGAAGTTGAAACTATATTGGACTAATAGTTACAACGTAACGTATGATGAGTCATACCTTACGTTGTAACTAAAATATGACAAAACATGAAATATGAAAATAAGTTAATACGAGTAATTTAAACTATATTGGACTAATAGTTACAACGTAACGTATGATGATTCATACGTTACGTTGTAATTAAAATATGAAAATAAGACAAAACATGAAATATGAAAAAAAGTTAATAATAACACAAATATCAAAATAAGTTTGTTTGAATTCTACGAAGTGTAGCCCGCTAAATTCAAAATATTTTTGAATAGGATCCAGCCAAGTGAGAAACTTTTATGAACCTAATAAATGTGATTGCATCATATTTTTCTTTGTAACTGTATAGAGACGTTATAATTATATGACTAATGCAAGTTCGATAAACACCCGCCCGATGCCTGACACACGACTGTTCGACGAACCATTGACCGTATTCAGTATCTATTATTCAGTTTGTTTTTAGCAAATTTTTTTTAATAATATCGAGTAATGGTGTACCGCACCTTACTGCATGCATCCACTTACCATTAGGTGGACCCTGTGTTCGTATGTCACCGTATCCTATAAAAAAATGTAAAAAACAAACTTTTGTATTTTAGTGGGCTTCCAACTGCTTTTATTTCGATTGTGTCTGATGTTTTCTGTCTCACAAGCCGCAATGATCGGATCAGAAAGAAACATAAAACAAAAACCAAGCATGCATTTATTATCAGACCATATAAAAAGTTTCCTTAAAATTCATCATCCATAGTTTTTATTTTTTTTTAAACGTTACCCCCACACTAGGATTTTCTCCTGTATTGTGGAGGCAGCTTACAAACATAAATTGCACGAGGACAAACATCCAAACCCGGAACAGTGATTTGTAAGGCATACAAATACTAGTTCCGTGCGGGATTCGAACCCGCGGCACCCAGCGCAACAACTCATTGCTAAGCCACTGCGCCACGGAGCCGTCGATAAATAAAAAAAAGGCGTTGCATTTTTTCAATGTTGGCAGCCCTCGTAGTAATAAGTTGTCAAGTTGCGTTACGCACTCTATTTAATGAGGGCTAATAATCTTCCACTCACCAGTTGTCGCTAGCTGTAACTGAGGTAAAGTTTTTTGTAACATAGTGTCAGTTAATTGAGAAATTCGTTTTAAATAATAGTTTATCATTATCTAAAATATTATATTATTACACAACACAATGCGTCAGAGGTTTGATTTTTTAATTTTTTGCACTTTATAACTCTTTTTAAAAAAATCGGCTTTCAGTTACATTTTATAGTTTGGTTTATTCATTTCTAATGTAATTAATATAAAATATAACTAATAATACAGAAAGAAACCTTAAATATTACATTTTCTTAAGAAATTATTATCCCCGCTATGAAATCTGTCAAATATTTTACCTGGTAGCAGAAAAAATCGTGGATGCCCTCATTCCTATTGACGTGTTTTAGTTTAATAAAAGGTGGGAGAATTTTTCTTTTACTTAGGCAACATTTCCATATAATGTTATATGTCAGTTTTTAAAAATTCATATTTATATTTTATGAATGTTTTACGTAAAAATATAAGTTCAAAAGCATTAGTTACTCGTGAAATGTAATGTTATTATGTTTCTTGTGTTTCTCTGATGTACTGACATTCGTTTACTGCATAAAACGTCACTTTTAATTAAAATTTCGGGAGCTTTTGTCAACACGACACGATTTTGAGCACTAACGGGCCGGGTATTGAACTAAGCCATACTGGCGTAGTTTGAGTTGCCTCACATTACGGACGCGGACTCGGCTTCTAGGTGTTATTATTCTAAGTACGCATGCATACATAATGATGTGCACCAACAACATAGTTTTAGGTGTATATGTGTGTGTTCAGAATGATGGAGCGGACTTTCACGGGGTTTTAAAAAAGAAAGATGTAGACGTAAGTCAGAAAGTTAAGCATGCTGTTGAAAGATAGAAAGAAAATGCACTTATTAGCCAGAAATAGACATTACATTTAAAAATGATTATATTAAATTTATAATATCAATAGAAATCAATTGGCGCATGTATGAAAGATCACCACTTGAGAACGGCTGGACCGATTTTGATGAATTATTTTGTGTGTTTGAGTGGGAATTGGTCTAATTTTTTACAGAATTAGGGAGACAAACAAGCACACAGTCCACCTGGTGGTAGTAAGTGGATGTTGTGGCTCTGAGAAATCCACATCTATCCTTACTATGAATTAAAATGCAGATGTGTTGTCATCCCTGAGGACTAATATTGAAAGACTCGTTACTAGTAGAAAGGGTCTCCAGTTTTCTAAACTCACAATACGAAAAACGCAGCAGCATTAAACCGCTATTTTACGCTGGTATTGTGTGAGAGCGTGGTCCTTTCCAGGTCGACCCAATCCATTCGTGCTACAACCATAATATAGTTGTAGGGTGTCTCTATCACGTAAATTATCTTATGTAATATTTAGGAAATGATCTAAAACGGAAATCTTAAAAAGTGTTTTTGTTGACGTTACTTTAACGTTTACAGTCCTAATGACATCAATTCAGTGTTAGTCGAACCACTGAATCAATAAATATAATGACTAGCCACTGTCGCAGATGTTCAGTGTAGGGATGTCTATCTTTTTGTATCGATATATTTATTGTGAGCGTTTCGTACGTATTTGTATTGGTTTATTTATACCTATTATGATATGTTACGTTAAAACCAAAGAGTTTAGAAAGGGATAGGTTTAATACGCTATAAACGTATTCAAAAAAACGAATTTACCTAGAAGTAATGCTTCATACTACGAAATTATAATAAGTTTGGTCACATTGTTCACACTCACAAGTATTGCCATCATTTAAACTGCGAAAAAATAAATTCTAACAAGCTATGAGGATTTATTCTGTAACAGTCTTCTGAAACTGTGGACATTTTTATTTCATATATTTATCGTTGTCCGATGACTAAGCCACACTGTTACCTATTTAATTTAATATAGATAGCCTTAAGAAATTTTGTAAAATTGCTTATCATAAGGAAATTATTCCAGTTTGCAATAGTGATTCTTCTTGTTCGTCATCAGTACGTAAAAGTCCACTGCTGGACAGGAACCTCTCTCGTTACAGGGAGAATTTGCCTTAATCATCACGTTTTGCCTCAGTGCCAGAAGTGTCGCACAATGAGGGCTAATAATCTTCCACTCACCAGATGTCGCTAGTAGCGACTGAGGTAAAGTTTTTTGTTACACAGTGTCAGTTAATTGAGAAATTAGTTTTAAATAATAGTTTATCATTATCTAGAGTATTATTATATTAACATATAACACAATGCGTCAGTGGTTTGATTTTTAATATTTTGCACATTATAACACTTTTTTTAAAAAATAGTCTTTTAGTGATATTTATAGTTTGATTTATTCATTTATAATGTAATTAAAATAAAATATAACTAATAATACAGAAAGAAACCTTAAAGATTACATTTTCCTAAAAATTTATCGTCCCCAGTATGAAATCTGTCAAATATTTTACCTCACTCTAAAGTGGCGCCGCCCTGGTGGCAGAAAAAGTCGTGGATGCCCTCATTGACGTTGCTACACACCACCAGTTTATTTAATACCTCTATTGTAACGAAGTGGTTATACCACCGTCTATAACCATAACAATTTTCTTTAAAAAGTCATAAAAACTGCCATATAAACCAAAAGATGTCTCTATAAATTTCCATAATCGCCTCTTAATACACCCACGAGATGAAATGGGGTGATGTGTATCTCTTACACCTGACAATATACATTGATAATAAAATGTTTTGTTAGGATGTGTCATATCGATGCGTAAAGTAAGGCCGTGTGTCAAAACGAAGTATCGAAACAATCGTATAGTGCACATCACTAGCTCAGTGGTGTTGATTCAACAATCATATTCCCAACCCAACAATCATCATTACAAAAAAGTAAATACGTTGCTTAATGTCGGCACCTTCAGCATGTAATAACCTTCATATTATTAACGAAGTAACGACGATGGTCTGTGTTTCTGTGTTATTATTGGTGGTATCGTGTATTGTGATATATAAATATCAATATGGTTTATCCACGGAGGTTTACCTTACGAAAGCTATTATTTATTCAACCACGAAAGTGTTATCGGATATTATTTCTTTTTTAACAAAACATTCTGCTCATAACTTTTATACCAAATTAAAGATGAGGTATATTTAAAACTGCAAACCGAATTCGATTCCTGCCGGCCAGAAATAAGAGAAAAAAGTTTGAAATGTATTTTTATTTATATTTTAGATAACACTGGTAAGAATAAAACCAAATGCGGACACAGTCAACCTGATAGTATGGTAGTAAATATTGTGGCCAACAGTCATCTAGATCAATCCTCAATTAAGAACCAAAATGCGTCTTTAACCCGGAGACCTAAAACAGAACGCCTCGTTACTAGTAAAAAGGCAGTGGTTGCTTGAGAGCTAAGCGCTAGCTGTAAATATCACACTACGCGAACACTCTGGTTCAACCTCCGCCATCACCAATGCAGTAATTAATTGCAATTTTAAGTGCTAATTTGCCACGTGTTTGCGGTGAAGGAAAACATCATTTTCTTTGCAAAGTAGTAGAACCATGCTGCAGGTACATTATTAGTATAGTCGTAGCACGATTAGGTCGGCTCGACCGGGGAAGGACCACGTTCTCACAGAATACTAACGTAAAATAGCAGCTTGACGCTGCTGTGTTTCGTATGGTGAGAGTAGAGTAGACCCTTTTAACTGGAAATGAGGCATTCCATCTCGGTCCTCACGGGTGACAACACGTCTGCATTTTGATTTGTAATCGAGGAAGTTTGAGAATCTATTTGTAGATGTCTATTGGCTGCAGCATCCACTTACCATCAGGTGGACTGTGTGCTCGTTTGTCACCCTTATCCTATAAAAAAATCGAAATAAAACCTGCACGTCTGGTATATTAAAAAAATATATTTGGAAAGCGTAGAGTCCGCCTCCATACTAACCTCTTTCTATATATACCACTCAACTAACCGTCTCAGAAATTAGAAGAGGCCTGTGCCCTACAGTGAGATGTTAGACTCTTACTTTACTTTACTTTGCCTTAGTAAAAAGCTCTCCGGTATTCACTAATTATACGATGTTTCGTAGTAGCAGCATTATCATTACGCTGCTATGTTTTAGTTGGTAATCAGCGATAGCGTGGCCCTCTCTGATCGAAACGCTCTATTCGTTCCGCAGCTATTATATAACTGCAGCATGAATCCACCACATTATTAAACTAATCACTAAATAAATAGCAGGTATGGGGACTAATAACATATAGTAATTTTAGTTATTATGTCGTTTAAATTCTTACTTTATGAAATTAGACTTAATTAACACTCGAAATTACTTTTGTTTCCACGCCATCAACAATTTGGACTAATTCATATCGTAATGTGAAATATGCTCATTGTAAATTAATGCAACGCACCACGGTACCAGTAGGTACACCATATTTCTTCGTGTCGTAACTTTGACCTATTCCGCCTACAGTTAGTTACTGCACGCACCCTATTGCGTGACACTCGTCCACTTCCATTTCACGTTGTGATGTTTTATTTTTATACTTATGTTTCTATACGTATCTTTAAATATTATAGCATGAATGTAAGGTTGCAATAGAGAATCAATTAAATGAATGATTTATTTATAAACAAAGACCGCTCGGGCCATACTTGTCTGTGGATTTAACAGACTTCAAAAAAAGGCGGAGGTACCTACTCAATTCCACTGTATATTTTTATGAGTGTTACCTCGGAACTTTTTTCTAGGTGAACCAATTTTGATGATTCTTTTTTATTTGAAAGCTGGTGCTTTTCATGTGGTCCCATATTTGCTTTTATACGTGGTAGAGACATGCTGCAGCTATATTAGTAGTATATTTGTAGCAAGAATGGGTCGGCTCGACCGGGGAAGGACCACGCTCTCACAGAATACCAGCTTAAAATAGCAGCTTAACACTGTTGTTTCGTATGGTGAGTGTAGAGAACCGGAGACCCTTTTTACTGGAAAAGAGGCATTCCATCTTAGTCCTCACGGGTAACGAGTGAACCGAGGATAGATGTAGAAGTCTATAGGCCACAGCAACCACTTACCATCAGGTAGTAGGTTTTAGTTTTAGGTTTTAGTTACGTGGTAGAGCCATGCGGCAGCTTTTACTGTCGCATGGATGGGCCGGCTCGAACCGGGGTGGTACCACGACCTCACAGAATACCAGCGTGAAGTAGAGGTTTACCTCTGCGTTTCGCTTGGTGAGTGCAGGTGGCCGGAGGCCCCTTTTACTGGAAATGAGGCATTCCATCTTAGTCCTCACGGGTGACAACGCATCTGCATTCTGATTCGCAAACGAGGATAGATGTAGATGTCTATGGGCCGCAGCAACCACTTACCATCAGGTGGACTGAGTGCTCGTTTGTCACCCTTATCTTATAAGAAAAAAAAAGGTAGAATGTGTGCTCGTTTGTCACCCTATCCTATAAAAAAAATTAATTTGATCAAGATCTGACAAGTAGTTTTTGAGTTATCCTTAACAATGCGTATTTAATTAACTTCGACGCATTTATGTTCTCATTTTATTTATATTGAAGTCGGTTGTACAATTTTTTTTTTAATTTCACCACTTGTAATAAATATTTTTACCTATTATAAGACAGTGCTTGACTACTATCCCACCTGATCATGTGAGGTGATGTAGCCCAAGATAGTAAAGCGCACTAACTTAGATTAACAAAAGCCTATTTACTCTTTCTTGCCTTGAAGACATTGTACATTGTAATCGAATGGAAGACAGACACTGTCAAATTATTCCACGCCTATGTTGTTCGCATTATGAAGGGCAAAGCAAACCCTTCGGTTCGAATACATGGTATGTCGATAACAAAGGGACCGAGCAAGCGTCTGGTGGTCCGATGATGGAACAGAGAGGGAAAAATTAAGTCGTGCAATTCCTGCACACAATATACTTACACATACATACCTAACTAATCGAAACAATTAGTTTATAGGATTGTAGGATTGTATAATTTGTTTAACCTGTGCCATATTAATGCACACCCAATGTAACATATGAAGGTATCGTGGTCACCGCCATCCTTACAACCTTTCACATGTCCACTACAAAAGGAATTCACCAAAACTCTACATGCATCCATCGAATTGCATGCCTCACATGATCATCATCTCATCTCCGGTTAGACTGGACAAGAAACGAACCACATTCGGGAGAAGGAATGAACCACATTTCGCAACGTTAGTAATAAAAGACTTAGTAGGTTTAAAAAATGGTATTTGACAAACACATTTGTTATACGAAATTTATTTTCATACTAGCTGTTCCCCGCGACTTCGCTCTCGTGTTAGGGTTTTTATTTTTTTGCGCGGAACCCTAATTCTTTTTCTAAAATAAAAGTTGCTTAAGTTACTCCTGAGGATATCAGCTATATGCCAGTGAAAGTCCCGTCAAAATCGGTCCAGCCGTTTCGGAGATTAGCCGGAACAAACAGACAGACGGACAGATAGATAGACAGATAAGAATTTTAAAAATTGTATTTTAGTTATAAGTACCTTATTTATTTTCATATGTATTTAGTAAAAAGCTGTTATTTTGACATTACAAAGAGACACTTCAATTTTATTTATTTGTATAGATGTATAGATTATGTCGATGAAATAAATATATTTTATTTTAGTTTATTTTATTTTATATCTAGTGAGACTCCGCCATACACTCCGCTTACTAGTCTCTATGCTCGCAGTAGTGATGGGATAATGATCGTCTCGGTTCCGTAAGTCATCAATGGCAAAACGCATTGGTTGTTACATAACGCAAGATGCCTTATCGTGATTCTACCACGTATCAAATGCATCAAATTGTATTTGGCTGATTACCCAATATGGAAGAAAACTTTATATTCCTATGTTGATCGAGAATTAACATAATAAATATTTGCACTTTTACATAATAACATCCATAATGAGGGCTAATAATTTTCTGCTCACTAGATGTCGCTAGTTGACACTGAGGTAAAGTTTTTTGTTCCACATTGTAATTTAATTGAGAAGTTGGTTTTTAATAAATGCTTATCAGTTTCTAGTGTATTATATTAATACACAAAACAATACCTCAGTGGTTTGCTCTTTAATTTTTTGTACATTTATTTTTACTTTTTTTAAATTTTTCTACTTTCATGAATATCTGTTGTTCGGTTTATTTACATTTAATCTAATTAATATAAAATATAGCTCATAGTACAGAAAGAAACAATAAACTCTACATTTTTCGAACAAATTAACTTCCCCGCTATGAAATCTGTCAAATATTATACCTCATTCTCTAGTGGCGCCGCCCTGGTGGCAGAAAATGTCGTGGATGCCCTCATTGCTTACGTATGCCTTGTTATAATTGAAAAAAAGAAACAATCGGCGTTAATAGTTCCTATCTTTTCTACCAACTTCAAAAAGAAGACGGTACTCAATTCGATTGTTTGTTTTTTTTTTCTTTTATATATGTTACCTCATTACTTTTTTCTGGCTGAACCGATTTCGATGATTCCTTTTTTATTTGAAAGCTGGTGCTTCTCATGTTGTCCCACATAAATATATGTGATGAAGGTTTGACCAATGGTTTTTGAGTTATTCTTAATAATTTATATTGAAGTCGGCTGTACAAAATTTTTAATTTTTCATTATTTAACTTACATCTATAATTCTTTTCTCTGATAGTCGCGTATACATCACAACAAAAAACAGTGCAAGAATATTTCATTCCACATCACAACAAAATACAGTGCAAGAATATTGTGTACAGTACTTTGTAATTTCCATAAAATTAGAGCAATCGTTAAAGACTGTATTCGTAATTGCTAGTGCCGGTACGATTGCTGGGTGCAGTACAATAAGTAATAATTTATTTAATTATATGTACACTGTCCTGGAGTAATAAACTCGTTAAGTTAATTCGAAAACTAGATAAGACTATGTAAAGTCCTTTCAATTGTATTTTTAAATGACGCTCAAAACAGTGGCGTATCAAGGGAGGGGTGCCACACACTTAGTGGTGACAACCGACCGTGATAAAATTAAACTTACAAAAAGTACAGTAGATTTTCACAGTAATAATTTAGATAATTTATTACGTGCATAATTTATTACAATAATTTAATACGTGCTCGTCGGTAAAGGCGAAAATCGCGAGGAAACCTGCATGTCTGAGAAATAAAACAGAAAATATTCTTCGAAATATTTTGTGTTCATGTGGAGTTCGCCAACACGCATTGAGTCTAGTTCGTGAAGTTTGATTACGATAGGTTCAGCTATTCCATGATTAGATTAGCATGGACATACAGACAGACAAACGAAAATTTTAAAATGGTTACTCCTAATGATTTCTTATATTTACGTGAACACTACACATTTAAATAAAACTAATTTTACGGATTTTTTCGCGTATATTAACCCTATTTTACATTCCCGACGTTTCAAGCACTTTACATCATACATACATACTGCGTAGATCGGAACAAAAATAAATAATTTTTAATCTGGAGGTAGCCGTGGTTAACTATGACATTGGGACGTCATACACCTCAGTCCCCCCCGTGACCATGGGTGTGGTAAAGTGCTTGAAACGACGGGAATGTAAAGTAAGTTAGTATACGCGAAAAAATCCGTAAAATTAGTTTTATTTAAATGGTTACTCATGTTTCAATAACATGTAAATATTTTATACAAATATATTTACAAACAAAATCAACAACAATTATGAAGAAAACGGACTGATTTTTTTTTCTTGTTTATGGCATTTTGTTATCATTGATTCCAAAGAAAAGTTGGACTGAAGTTATAGAACGTACAAAAACGCAAATCGCAACGCATTTTTTGCAGTCCTTGCAGTCCAGTTTTGCCAGCTCCGTGGCGCAGTAGCTTAGCAATGAGGTGTTGCGCTGGGGGCCGCGGGTTCGAATCCCGCACGGAACAAGTATTTGTATGGCCTACAAATAATTGTTCCGAGTCTGGATGTTTGTCCTCGTGCAATCTATGTTTGTAACCTGCCTCCATGATAGAGGAGAAAATCCTAGTGTGGGGGTAACGTTCTTTTAATAAAAAAAATAATAATAAGTCTTTACCGGCGAGTGTGAGTATAGATAGCGACGCCATTTTCAATCGCATTCCTTAACCGCACGGGTAGTAAATACACAATTATATTTTCGCATCCTACAGAAACTTTTCAAACTTTATACAGACACAAACATATTACACGAACCTTGGTGTAGATCTGCCATTACAGTCGACCCGGTCTGGTGCCACTTTCCTCCGAATAACACGTCGATAGATCCTGGCACAAACGCCAAGCCTCGAACAGCGAAATCGGTGCCACAGACAACCGTGCCGGTCTTCAGAGTCGTTTTCATTCCCATTCATATTTTCTTCACTCATTTGATAAGAACAATTTTTTATTATACTGGTTAAGTAATTTTACTATTCCCTATTGTTATTATTTTCCACTTCTAATTCCATCGCAGAAAGATGTGTATCGAGATCATTTCAAATGGAAGTAGTCTCTGCTTACACCTCTGGGTAACAGGCGTGTTTATGTATGTACGTTATTCTTAAGCCGGTTCATCTTTTGATTTTTTTAATTATAAAATATTAAATAGCATACTTAATTAATTATCTTTCACTGGTTTCTTCATATAGGCTTAGGCTATATTTTCATAGAAGCGAGGATGTTGAATCGAGCACACAACATGACGGCGGTTTGATGCTTTGGACCATAGACACCTACGTCTCTCCTCGATTAAGAATCAAACAAAATACAGTTATATTGTCACTCAAACCAAGTTTCTTGAGATACGAAAGGTAGAAGATAGAAGCTGGTAAAATAGTTCACGCTGGTATTCTGTGCATTCGTGCTACAGCATAGTTCTACCGCGTGCAAATTACGTAATATACGTAATAGCATAATTGGTTTGCATGAGTTAATAGATGTTATTATTATGAATTATTATTACATACTGTTTTCAGCCGTGAACCTGGTAGTTCAGGCTAAGCATTTGCTGTAAATATCACAATACGCGAGCAAACGGGGTTCGATTCCTGTCAGCACTAATGAAATATTTAATTGCAATTTTAAGACTTAACTTATTACATGTTCAGCGGTGAAGGAAAACATCGTGAGGATGCCTGCATGTTTGAGATATTAAAAAATATATTTCAGATACATGTAAAATCTACCAACACGCATTTAGGTAGTGTGATGGACACTTCTTTACCCTAAAACTCTCTCGCAAATGAGAGGAGGCCTGTGTCCAGGACTGGGACGTAAATAGACCGTAACATAACTGATTTTAGCGTAAATTAAAGCCTTATTATAGAAAAGATTTTGAATTTTCAGATCTTTGCGTTTATTTAATTTAAAAATAAAAGCAAAACCTGCCCTTTTCCGGCGTTTTAATTATTTTTATGATAATCAAAAATGTTTAGGATATTATGATTTTATCCTTAGGCGTCGGTCTGGGTAGGTACCACCACTTTGATACTTATTCCTGTTGACAAATAGCAGTGTTTGCAAGGTATAGATTTTTTTAAACTGGCTTTATGGCTCTGGGTTCTAGCCCCTCTGAGCCTGGCAAGGTATAGGAGCGCCAGTACGATTATAGGCTGTGAGGCGATCCATCTTAGTTTTAGAGGTGACAACGCATCTGTAGCCTTCTCTGTCTCAAGATGGCTGCAGGTGTTCATAGGTTTCAGAAGCCATTTATCATCAGGTGGTCTAAAAGTTTTTGGTCACTTTAGTTGTATGAAAAAATTTACGATAACTCTATTGGTTTTTACCTACTAGGTGCGAATAGACAAACTTATTTTTATAGAATAAGGATGACAAACAACCACACAGTCCACTTGATGGTAAGTAATTGTTATGGCCCATAGACACCTACATCTATCCTCAATAAAGAATCAAAATGCAGAATGCATTTTCACCCCTGAGGACTAAGATGGAATGCCTCGTTTCCAGTAAAAATGGTCTCTGGTGTTCTGCACTTACCATACGAAACAGCATATAACTATTTCATGCTGGTATTCTATGAGAACTTGGTCCTTCTTTTGTTGAGCCGACCTATTCATATATAATATAATATTGCTACTGCGTGGCTCTACCACGCACGGAAGAATGAGAATTCAGTAGCAAACAAAAATGTTTATCAGATATAACTTATGAGGTAAAGGTTTCACTTCGAGGGTTCTGATATGATGTAACTATGGTTTAAAAAAAAAGTAAAGTTGCATTCTACATACGTCCCACGGCTGGGCATATACACCTCCTCTTATATATGAAAGGTTTAGAGAGAAATGTCCGCCTAAAATAAAGAAAAATGGAGCCGAAAATCACGTTACTGAAGAAAAACCGACCTCAGCGAAAAACTTCAATTTATTGCCAGTGCGCTAAAATGATTTATGTATTTTGTTTTCTTCAACACACACATTCACATAAATTAAAATATATAATATTTATTTAAGTTTATTATTTTAAAACTTTCATGTTTTAAATGTATGAGGGTGTTAATATTTAATTTTTAACTAATAACTAATAAATAAATAAAAAATATAAATATTTTAGAACTGATCCGCAAAATAAAGATATTTAAAGTAAAGAACTTTAAATATCTTTTTAATCTTAATTTACATTTGAATGTTACTTGAACCTATTATGAAGTTTAATGTTTTCCAATTATTATTAATGTTTGTAAAAAAAACTTCCTAAGACTTTCGTGTGGAAACTATCACAAAGCTTGACTATGATTGTCGATTTATATTTTAAATTTATTTTTTATATTTAATAAACAATTATTTACGCGTTTATTTAGTCAACAAGTTACATTCCCGCGATATTATTGTATACAGAGCAACACGGGTCACGCGTCACGGCTGCCGCTAAGTAGTCACTGTTTCGTTCAATGAATATCGACTACACCGACTTTCGCCACATTGACGACCGCGTAAGGCTGTAGGCACATTAAGATCTGGCAGGACAAAAATACCGTATTTTACGATTTTGATGCTCGAGAATTTATACTTCTTGAAATACTATATGATAGACATATTCTTGAAAATAGACGCTTAGATGAAAATACTCAATTAAATGCTTAAGTGAATGGATTTTTGAAATACTTTAAATTATTCGAGATATAAAATTATAATTTAAACGCCCCTAGGTTTGAGGTTCGAGTTGCTTTTTAAACAATGTCCATATAAAAATGTTAAATAATATAAAAGGCATATTATTTAATAAAATTCTTTATGGGCTACGTTTTCATTTATATCCTTTATTTCGTAAAAACCGTTACACTTTTTGTCCGCCGAATGTCACACGCTTGCTTTGTGCTGGACAAATATGCATGCAGCGGAAAAGGGAACGCTGAAAGCCTTTTAGGCCCGCCACATACATACAGAATTCCGTTTCGTGATTCCGTTTCGGAATTCCGAACGGGTCGGCCCGGAATGGAATCCCGTTTTGCCCGCAAAATTTCGAACAGAAAACGACCGTACGTGTGTGACGGGCAATAGATTTTATATGAACTTGCTGCGTTCGGAATTCCGAATCGAAATAAGATCAGATCAAGATCATGTGTAACTTCCATGGCACACCTATGCCGGTAGTTGTAGCTCGAAGTTGTTGACGAGTATGTTACCCTGGAACAAAAAGTCCGACTAGGTAAGTCTAACTTCGACCGAGAGGTCAATCGACGAATTCAACTCGGCTGGGCAGCGTTCGGGAAATTACGACACATCTTCTCGTCAGGTATACCTCAAAACCTGAAAACAAAATTGTACAACCAGTACGTGTTGCCAGTGATGACTTATGGATCTGAGACGTGGTCCTACACTGCTAGCCGTATGAGGACGCTCAAGGTCGCCCAGCGAGCTATGTAGAGGGCTATGCTCGGAGTTTCTCTGCGTGATAAACTTAGAAATAAGGATATCGGCAGTAAAACCAGAGTAACCAATATATCCCAACGGATTAGTAAGCTGAAGTGGCAACGGGCCAGCCATATAGCTCGAAGAACCGACAACCGATGGAGAAAAAAGGCTCTCTTGCACCAGTAGGCGACGTGTAGCGCGACCCCCCACTAGATGGAGTGACCAACTGGTAATACATACAGGAAGTTGATGGAGGCAGGTGGCTCAGAACCGTGCTTTGTGGCATTCCCTGGGAGAAGCCCATGTTCAGTAGTGGACTTGTGAAGGGCTGCAATTATAATGATGAAACGAGCACACAGTCCACCTGACGGTAAGTGGATGCTGTGCCCCGCAGACAGCTACATCTATTCTCGATTAAGAGTCAAAATGTAGATGCGTTATGAACTAAGATGGAATGACTCGTACCTGTAAATAGAATGTCTGGTATTTTTTCATGAATTTTTAAATAATAAAATAGCGGTTCATCGAAAGTAGTCAGTGTACTATGTTGAAAGATTAAATTTTAGCGTGAATGAATTATACCATAGAGCAGTAGTAGACTTAGCGTTATATATATATATATATATATATATATATATATATAAAGGTAATGTAAAATATCATTCTACTTGACTCTCTCCTGATCTGTAAACTTATGACCACCTTCATTATATTGAATTGCTTATAATTTATCTATTAGATTGTTCTTTTTTCCTTTTCTACCAACAACAATACACCTACCATCAAGTTGGCCATACTTTTAGTTTGTTACATTAATGTTAATATTTACTATATACGCTGTCGGTTTTCTAAACAAATTAAATTAAAATTAAATTACTATGAGTAAGGCCGTCACTGTGCTAATTAGTGTTTGATGGTACTTAAAGAATTATAGATTACACGTGGTAGAGCCATACTGCAGTTTATTAGGTCGAGATAATTAATAGAATCGGGCGTTACTTTGCGGAAATCCATTAAATGCATGCATGCATTTGCTTTCAATTATATTAGTACCATATTTATGATTTATGACTGCCGTGTAGTGGCAGCATTGGCAATCTACTACTAAATATCAACCCAGGGGTGTGGAAAAAGCAGACAGTGAAACGAGATGGACAGCATTGGGTTGCTAACCCGCCTGCGAAGTATGGCAAAAATGGGGGAATATGTAGTGGAGCCCTATTTTTAGCAGTAAACTTTTGACGGACTGTAATAAATTAATGACGGCTCCTTGGCACAGTGGCTTAGCAATAAGTTACAGCGTTAACCGCGGGTTCGAATCCCGCACGGAACGATTATTTGTATGGCCTACAAATAATTGTCCCGGGTCCGCATGTTTGTCCTTGTGCAATTTATGTATGTAAACTGCCCACGATACAGGAGAAAATCCTTGTGTGAAGGTAAAGTTTTTTAAAAATGAAAAAAAAATAAAAAGGGAAAAGAAAAATTAAATTATTATGAATTTTAATACCATATTTATGTTTCAACTCCCTTCCTGCCTCAATTGCGTGCAATACCCCGTCACTACTGATCCCAGCACCACTACTCCCAACACCACTACACTAGGAATGATACACCACCGTCGATAATACGACTCGTATTCCGCCTCTAAACAAAGCAATCTCGGGTGAAGTAGACTACGGTGGCTGACCGCTAAAAGTAGTATAGAATAGAATAGAATTATTTTTATTTAATATAGATTATAGTACATAATACTTATTGAAAGTAATTTTTTACTTTCACTACTGGTTCGGGTTCCCGGGTTCGATCCCCGCCGGCACCAATGAAATTGTTAATTGCAATTTCAAGTGCTGATTTACCACGTACTCGGCGGTGAAGGAAAACATCGTGAGGAAACCTGCATGTCTGAGAAATGACAATAAAAATATTTGAAGAACAGACATATGAAGTTCGCCAACACGCATTGGGGCAGCGTGGCGGACATTTCCTTGCCTTAAAACCCTCTCAGAAATGAGAGGGGGCCTGTGCCCAGCAGTGAGACGTAAATAGGCTGCAACTTTACTTTACTATACTTTACCACTGGTTCGCAAAATAAACCTGTGTCCCAGGAAGAACCAGCAAGAAACCCGGCGGGACTTTTTTTTTAAAGTATAATTTACAATATAATATTTTATACAATTACAATTATTATGAAAACATTTAGAGACATCATGATAGTGATCACCTCATTCCCAGGGGTCAATTCAAGGTCAAATCAAGTCAAAACTAGACAATTTTTTCTTAATAATAGTAGTAGTAGTGTATTTTTTTGCTCAAGTTCGAATAGGCCAATGCGACCCGGGAATGACCTCGCCCGCACAAAATACAGTAGATAAATGTAGCAATTTGAAATAAGGATGTTTAGTCACTTCGGTTTCTACTACTTAGATTTTTTTGTCAAATGTATTATAGAAAAACTAACCATCCGCCCCGACTTCGCACGGTTGATTACTGAATCTCATAATTCTGGACAACAGCACCACCTACCGGGTCCAATTGTGAAACTAAACCCTTCTCGAATCAACTTAACCACACACACAAAATTTCATCAAAATCGGTCCAGCCGTTCAACCAGCAACAAGTAGTTCAGTCGTATACACATGGACAGAACAATTATTTTTATACAGATTTGGATGTGATTTTATTTTCGAAAATAAAAATTAAACATCATATTATGAATTATAATAAAATATTATTGTTAATTAAAATACAATTTGCTTAAAATTTAGCAAATTTTAATATCTAATAACGATCCCCTATTTTTTCACTCTTAGGAATAGGATTTTTTAATAAATTTAAATAGAACTATCCCTCCCTTAAGTATACTACATATTAATAATAAAATAATCAATTAAATCGGTTCAGCCGTATCCTAGATATAACATACATAAAAATATATATACCAATACCAACCAACCCGCTAGAACCAACACGTTTTCTTTAAATTCTGTTAAAAATAGTTTTAGAATTAGTACGTACGGTTGGCAACTCTACGCATAACCCTCTCGGAAATGATAGTAAGCTCATATCCAGCGGCAGGATGTGTTAAAGCTGTTCTTTACTGCTTACTTTTTTTATTTTATTGATACAGAAACAGAAACCTTTTTATTCAATATAGATTATAAATAATACTTATTGAAAGTCACTCTTTTGTTTAATTACCACTGGTTCGAAAAAAAACCTCTGTCCTGAGAAGAACCAGCAAGAAACCCAGCGGGACTTTTTTTAAAATAACAGCTTACAATCATGTATGTTACATAATTAACGACACAAAACAAATTAGAAATAGCTTAGTAGCGATCACCTCATTCCCAGGGGTTATTATCATCCATAAATTCCTTAATATTATAATAACCCTTTTTATACAAACTTTGTTTAATAAAGTTTTTGAACTTTGAGCCGGTCAAATTTTGTATATTTTCTGGGAGTTCTGTTGTATAAGCGTATATATCGCCGCAAGAATGAATTACTGACTCGTTGGAGTCGAGTAACTGGTACAATTAGCTTGTGTGATGTGTCTGTTAATATATATATAATTCAAGGCCTTAATTAATTAATAATATTGGAAATTGAAATAAATTAGTCTTAAATACTTTATAAGATTTATTGATATAATAAAATAAAATTTATTAACAACTATATAATTACAAGAACTTGAAACAACATTTTGACTTGTTGATCAATTAATTTAATAAATAAACGATTCCGTTTCTTATTTTGCCGTAAATCTAATAATTTGTAAAAGCAGCACCATTAAAGTTTTACACAAGTGTAAGTGTGAGAAGTGGCAAACATGTACATAGTATATAGTCCGCCTGATTGTAATTGGTTGCTGAAGCCCATAGACACCTACATCTAACCTTGATAAAATCAAAATGCAGATAGATGCATTGCCAATCTTAATACTAAGATGGAGGGCCTCGTTACCAGTCAACAAGGTCTCCGGTTCCCACCATTTACTATACAAAACAGGAAAATTTATACTGCAATTTTGGGTTGGTGTGACCGACGTTGTTCCCTGGTCGAACCGTGCTGTAATGTGATATTATGGCTATACTACATAAACATTTAGAGTTATAGCTTGTGCAGTCGAAAAAGATACTGATTAATAATTTATAACAAAGTATAAGTATATACACTACACACATTTTATTGTTTTAAAACATTCAAGCGCGCATGCACTTCATCCTCTTGGTGGCGGGGTCCACTTTGCACACCTCGAACGAACTGCATTTCATGTTGTTGCAGTAAACACCTGGTCCACCGGCTGCAATACAAATAGTAGTGTCAGTTTAAACCTACGTAAGTGATAAAGCCACCGTGTGTAAGCGGCCTAAGATAATCCAATACTCCTATCACATCCCACAAGTGTGACTAACGTAAGAGGACACTTAGAGAAATGGTTTGAAGAACTCATGGCCACGATTGACAGCGTTATAGACTTTATGTTTATGCCAGACGATAAGTAGTATAAAAGATGCGCGACGGTGATGCGATAGACATGTGTCATTCATTCATTTCTAGTGACCTGATGATTCAAGTATTGATTCCTCTTACAAACCGTTTTAGTACTCTGTAATCAGTGAGACCAGCTCGATAATGTCGGTCGTCGGATATTACTATACTCTATAAGTCTGTCTTTAGGTTTGTAGATCCTGTCAATCGTTTGATCCGGAGCGTTCAAAATTGTAATTACAATCATCAATACTTTGATGCGACCTGGGTCATGTGAACCAATCATCCACGATTGACACATGTCTATAAGACCAATCTTTCCAATAATTTACTATTACGAATTATTATTATTATAGAGAAAGAGACTATTATTGTAATAGTATTGCATTGTTCCAGCTCATCACTAGTGAAGAAATAATTGTATATTATGCTTTAACTTAAATAAATAATAAATAGAATGTAAAATGGAATTAAGTGTTAAGTAATTTTGTTCTGATCGTAAAATGATACCAAACTTTCTTGCTAGTTCTTCTCTGTTGAGGTTTTGCTTTTGAACCTTTGGTACATTTTGACGTCCATAAAAAGGTTAAAGCAAATAAGTGTGAAGCAAAAAAAATGTCTGATAGAATCAGGCGTTACTTTGTGGAAATCCATTATTATAATGGATGTAAGTGGACTGTATTTATTTATGCTGATTGATTAATGACTGATCTGAGGTTAGCTATACTAGGGGACTGCTCGAAGAAAAGATGGTACTTTTTACTATACTGTATTAAACTATTTACAATATTCGGCACTATTAAATTAAACTATCTAATATGTACAGAGAGAGGTCTTCAATTGTGGAGTCTTGGAATGTGTCGTGCCTAGTGTGGTGGTGCTGGTGATGGTAGTGCTGGGTTTGACGGCGACGGGTATAGTGCGCGCGATTGAGGGAGGGTGGGAGGTTCCCTTAAAACTGGGCAGGACACATCATTTTCTTTCTTTACGCGGAATTAAGCAAATTAATTTATAACAACCTCCAAATTCCCGTGTAGTGGCGGGTAAGAATACTCACTACCCCATATCTTCCCGTGGGTGTTGTAAAAGGCGACAGAGGGAAACTGAGGCAGAGGATGGGCAGCAGCATCTTTCTGATAACAGCAAAACAACAATAAAAAAACTGCGGTTGTCAACCCGCTCGCAAGGCGTGGCAGCTATGGCAATATACCCCCAATATATATGAGAAGGCAATATATATGAAAGTAACGAAGAGACGGCCCCGCTATTCCAGGCTACGGTGGTGTCCATGGTAACGGCGGGGCAGGGAGTGCTATGAATCTCCGGTGGAGGTTCGGTTGCCACCTACGACGACTCGACCTGGCAACATATAACGCACGCGCCCTGAAGACTGACGAGAAGATCCTGGAGCTGGAATAAGAGATAGACAAGTTGCGCTGGAATGTCATAGGATTATCCGAAGTCCGAAGAGAGTCGAATCCAGCAATTTGTTCTATCACCGGGAGGGCGACCATCTGTCCCAAGGAGGTGTCGGATTTATCGTCCACAAGTCTCTTGTTAACAACGTTGTAAAGATTGGGAGTGTGTCGACGAGGGTTGCGTACCTTATACTCAGAATTACCAAACGGTATTCGCTGAAGGTCATACAGGTTTACGCACCAACCTCGGGACACCCCGATGAGGAGGTGGAGGAAATGTATGAGGATATCTCTAGAGCCATGCATTCCTCCAAAACCCACTATACGGTGTTAATGGAAGACTTCAACGTAAAAACTACAAGAGAGAACGGTAAGCTAGGGAATTTCGGAATAGGGCAACGGAACCCAAGGGGCCAGCAGCTGGCCGACTTCATGGAGAAAGAGGGACTCTTTATGATGAACTCTTTCTTCCAGAAGCGGCCCCACAGGAAGTGGACCTGGTCGAGCGCTGACGGTTCGACAAAAATGAAATTGACTTCATTATGACGACCAGACGAGAAATGTTCAGTGATGTCTCAGTGATCGCGAGGGTGAAAACCGGCAGCGATCACTGAATGGTTAGAGGCACACTAAACCTAAACGTTAAGTTGGAGAGGTCTCGTCTAATGAAGTCAACGCTCCGTCCCCCTCGTGCTTTAACCCAAAGTCCCGAAACCTTTCAGCTCGAGCTACAAAACCGTTTTCAGTGCCTAGAAGATTACAATACAGTGGACGATATAAATGACAAGCTGGTGGAAACTCCATGGTGTCGGAGCTAAGTTTTGCAAGACCCGCCGCAGAAGAACACAAAAACTCTCCGATCATACTCTTAATCTCATGGCTGTTAGACGGGAGATGAAGCTACATTCTTCAACAGATTTGACAGCATACAGGCAACTGAACAGACAGATCTCTAAATGCATGCGCCGAGACTTGGGCAACTTCAATACAGTTTGTATTGAAGAAGCGATCAAGCGGATCCAAGGTTTCAAAGTCTTTACCAGGGATCTGTCTGCCAGAAAGAGCCAACTGTCAAAGCTGAAGACCGAATGTGGCAGCATCGTTACCGGGACACCTGAGATTTTGAGTGAGATTGAGAGGTTCTATGGGCAGCTGTACATGTCATCGTTGGAGCCATACGCAAGTGTGAGTAACGATCCAAGAGCGGGTCTTCTGACACTATTCCGAAGATATCCCGGACGTCAGTCTGAGCGAAATTAGAATGGCTCTCCAGCACCTTAAAAACGGCAAGTCCCCGGCCGAGGATGAAATTACAGCGGAGCTTCTGAAAGCGGATGGAAAACCGGTACTGGAAGTCCTTCAGAAGCTCTTTAATTCCGTCCTCCATGGTGGCACTACACCGGAGGCGTTGAGCAGAAGTGCGGTGGTCTTGTTCTTCAAGAAAGGTGACAACTCTCTTGAAGAACTACAGCCTGATTTTCCTTCTGAGCCGCGTCTACGTGCTGTTTTCAAGAGTCATTACGAATCGCCTCGCGCACAGACTTGACGACTTCCAGCCTCCCGAACAAGCCGGTTTCTGAAAAGGCTTTAGCACCATAGACCACATACATACCCTTCGGCAAATTGTACAGAAGTCCGAGGAGTATAATTTGCCACTATGTCTGGCGTATGTGAACTATGAGAAAGCCTTACCACCATATAGCAGAGGTCGTAAAAATATTCTGACATTTCCCATTAGTCAATGTTTCGACTCCTACGCAACTAAAACTGTGTGATGGTTTACCTTACGTTACGACTACATGGCGGCAAACCTTACCTGATATCGTTATGGTCATCATTCTACGGAAGTCCACTGTTCGATACTTTCACACAACTAACTTTTAATTGACTATTTAAAGATATATGTCTCAGAATACACTATTTGGCATACATAAAAAGAAACTCTATGCTTTTTCTTTTTTAAATTTGATGCTTAACTTACATTGCGAATATTTGTCATTTCCGCCAGTGTTGCCAAAAGCAGCAGCATCAATACACGATTTGGCGTTGCAGGAGTTGGGGCAGCAGATCTTGCCGTGGCTGCAGTCATAGTTCTGAATGCATTTGGGGCTGCAGCTGTATACCTTGGACGCAAGTGGACAGGAGCCCGCTGTGGATTAGTTTAAGAATAATCAGACATTACATTGAGTTATATGTACTACGTACTTGAGAAGCCATTCCAAACAAAAATTGTGTCCTACTCTATGTCTTCGCGCATGCGCGGTAGTAGTAGTCGCGCATGAGCGAAGACTTTAATTTGATATAAAATAAGATATTGATATAAAATAAATATAAGAGTTTATTATAAAATATCTTCATTTAATCTAAACAAACATATTTCTAAATAAAATGTAATAATAATTATTTTATGGAATAAACAAATCTTCAATTTACACAATATTTAGTTTGTATGGACTGTAGGGACTGCACTACAGTTCAGTTGAACATAGTCAATGTTCGGAATGGCTTCTCTAGTACGTAGTACATATAATTCAATGAGACATTATTACTAGTTAAAGATAATGTGCAGAGCCTTTGAACGTTTTAGTACTGAGCAAAAATCTCCTCTAATTTCTGAATGAATCCCCCGAGCCACTCCAATGCGCGTTGTCGGACTTCACATATAGCTACGAAATATTTTATTCTTCAAACATGCACGTTTCCTCACGATGTACTCCTTCACCATAGATCACTTAAAATTACAATTAACAATTTCATTGGTAACAAATTCACGAGAACACTGACCGATCATCAAAACTATAAGGCACTTCTAATAGACATAGAAGCTTCAAATTTGGAATACATTTATTATTGTTTAGTATATAAATCAAGGAAAAACTAAAATATTGTGCAATTTCCGTCCAGTTTTCGAGATACACCAACTGCATAAATAACTTTGTAATCTTACATAAATATATAGGATTACAAAGTTACATTAGCAGTGAATGAATCAGTGATCTGTATAATATAATGGAATAATAGGTGTAGATAGGTACCTAGATATAACTATCTACAAAAAGAAATAAGATGCCATCAAAAACATAACTTGTAAAAAAAACCAAGTCTAGCAACTCAATTCTTCTACCGTCAAAAGTTGTGAATTCCATATAATACCAAGTCGGTTAATTTATTCGGTCCCTACTTAAGGGTCCTTCTATCTTAAGTTATTACGAAATTAGCAAACCTAACAATATCTTATAGTGTCCACATCAATACTAAGGTTTTTACTAAGGTTTGCTAATTACGTAATAATTTAAGATAGAAGGACCCTTAAGTAGGGACTGAATAAATTAACCGACTTGGTGTTACATGGATATATTATTATCGATAAACGTGTTATATTATTGATTAAAAAATATAAATAAATGAATTACTAGCGTCTATTAAAATGAAGCGTCATTTAAAATTAAATAATATTTCTTTTATGGCAAGATAAGAAAAAGTGCGAGGGAGATTGATGTTATTCCATCTCGCTTTCTTATAGCCGCCTAGGCCGTCTACACTACGTCAGAAGGGGTCGTTATGGAAAAATCTTACACTTTTTCTCGCCTAGCCCCCATCCGCCAAATTCGTACCGTCCGATAAAGAACTTCCTTCCAAAACATCGTTCCAAAAACTTCACTCACCAGCGTATACACTGTCAATGACAAGGAAAACGCTGAAGATGCACAAGATCGCCGTCACTGAACCTGAAAATCATAAAACATAGATTAAGTTTAAATGGTTATTTTCATTTATGTCATTTATAAGTTTAGTTTCTAAGATCCAAAATGCAGAAAGTCCATGGATGCAGGTGAATTATGAGCGTGTTGTATTCCTTGCGGAAGACTTCAGCAGTGGAATTGTAAAGGCTGATAATGATAATAATGAAACAAGTATGTAACTTTCATTGATTTTTTTTTTGGTTTAATTCAGCTATACCGCTATATTTATAACCATGGACTATAAGAATATTCTTGTTATTTTCGAATATGTTGACGACGATGTGGTAACAGTAACAGTGCATCTCAAGCGATACGCAATATTAATTGTGTATATCAACCTAGCACTACTATCGATCTTATAATATACTATTGAATCGTTAAGTTGGAGAGGTCTCGTCTAATGAACTCCACGCTCCGTCCCCCTCGTGCTCTGTTCCAGAGTCCCGAAACCTTTCAGATCCAGCAACGAAACCGTTTTCAGTGCCTAGAAGACTGCAATGAAGTGGACGATATGAACGACAAGCTCGTGGAAACTGTCCATGCGGTCGGAGCTAAGTTTTGCAAGACCTGCCGCAGAAGAACACAGAAACTCTCCGATCACACTCTTAATCTCATGGCTGTTAGACGGGAGATGAAGCTACATTCTTCAACAGATTTCACAGCATTCAGGCAACTGAACAGACATATCTCTAAATGCATGCGATGGGACTTGCGCAACTTCAATTCAGCTTGTATTGAAGAAGCGATCAAGACTTTGGAGCAAGGCTCCAAAGTCTTTGCTAGAGATCTGTCTGCCAGAAAGAGCCAACTGTCAAAGCTGAAGATTGAGTGTGGCAGCATCTTTTCCGAGACACCTGAGATTTTGAGTGAGATTGAGAGGTTCTATGGGCAGCTGTACACGTCATCGTTGGAGCCACACGCAAGTGTGAGTAACGATCCAAGAGCGAGTCTTCCGACACTATTCCGAAGATATCCCGGACGTCAGTCTGAGTGACATTAGAATGACTCTCCAGCACCTTAAAAACGGCAAGTGCCCGGGCGACGATGGAATTACAGCGGAGCTTCTGAAAGCGGGTGGAAAACCGGTACTTGAAGTCCTTTAGAAGCTCTTTAATTCCATCCTCCATGGTGGCACTACTCCGGAGGCGTGGAGCAGAAGTGCGGTGGTCTTGTTCTTCAAGAAAGGGGACAACGCTCTCTTGAAGAACCACAGACCGATTTTCCTTCTGAGCCGGGTCTACGTGCTGTTTTCGAGAGTCACTCGTTACGAAACGTCTCGCACGCAGACTTGACGACTTCCAGCCTCCCGAACAAGCCGGTTTCCGAAAAGGCTTTAGTACCATGGACCACATAATCACCTTTCGGCAAATTGTACAGAAGTACAATTTGCCGCTATGTCTGGCGTATGTGGACTATGAGAAAACTTTTGATTCCGTCGAAATTTGGGCGGTGCTGCAGTTCCTTCAGCGGTGCCAAGTTGACTGTCGGGATATCGAAGTGCTGAAGTGTTTGTACAGTAGAGCTACGATGGCTATCCGAATACTGAATCAGAGTACGAAACCTATCCAACTGCAGAGAGGTGTAAGACAGGGTGACGTTATATCCCCGAAACTCTTCACCGCTGTATTGGAAGACGTTTTCAAGCTACTGGACTGGAAGGGATGCGGTATTAACATCAATGGCGAGTACATCACTCACCTTCGATTTGCCGACGGTATAGTCCTTATGGCAGAATCGCTGGAGGACCTAAGCACTATGCTCAACGACCTCAATAGTGTCTCCCAACGGATAGGTCTTAAGAAGAACATGGACAAAACAAAAATCATGTTTAACGTCCATGTCATACTTATGCCGGTAGTTGTTGGGAACACTAAACTCGAAGTTCTTGACGAGTATGTTTACCTGGGACAAATAGTCCGATTAGGTAAGTCCAACTTCGACCGAGAGGTCAATCGACAGATTCAACTCGGCTGGGCAGCGTTCGGGAAACTACGACACATCGTCTCGTTAGACATACCTCAAAACCTGAAAACGAAACTGTACAACCAGTGCGTGTTGCCAGTGATGACTTACGGATCTGAGACGTGGTCCTTCACTGCTGACCGTATGAGGAAGCTCAAGGTCGCTCAGCGAACTATGGAGAGGGCTATGCTCGGGGTTTCTCTGCGTGATAAACTTATAAATGAGGATATCCGCAGTAGAACCAGAGTAACCGACATAGTCCAACGGATTAGTAAGCTGAAGTGGCAGTGGGCCGGCCATATAGCTCGAAGAACCGACAACCGATGGGGAAGAAAGGTTCTCGAGTGGCAGCCTCGTACCGGTAGGCGAAGTGTAGGGCGACCCCCCACTAGATGGAGTGACGACCTGGTAAGACATGCAGGAATACGATGGATGCAGGTGGCTCAGGACCGTGCTTTGTGGCATTCCTTGGGGGAGGCCTATGTTCAGCAGTGGACTTATGAAAGGCTGTAATGATAACTACTATCGAACGAACTGTACGGTTCAAAATCAAGAAATACTTTGACTTCACATATGAACGTCGTGGCCGCCCGGAAAAGATGGTTGATAATGACCAACTGAAGGCGATTGTGGAAGTGAATTCGTCTCAATATGCAATACTATATCACTTACGGCAAATCGGTAAAATAAAGAAGCTATCAAAGTATAGGTGCCTCCCGAACTAAGTGGCGCATAGCGAGAGCTCCTTATCCAACCTTCATCATATTGCCGAATATGCACACAAAGGATTAAATTTTAATTCGAATTGTTACATGTGATTATAAGTAGATCTTACAATGACAATCTCGAACGTTCATAGCATTGTTTAAATACCCAATAATTGCCCAAGCCAAACAGTGCCTGAAACTAAATATTAGCTAAAAGAAACTAATAGCGGGAGTTTGTTGGTGTTATTACTATAATCCTTTGCCATCAAATGTCACAGTTATTGATGACCATTATTTTCAAGAATTGCAAATCATGGTGGAGGTGGCATTCAAACAATCCATATTAGTGAACTGCTCTTTGCTATTGCTTTTTCGTGAGAACGCTCGGCTCTATACTGTACAACAGACGTTGGCAAAATTAGCGGAGTTAAATATGGAGACCCTTCCTCATGCACCATATTTTCTAGACGTTACTTCACCATCAAAAGTTGCAGCCTATTTACGTCCCACTGGCACACACTTGGGCACAGGCTTCCTCTCATATCTGAGAGGGTTTTAGGGCAAAGAAATGTTCGCCGCGCTGCCCCAATGCGTGTTGGCGAACTTCACATGTCTTCGAAATATTTTTTTTTCTTATTTCTCAGACATGCAGGTTTCCTCACGATGTTTTCCTACACCGCCGAGCACGTGGTAAATCAGCACTTAAAATTAACAATTTCATTAGTGCCGGCGGGGATCGAACCCGGGTTGCTCGAGTACTGTGAAGCTTACAGCGAGCGCTAACCATCTGAGCTACCACGGCTCTACTTCACCATTTGAAACTTTGGTTAGGCATAAATTTCAGTTCCAAAGAAACAGTATCTTTAAAGAGTTCATCGATTCTCATACAGGAACCTTCTAACATTACACTAACAAACTGCGCACAAAGTGACAAAAGTAGGTTAAAGGTTTAGACAAATAATTTGATAAACATAAACAAAAACACTAACGGCAATTTAATAGGTAAAGACCTGATAACAAAATTGAGGATATTTTAAGACCGCAAACATGCATAGAGACAGCGTACCAGTAAAACGGTTATCACCGTCTTACTGCGTACTTACTTTACGTATGTGCTTACTTTAAACTTGTTTATTGACAAACTTTGAACATGTCCTAGGATTTTGTTGTAAAATCGTATACAAACATTGCCCCATAAATGAATTACTGATTCTGTGGAATCTAGTAACTGGATAATGCCAGTTACTAGATTCCACATAGCGCTACGAACAAACATAAGCTTGTAATCAAGCTTATGTTTGTTCCTAGCGCTTAAAGTATGAACATCCTTATTCTTATTAAAGCTGTTTATGTTTTTATGTACATACATTACATGTTCATAAATATATTGAGATGCCAAAGTTGATATGTTTATTTCTTTAAATACGAGTATATCTCTGAGGGACTCTTTATAATCACCCGTACGGTCTTTTGCAAAACAAATATGACTTCAATATCAGTCGCATTACCCCATAGCAAAATAAGACATTACGCTATAAAAGTAACTAAAATAAACTAATCTAGCTGTCTCAACACCTGTGAGACTTCTAGTCTTTCTTACATCATATGCTGCAGAACTAAGTCTGCCTGCTAATTTAGATATATGGGGGCCCCGTTGAAGCTTCGCGTCAATAGTAATACTAAGGAGAATAGTGGTATTCACAAGACTCAACTCCTCCTCATTTAAAGGCACATTGGTATTCGAATGCTTAACATTAGGTATTGTAAATTTAATACATTTTGTTTTATTGCCATTCAAGAGCGAATCGTTGGCGTTAAAACAATGTTTTAATGGCGATAGAGTATTATTTACATCGTCATAATTAATTGACTGCCGTTTGAATTTGAAAATTAGAGAGGTATCATCAGCAAATAATACAATATCGTGAACATCCCTTACAAGATAAGGTAAGTCATTAATATAGATTAAGAACAGAAATGGGCCAAGAATCGAGCCCTGAGGAACGCCCATTGATACTACAGATCCGGGGGAACCTTTACCATTGATCACGACTTTTTGAATTCTTTTATTTAAATATGAAATAATAAGTCTAAGCGCAATATTTTTGACACTGTAATGTTGTAGTTTCCTGATTAATATCTCATGATGAACACAATCGAAGGCCTTGGAAAGATTACAAAAATACCTGAGGCATCTTGTGAACTCTCCCAGGCATTAAAAATATATTTTCTATCGAACTTCCAAAAAGGAAACGGTACTCAATTCGACTGTATGTTTTTGCTTTTTTTTAATTGTGTGTTACCTCATAACTTTTTACTGGGTGAACCTATTTCGATGATTCTTTTTTTATTTGAAAGCTGGTACTTCTCGTGTGGCTTCATTGAAGTGATCAAGGTCAGACCAATAGTTTTTGAGTAATTCTTGAAGTCGGCTGTACAATTTTTTTATTAACATCATGTAGTGTGTAAAATTGGCTACTCCATATCATTCTGTGGGTATCGTCAGAGGCGACAGAAGGAAACTAAAACGGAAGATAAACATGAACAGCATCTTCCCGATAACAGCTCAAAGTAATAAAAAACTGCTATCCCGCCTGTCAAACGTGGCAACAATGGCAATCCTACCCAACCCCTCCAAGGAGGTAATCTATGGGGACACCTATTTTTAAAAGCGGACTTTGATGGAATATAATGATGATGGTGATGTATAATCTTAAAATTAATTACTTTAGATCCGTGTGCACATAAAACGCGATGTTTTGTTTGTGTTCATTGCCGGAAGAGAGTAAATTTTTCAATAATTGTTTTTACTATCACTACCATTAAATCCAACACTTCTGTGTTCAAAAACATAGATAATCTACTATCTACAATCCGACACGTGTCAATTTAGTGTAAATTGAAAAGTATTTGGATAAATTACATACATCTTATGATTTAGCAAGGTATATGCTAAATCATTATGCTAATATCTAAATGAAATTCGTAATATATGTATATTTCTAATGTCACGGACTTTGATAATTGATCTCTACTCCTTTCATTCGACAAAATAGTGCAGTGGAACAAGGTTAAGGTAAACGACTGTTTTAAAACAAATCTCGATCATACTGACCTATATTAATTTATATTAAATGATTATAAAAAATATAACCCAAAACTAAAATAATCATACAGTCTTATTCCACGCGACCAGACCACTGCCTACATTTCCTAGCTGTATGGCTATACTTAGACTTTGATATAATAATTTCAATACTAGCTTTTGCCCACGGTTTCGCCCGCGTTATGGTTGGAATACTTAATCATTTACAAATCATACTTGTTAGTGCCCATTTAGCTTGTCGTATGTAGTAATCGAAAATACCATTATTATTGCTACAACCTAACACTGGTTATTATAATTTCTTAAAATAATTCACTTGTGCTTTTAATTTCTTATTCTATAACACTTATAATTTAAAATTAAAAATGTTGTACAGCCGACTTCAATATAATAAATAGAAATAAACTATTGGTCTGACCTTGATCAAATTCATATGGGACCACACGAGAAGTATTAGCTTTCAAATAAAAAAAGAATCATCAAATCGGTTCACCCAGTAAAAAGTTATGGGGTGACACATAAAAAAAAACGTACAGTCGAATTGAGTACCGTCTCCTTTATGGACGTCGGTAGAATAACATACCGTTAGAATAAAATAAAGTAGGTTGCATATTTATCACTAACTCATCAACGAAGCACTTTATCTAAAAGATTAAAACAACCAGTGGCCGGAATACAAATGTGGCTAAAATGGCTGATTTAACAACACAATTCGAATTTGCTTTAATTGCGGTATATTGGCCTCCCCGTCTAATAAATTTGATTTGTAAACCACTTTGCATGATTTATATTTTATGCCAGCACGTGTAAATTTTAGGGGCTTGATTTCAACATATATATCAAATATATCATTGCCAACATACAGCTGACCATGTGAAAAGCATGAAGTATCCAAATGAACAGCCGCTATTTTAAAGTCTGATCCTGAGACTTATTGTGTTCACCGGAACGTAACTAGATTTTTAAAATAAATGTACATTACACTATAAAATGTACATTATTTGAAATAATTGTAACGCAATGAATCAAAAAACGCTTTACTTTAGCTGTTCCAATCACAATAATGGCCTTTATAATATTTCTCAGGGATGCGAACTTTTTCACTTTGAAACTCCGTGTAGGCTTCTTCCTTTGGTTACTGGTTGGTTGTATATATACCCATTTATCAACAGGTCGACTTTTAGCTCATGTGTCACTTTAATATTAAAGAAAAATATATGTTTTTAAATATTAAATAGACTTTGGAAACTAAAACATTTTCGTGTAAGTGTTGGTAACAAGGGAAACGTCAAGGCTCTGATAAATTCAAAATATTCGAAGTTCGCTAACATGAGTTAGGGCATCGCGGCAGATACTTTCCTGCTCGAAAGCCCTCTATAAATGCGAGGAGGCCTGTAGCATTATAGGTTATAGAACAAATCTTGGATTTAAGGTCTGTAACCTCTTATTTTAATTAATTTATAAGGATTTCTTTATAATTAGTTATTTGTTATTTTGAGTCGTTGCTGATGGATGCTGCTGCATCTTAGTGGATTCTCTTACGTCACTACTACACGAGTAGATTTTTATTTATTTTTTTCACTTTACTTTTTACTCAGGGGTGTCTGATACCACAAAGTCGCTTAGACCTAGTGCACATTAGGCGTTTTGACATTTGGCTCTTTGGTAACGCGCGTTTTAAAAACCATCTAGTCTGATACATCCGTGCACATGACAACACACGCTTAGGTACTATTCCAGCGCGCGTCAGACGCGCGTTGTCTGATTTTAGTTAGGACGCTCGTTGCTCGGGCGTTAGTCCCGCGCTGTACCTACATCGGCCGCCTTTTCCTTGTACATTTGATCGCGCACTTTCGTCTAGTGGGCGCACGTTGACAATAATGGAGATCGAGAATTTATACGGATTTCTTTATCGATGAAATCCAAAAGCAAAATTACTATAAGACACTCGCCCTGGTAACGCGCGGTGTATGTACGCTCTCAACACGCGGCGAACGCAACGCCGAGGGCCCAATGTGTACCAGCTCTATATACGTGTCTTGTGTATTCCCTTTAATTTTTATTACAAAACTTATTTTTACGTGGTAGAGCCATGCTGCAGCTATATTAGTAGTATAGTTCTAGCACGAATGAGTCGCCTCGACCGGGGAAGGACCACGCTATCACAGAATTACCAACGTAAAATAGCAGCTTAACGCTGATGTGTTTCGTATGGCGAGTGTAGAGAACCTGAAACCCTTTTTACTGGAAACATTCTAATCATTCTGTCTTAGTCCTCACAGGTGACAACACATCTGCATTTTGATTCTTAATCGGGAATAGATATTGACGTCTATGGGCCACAGTATCCATTTACCATCAGGTGGATAGTGTGCTCGTTTGTCACATTTGTTCGTTAAAAAAGACAAATAAAGACAACGCTCTTAGTGTAAAGTCCATTGTATAGAACAATGGAAGCGTAAATGATGTGAGAAGCATGCGCGAAGGCACTCGCGGTAAAGATTTTGAAGGGAAAAGTTAATGCGAATTTACGCAATCAAATCATGACGAATTCTTTAACGGCAACCTTTACTGCATAAAGTTATAGCGTATTGTTAGAATATGGTTATTAATAGTGTTAGTCATTCGTTTGTCGTTAAGTAGGTAATGGATGTAATAATCAACACATTAACGAATTCATCCGGACCTCCACAACAAACGAGGATTTCTTTTAATATCGAACTGTAAATACGTTTTCATATAACCGGGGTAAAAATTATATGTAAAAAATTGCTTTTATAATGATAACCATATCATTGTAAAACCAATTTTTTATAATTTCAATACTCTACGAACAAAAACGTATTACGCCCCACTTCGGTAAAAACTTCACCAAACAAAAGAGATAGTAAAAAGCTTACAGCAAGCGCTAACAATCTGAGCTACCACGGCTAAAAGAGATAGTAAATAATGATAAATTAAATATTCTTCATAATATATTATTTATATCTGCAATCTGCACTGATTTATCGAACAGCAATAAACAATATTAAAGAGATAGTACCTAGACTCAAAGGGCATTAATAAAAAAATAAACAGTCACATACCCATTTTGTTCATATCTTCGTAATCAGCAAAGGCCAGAACTGCTCACTTGTCACTTGCACTCAGACGAGACGTCGTTGCAAGACTGATCTCAAGCTAATAATAAGTGAGAATGGTTCATCAGACAAAACCACACAGTACTGCGTGCGCCGGTTTATAATGGTATTCTACTATATAGAATATTTTCGTATAGTAAACATAATATGTCAATGCCTACCATCTTTTGTCTCTGAGCGTATGTTACAATAAGACATTTAATACCCTTCCAAAATCTTTTAATTTTTATGGATGGAAATAAAGAAATCCTGCTACAATCGTGATATTATAAATGTAAAAGTGATCATTTGGATGTTTGTCCTTCAATCACAATTTAAAGGTTGAACGAATTCTAATGAAAGGCATAGAAGTCAGATTAATCGGACATACTTTTTACTCTATAACAAATTAATAAAGTTTAATTAACGCTCAGCCAAATTCTTACGCCTCTCACTTAATACTTTGACTGTCCGATTTTCAGACAATAGCAAGGCATTAGCAACGAATTATATGTAATGCACGGGACTGCGAATGGGTTAAATAATTGGTAGACAGACACTACGGATTCACTTCTGGTACGATTCTGAGTCACCTTTCACGCTTCTTTTACATCCATGTCCTCGAGTTCGTTGATTATGAATACTCTTAATTTGGTCTATCTTCAATATATCGCCAACTCGGTCGATAAACTTCCGTCTAGCCCCTAGACTCTAAGGCGTCACTGTCGACTCTACCGCTGATTTCAAATTTTAAGATTTCACATTAACATAATAAATTAACATATTAAAATAATATGGCGCCCAAAAACCTCCTACCCAAATAACTGTTCTTTTAGATAATTTCAACCGGGGTTTTATTGATTGAACTGAGTTTTGATATATTAAGTAGGTATATAATATAATGATTTCTTATATTTACGCGAACACTACACATTTAAATTAGGATGATTTTGATTTCAATAGCCTCGCAAATCATGCTTGGAAGAAATCGGTGTTCTTTAGCGAGGATTTGTGGTCTATCAAATCTAATGTAGTGACGGGGCGATCCTACTTGTTCACAGACTGCAGACTTCGGGAACGACTTCGAAACGTCGGGAATATAAAATAAGTTAATTTACGCCATAAAATCCTTAAAATTAGTTTTATTTAAATGTTAAATATAATCGGAATCGTTAATTTTTCTGCCGATGTTTTTTTTTATGTGTGTTACCTCATAACTTTTACTGGGTGAACCGATTTCGATGATTCTTTTTTTATTTGAAAGCTAGTAACTTCACATGTGGTTCCGTATGAATTTGATCAAGGTCTGACCAATAGTTTTTGAGTTATTCTTAGTAATTTATATTGAAGCCAGCTGTACAAAATGTTTAATTTTAAATTATTTGGAAATTGAAGTGATTAACGAACTTACAATCCACCTTATAGTACCTAAGTAACTACTGCAGTTCATAGTTTTAGGTGTCCTACAGCCAACTTAAGACAAAGAAGCCTACAGTTGCGTAGTCAACTTTGAGGATTAAAATGGAATGATTTACCGCCTATAATACTGGCTTTCTATATCACTTAGACCGGAATACAACAGTGTAGCTCGACCCAGACGGACTTCTGGAAAAGGAGTCCTGCCACCTAGAATCAATAGAAAACATCTGAGCAGGAATGTACCTACTAGTGCCACAATACGTACACACAATACGTACACTCGTATAACCCTCCAATCAATCGCTTGAATATAAATGCGGCTCAGTATCGCAATATCTAAACGTATGGCCACGGATTTGCTAGAACTATTGGTCCGGGCTATAATCTTTCTCCAAGTGCAAGTTATATTTAAAACGGCTTCACGATACAAAAGAAAATCTTAGTGTTGGAAATAATTTTTTAGAAATATAGGAATTATAACGACACGGATCCGAAAACTATATCATGTGTAGTGTTGATGATGCAGATGAGATTTATACTCAAAATCTACAGAATAGTTATATAGACGGATATGCAGGTTTGACAAACAAAATTGTAATTTCTTGCATCGAAAAAAAAAGAGTTTTCATTTTATTTCATGTCATTTTCACATGCCGTCCATACGTGTTAGGCAAGATCTAGTATAATGTAAAGATAACACCTTTAGCATCCTGCATTTGTCCGATAACTGGACAGTGTCTCACTTCAGAAAGGATTTTTAAGCAGGGAGAGAGTTCAACGCACTGCTGCAATGCATGTTGGCAGATATAACACGTCTTCTTTTTTTATATTGCTCAGCTTGCAGGTTCCTTTATGATGTTATTACATTATCGTCGAGCGAGTGGTAATTCAGTACCGGGAATAGTACTTGGTTTACCCGCGTGCAAGGAAAATTTAAGCTAATCCCCTACTCTTATAATAATTTAAATATATAAATTAGGCTCCGATCGATGACTAAAATAGATATTTAAGCTAAATTAACAATTTTAAAATAGCATTGCATCTCCGAAATGAATAGTTTGCCTAAAAGCCTGGCTTTAAGATATATCTTTGTCTTTATCTAATAGCAGTGTATTTCCTCTAAAATTATTGCAGATTTGCGAATCGATATATTCAGAAAGCGCTTAGAACCTCAATGATAATATTTAATCCGCTGTACCTACAATTTTAATGGGATACAATAATTGACTTTGTTGTTAATTGTCCTTCGCCACCAACCTTTAAAGTCTTCTCGATTATGAAAACGATATGAAACTGTTCTCGCTTGTTAAATACTGTTTTTCTGGTTAAGTAATTTATCTCTATACATCTAACAACTTTTATGAGTACTATGTTGTAGTTCTTACTGTGCTTCCAACAATGGTAGCTAAAAGTGGTGGCTAGGTATTTTCGAAGAACCATTCAATAGATCTATACATACAAATAAAATTGAAGCGCCTGTCTGTAATTTAAGCTCGTGGGATTATTTGCATGCATACATCAATCACCATTTTTAAAGTTTTTTTTTGTCTGTCTGAGCTAATCTAAGGGCTAAACCAATTGTGATGTCATTTCACGGAGCTAGGCTATATTTTATCTAGAAAAATAGAGGAGTTTTGGGTTGCAATTTTACGCATAAAATTTCCTAGCACTTTATTTTCTATCTCTTATGGTTTTATTGCCTCATCACCATATTACAACAAAACTATGAGTGTTAATAGATAAGATGACAAATAAATATAACTGTAACTTTAATTTTTATCAATTTTCATTGTCATATCATTTGTCATTACAACCATCAGTAGCTCATATAGTTCTCCATTCACAAAGTACGGTCCTGAGCAATCTACACATTATCATCTAATTAGGAGTAGCCCTACCCTTACGCTCGTCAGTTTGAGGCTGCCACTCGAGAACGTTTCTTCTATATCGTCTATCGATCCTTCGAAACATAACGGGACTTTAGATATCTATGTACCTACATATTAACTCTTTCTCTGACATGTAAATATATCAATGGTCTAGAAGACAAATATTGTATTAATTAAAGAGATTGTAAATTTTCAGGAGAGCAGTTTATATAAGATTTAAAATCTGACATTTTACGTAAAATTAATAGATAAGAGTTTAAAATAGTTTTTTGATAATTGAACTACTTGCCCAAAGACACTATTATATGTAGATCTGTAAGGTTTTTTAGTTAAGATTGTACGCGGACAAAGTAAGGGTTAAAAAATATATCATTTGTAAACGTTTTCATGTCGTTATTTTATATTTCAATCTAGGTTTTAGGGTAATATGTTAGTATTACAGTAAATAACTACAAACAGGTTTTTAATTATCTACAAATATGCATGACCAACCAATAAAAAGACTATATTATAATATGCTCCAAACAGCTTAAGGCAAAAGCGCCAGTGTAGCCCGCAAAAATTAAAATTTTCTTACGATTTTTGCAATTTGCAGGTCAGTGTCAGGTTGTATGTTTAACAAACAAGCGCGATGTGAATGACCGTGTAAGAACCTCCGAAGTAGGCGGAGTTATAGCCGAAATAAAAAACATTTAATTTATTGGTTTTTGGTCATTTTGACCCCCTAGGAGTGTAATGAGAACTTTTTGCCCCTATTCAACCATGACCCCCATGACATCCTCTACATGATAGGCTATTTAAACTGACTATGCCTATAAAGTTCGAGCCACCCACCAATTTTTTGGTTATTGGCCATTTTACACCCTAGGAGTGTAATGAGAACTCTTTGCCCCTATTCAACCATGACCCCATGACATCCCTACATGATAGGCTATTCAAACTGACTAGGCCTAAAGTTCGACCTCCCTTCCACTCTTTTGGTTTTTGGGCATTTTAACCCCATAGGACTTCTAAAGTCGATGTCGTTGACGAGTCGTTAACGAGTCACCCACTAACTAATTTCTGAAGTCTTTACTTCCAAAAAATATGATTCGCGACCGTAACGAGTATGTGTTTACAGAATTATAATCATTATAATCATCAATACAACCCTCTAAGTTCGTATAATCCCATTATATGGCTATTTACAGAAAAACTCATTCAAAAGGATTATACCATGTAAAAAATATAAATACGTATAATTTTTACGTGGTAGAGCCATGCTGCAGCTATATTATTTTAGAACAGTTGTAGCACGAAAGGGTCGGCTCAACCGGGGAAGGACCACGCTCTTACAGAATACCAGCGTAAAATTGCAGCTTAATACTGCAATATTTCGTATGGTGAGTGTAGAGAACCGGAGACCATTCTTACTGGAAAAGATGCATTCCACATCTTAGCCCTCACGGGTGACAACGTATCTACATTTTGATTCTTTATTGAGGATAGATGTAGATGTTTATGGGTCACAGCATCCACTTAAAATCAGGTGGACTGTGTGCTCCTTTGTCACCCTATCCTATAAAAAATACTACTTCACAGGAATATATGTAAAGAAATTTGAAAGGTTTGGTTGCCTTGGCCGTAACCTCTGCGCAGCCAGGAGTAAACAGAAAGATAATACTTTTTTTCAGTTATACGTGCATGACGTATATTCATTATTTATATGTGAAATTAAAGCTATTTTTTTCTGAGCATGATGGAATACGGTTACCTATAATGTTAAAGTGATCGCAAATAAGGGTAACTAGATGTTAAAGATAGATTAAAGTGAAAGAGAATTAACGCGTAGCGCGTTAATTCTCTTTCATTCGTTAGACGAGTATTATAATTTTTACTGTGTGGTGAGGACAGTGCGTCCCCCAATATAGTCCCGTGTGTGTTATGAGGTGACTATGATAGGATATTTCACAAATATTTCATGGCACACAGATAAAATATCCACACCGGATACAGTGTGTAAAATGCGACAGGGACAGAATGACAAAATGAGTTCTTGGCCAAGAACTTATTTCTATTACACACTTGCCTTTATTTGCAAAATAACAAAAGATGTGATTTTGTTCTCATCAAAATCATTGGCAAGAGTCCTATGTGAATTTCTCCAATTCTTATACTTTAATTTTTGATAATACTGCCCTATCTCAACGCGCTTTCCTGTATTGAATTACTATGAAAATATTAACAACAATGCATTCCTCTGCTATTCTTTCAGCTGCATATTCTTCTACGACGCATAATATTATATTTTTATTTTAACATCCAATATATAAATACCATTAGTCACAGCACTCACTTGAATAGTGATATAATTGATCGCGGTTATTTCCCTGTGTGTTCACAAGTTAAACATATCACAAATATTATAGATTTATAAGTACCTACATAGTTTGTGATTGTTGTACTCTTTCGAATTGAGGAAAACCTTGTTAAAATGGTGTTATCATTTCATATTATAAACTATAATTCCGATAAATGCACTTCGCCACATTGTAACTGATTAACAATATTTTTATATTGGTTTAATTTTGAAGGCGTCGCGATTATTTTACTTCAAAATTGGATAAAATGCTAAGATCAGCAACGAACTTACGGGGACGGAAACAATTTCAATCCAAAGTACAGTACCTTACTTATTTAATATTATACTGCTATTCTTATTTTTCATACACATAAACACTCACGCCTGTCACCCTTTTTTTTTTTTTTTTTTTTTTTTGCGGATGGAAAATCATCAAATGACGCCTTTCGCTCTGGGTGGAGCGGAAGGGAGTGTCAGACTTTTACTGACTAAAAACCATCCGTGTTCCTTCAGTGCCCTTACGTTCCGGAGCCGCGGTATCTCTTTCAAACAGCCCGCAGCCCCGGCAGGCGTCGGCCCTTGCGGGCCCCTTCACGATGCTGACAGCTCTTTGAGGCGCGCGTGGAACAAAACGCGCCGTCGACACGGCCTGTCGTCGTTAGACGGACGGACGGCGAGCTACCCATTGCTCGCCATCCACAGGCCCGCGCCTACGGTGGCCGGGGGCCACGACGTAGCCCCCGACGCCCGGGGCGTCTCCCGCGGCGGCCGGGAAGGAAAGCTGCTGCTCTCTCCTTCTCCCGCTCCGCCACCTCCTTCGCTAGCATCACTGCTTCGCAGAAGGTGGTGACGGCATCCCATTCCGTCTCGCTCCGGACCATGGCTTCGACCAGGGCCGGACGCGAGAGGTCGCCGCCGCCTATCGCCGCTACGAGGACACGGCGGTGCTCCGCCCAAGCAGGGCACACCTCCACGGTGTGCTCCACCGTGTCCTCCGGTCGATCCTCGCAGTGGGAGCACCCGGGCGTTTCCTCCCGCCCGATTCGGTGCAGGAACCTCCCGAACACACCGTGTCCGGTGAGGACCTGCGTCAGGCGGAAGGTGAGGACGCCGTGGCGTCTCTCAAGCCACTCCTCAAAGAGGGGTCTTATCGCCGCTATAGTGGCGTGCCCAGCACGGGGTTGCGACAGTCGCTCTCTCCATGTCGCCATGAGATCATGCCGGAAGTCTGTCCGCTGCGCGACAACTTGCCGCGGCAGCGGGGTTTCCCCCCGGCATAGTGCCTCCGCACGCCATTCGTGCAGGCGCGCGAGGACTATCGCCTCCAGATCCCATGGCGGCAATCCGGCAAGGAGGCTCGCCGCCTCGCGGGAGATCGTGCGGTAGCCGCGAACCATCTTTACGGCAACCACCCTTTGGGGCGCGTTTAGGTGGTGGACGGCAAGCCGCGCCAAACCACGCGCCCACACCGGGGCCCCGTAAAGGGCCATGGACCTCACGATCCCCGCGTAGAGCCTCCGGCAGGAGGCGTTTGGCCCCCCCAGGTTCGGCAGGAGCCGCCTGAAGGCAGCCCCGGTCCGTTCCAGTTTGGGAGCCAAACGTCGGAAGTGCTCAACGAAGTTCCATCGGCCGTCGAGGACGAGTCCTAGGTACTTCAACGTCGACTCGACGCCGATGGATACCCCTCCTACCATCACTGAGGATCCCGGTGGTGGCCTGTTCCGAGGACCATGGAAGTGCATGGCCTCGGACTTGTGCAGAGCCACCTCGAGACCCAGTTGCCGGATCCTCTCAACGACTATCGCAACCCCGCGTGTCATAGTTTCCGCACGCCTGTCACCCTGAGGGGTAGGTAGAGACTATACGGACTTGCATTTAGCACGATCCTGACACACCTCTCTCGCTTCCTCCACATCCATATACCTACGCATACACGTTCGTCGGTTAAAGGTACTCTTGATTTGGCCCATTTTCAATATATCGCCAATTTGGTCGATAAATTTTTCACCTTAGCAAAATCAAAAAATTGGTCAAGTGTATGCAGGACACACGTAAAATAGGGCCTTAATGTAATTTTGATGTAACCTCAAATGATTTAGTGTTCCTCATATTTTAATAGACAGTATTTAGTAGGAGAGAACTCTTCTTTAATAAAAATCAGTTTTCTTATGGAATGAGTAAAAGTGAAGAGTTTTCGTGCATTTTACAGATGTATTACGTTTACTAAAAGTGTTAAATACATATTTAGCTGCTATTGGTAATACATTCAGGTTTACACCAGTTTACTGTACTGTTTAGGTACAGAGAAAGTAAATAGAAACATACTTCAATTTGTAATATTTTATTTTCCTTAAATTAAGATTAATATTTGGCGGCCCCGCTGTTCCTGGCTACGGTGGCGACCATGGTAACGGCGGGGCAGGGGGTGCTAAGAATCTCCGGTGGAAGTTCGGTTGCCACCTACGACGACTCGACCTGGCAACATACAACGCACGCACCCTGAGGACTGACGAGAAGCTTGTGGAGCTGGAAGAAGAGATAGACAAGTTACGCTGGCATATTATAGGATTATCCGAAGTCCGAAGAGAGGGGGAGGACACGGTAATTCTCGGATCCGGCAACTTGCTCAATTACAGGGAGGGCGACCATCTGTCCCAAGGAGGTGTCGGATTTATCGTACACAAGTCTCTCGTTAACAACGTTGTAAAGATTGAGAGTGTGTTGACGAGGGTTGCGTACCTTATACTCAGAATCACCAAACGGTATTCGCTGAAGGTCATACAGGTTTACGCACCAACCTCGGCACACCCCGATGAGGAGGTGGAGGAAATGTATGAGGATATCTCTAGAGCCATGCATTCCTCCAAAACCCAATATACGGTGTTAATGGGAGACTTCAATGCAAAACTAGGCACAAGAGAGAACGGTGAGCTGAAAGTAGGGAAATTTGGAATAGGGCAACGGAACCCAAGGGGCCAGCAGCTGGCCGACTTCATGGAGAAAGAGGGACTCTTTATGATGAACTCTTTCTTCCAGAAGCGGCCCCACAGGAAGTGGACCTGGTCGAGTCCCGACGGTTCGACAAAAAATGAGATTGACTTCATTATGACGACCAGACGACAACTGTTCAGTGATGTTTCAGTGATCGCGAGGGTGAAAACCGGCAGCGATCACCGAATGGTTAGAGGCACACTGAACCTAAACGTTAAGTTGGAGAGTTCTCGTCTAATGAAGTCAACGCTCCGTCCCCCTCGTGCTCTAATCCAAAGTCCCGAAACCTTTCAGCTCGAGTTACAAAACCGTTTTCAGTGCCTAGAACACTGCAATGAAGTGGATGATTTGAATGACAAGCTCGTGGAAACTGTCCATGCGGTCGGAGCTAAGTTCTGCAAGACCCGCCGCAGAAGAACACAAAAGTTCTCCGATCACACTCTTAATCTCATGGTTGTTAGACGGGAGATGAAGCTACATTCTTCAACAGATTTGACAGCATACAGGCAACTGAACAGACAGATCTCCAAATGCATGCGGCAGGACTTACGCAACTTCAATACAGCTCGTATTGAAGAAGCGATCGAGCGGAACCAAGGCTCCAAAGTCTTTGCCAGAGATCTGTCTGCCAGAAAGAGCCAACTGTCAAAGCTGAAGACCGAGTGTGGCAGCATCGTTTCCGAGGCACCTGAGATTTTGAGTGAGATTGAGAGGTTCTATGGGCAGCTGTACACGTCATCGTTGGAGCCGCACGCAAGTGTGAGTAACGATCCAAGAGCGAGTCTTATCCGACATTATTCCGATGATATCCCGGACGTTAGTCTGAGCGAGATTAGAATGGCTCTCCAGCACCTTAAAAACGGCAAGGCCCCATGCGAGGATGGAATTACAGCGGAGCTTCTGAAAGCGGGTGGAAAACCGGTACTTGAAGTCCTTCAGAAGCTCGTTAATTCCGTCTTCCATGGTGGCATTACACCGGAGGTGTGGAGCAGAAGTGCGGTGGTCTTGTTCTTCAAGAAAGGCGACAACGCTCTCTTGAAGAACTACAGACCGATTTCCCTTCTGAGCCGCGTCTACGTGCTGTTTTCCAGAGTCATTACGAATCGTCTCGCGCGTAAACTTGACGACTTCCAGCCTCCCGAACAAGCCGGTTTCCGAAAAGGCTTTAGCACCATAGACCACATACATACCCTTCGGCAAATTGTACAGAAGTCCGAGGAATACAATTTGCTACTATGTCTAGCGTATGTGGACTATGAGAAAGCCTTTGATTCCGTCGAAATTTGGGCGATGCTGCAGTCCCTTCAGCGGTACCAAGTTGACTGTCGGTATATCGAAGTGTTGAAGTGCTTGTACAGTAGGGCTACGATGGCTATCCGAGTACAGAACCAGAGTACGAAACTTATCCAATTGCAGAGAGGTGTAATACAGGGTGACGTCATATCCCCGAAACTCTTCACCGCTGCATTGGAAGACGTTTTCAAGCTTCTGGACTGGAAAGGATACGGTATCAACATCAACGGATTTCCACGGACGGTTTCCCAACGGATAGGTCTTAAGATGAACATGGACAAAACAAAGATCATGTTTAATGTCCATGTCACACTTATGCCGGTAGTTGTTGGGAACACTAAGCTCGAAGTTGTTGACGAGTATGTTTACCTGGGACAAATAGTCCGACTAGGTAAGTCCAACTTCGACCAAGAGGTCAATCGACGGATTCAACTCGGTTGGGCAGCGTTCGGGAAATTACGGCACATCTTCTCGTCAGGTATACCTCAAAACTTGAAAACGAGACTGTACACCCAGTGCGTGTTGCCAGTGATGACATACGGAACTGAAACGTGGTCCTTCACTGCTGGCCGGATAAGGAAGCTCAAGGTCGCTCAGCGAGCTATGGAGAGGGCTATGCTCGGAGTTTCTCTGCGTGATAAACTCAGAAATGAGGATATCCGCAGTAGAACCAGAGTGACCGACATAGCCCAACGGACTAGTAAGCTGAAGTGGCAATGGACCGGCCATATAGCTCGAAAAACCGACAACCGATGGGGAAGAAAGGTTCTCGAGTGGCAGCCTCGTACCGGCAGGCGAAGTGTAGGGCGTCCCCCCACTAGATGGAGTGACGAACTGGTAAGATATGCAGGAAGTCGATGGATGCAGGTGGCTCAGGACCGTGCTTTGTGGCATTCTTTGGGGAGGCCTATGTTCAGCAGTGGACTTGTGAAGGGCTGTAATGATGATGATGATGAAATTAAGAATTAAGTGCTGAAAAATCCTTAATGATAAGGATTTTTCTGATTCTATGACATCGAAATCCTATAGCTACTAATTTGCAATTTATAAAAAAGAAAAATAAAAAACATGCATGAGTGTCGTGGAACACTCGGTTGGAACGAAGTTTCTTTTGTAATACACTATTATTGATAAACGTATTATGTTATTTATTACAAATGCAAATAAATGAATTACTAGCGTCTATTAAAATGAAGCTTCATTCAAAATAAAATAATATATCTTTCATAGCAAGATAAGAAAAAGTACGAGGGAGATGGATATTATTCCATCTCGATTCCTTATAGCCGTCAAGGCCGTCTACACCATGTCAGAAGGAGTCGTGACGGAAAAATCTTACACTTTTTCTCGCCTAGCCCCATCCGCCAAATTCGTACCATCCGATAAGGAACATCGTTCCAATAGTTTTTTTTTTTCAGATCAATTGTTCGGATTAATTTTAGCTGTTAAATTCGGTAGTCCATTTTACGAAGATTTTTCTTTCCTAATTGTAAAATGGACTGCCGACTTACGAGGATTTTCTTTTTGATTAGTAAAATAACATAATTATTCATTTTATATGTAAAATAACATAATTAATTTATACATCAGTTATAGCCTGAACTGATGAACATAGGCCTCTCCATAGATTCCCCGTTTAAAAAGAGCGCTAAAAAAGTTCCAAACATCGCTGTTAATTTTGTTTAACTACCAAAGGAAGTGTGTGGCTTACATATTATACTTACTATATCTACTTTGGAATTTATTTAAATGCCACTACATCAGTAGCTGGTACTCGGAGCCGCTAAAGTCAAAATGCCCCTCCCGCTTTATTTCAATGAATCTCAAAAATATGCTCATTTGCAAAAAAAACGGGCAGTTAGGACTTTTCCCGCGTGAAAAGAATACTCGTACAATACTGTTACGAGCTTGGGGTTCGAGACAATTAAAAACTGCCGAGAGAATTACCAAAATTGACACTTTAATTACAGAACACTAATTACAACTCAAAACCACTCTAATAACAAAACACAATTGTACTATAACTGATCACTTTAGTTTGCAGTTGTATCGTTTCGAAGTATTCGTTTGTATCGCCAATTCAACACTGCCCCGGGTCGCGGTCTATATCGGCCTTATATAGGGCCTCAGATAATTCCAGAACCTTCTATAGTAGAAACATCTAGTATGTTCGAGTACATACCGGTCCTGACTCACTAGGTGTCGATAGTTCTAGACAGTTCTTCCATGGAAATTTCTAGAAGAATCTTGATTCTCCTAGTTCTGCTACTCGATACTAGAAGGTGCTAGTGGTAACTAGTGTTGCAATGTACCAGGCATTAATTGTGGCGCGCAACAATATGAAAAAGGTTTTAATCATTTGAACATTTTACAGACCGGTTATAAGTATCGTGTTGTTTAAAAACTACGATTCAAATTCAAATTTTTACCTGAGACTGGTTTTTAAAGAAAACGACTTATCACTATATATTTAGCGTGAAATCCCAAAAGCTAATATCTAAATAATTTTTACTTCGTGTCTATTGAATTATCTCATTTCCTTGATATTTTAAAGTATTGTTACGAGGTTGAGGTTCGAGACAGTTAAAAACTGCCGATTGAATTACCAAAATTGACACTTTAATTACGGATACTAATTACACCTTAAAACACACTAATAATAAAACACAATAATTCTACTGATCACTTAAGTTCGCAGTTGTTTCGCTTCGAAGTATTCTCTTGTATCGCCAATTCAATACTGCCTTGGTCGTGGTCTATACCGGCCTTATATAGGGCCTCAGATATAGTTTCCAGAACCTTCTACTGTAGCGTCATCTAGAATGTTCGAGTACATATCGGTCCCGAAGGTTCTAGAAGGATCTTGACTCTCCTAGTTCTGCTACTCGACACTAGAGGGCGCTAGTGTAACAAGTCCTAATCCTCACAGATACCACTTCCTTACCTTCTTGCCTAGTACAATGCTTGCAATTTTCAGGGCAAGGTCTTCTTGACAATGCATCTGCATTGCCATGAGATTTTCCGCTGCAATGTTCGATCACAAAGTCGTATTCTTGCAGTAGTTCAATCCATCTCGCAACTTGTCCTTCCGGCTTTTTGAACTGCAATAGTCATTTCAGTGCATCATGGTCAGTTCGTAAGTGGAATTTCCGCCCCAGAAGATATTCGTTAAAATGCTGCAAGGACTTTACCACAGCAAGCAATTCCCGTCTTGTGACACAAGAGTTCCGTTTCGGCTTTGACAACGACTTGCTGAAGTACGCTATCACAATCTCTTGATTACCATTCCGTTGAGACAACACACCGCCAAGTCCTATATCACTTGCGTCTGTGTCAACTATAAATTCCTTGCCCGCGTCAGGGTACCCCAAAATAGGTGTTTTGCACAGACGGTTCTTGAGCTCCTGGAATGCAATATCGCAACTTTCATCCCAGCAGAAATTTCGCTTCTCCTCGGTTAGCTTGTGCAGAGGTTTGGCTATATCTGCAAAGTTCTTCACAAATCGCCGATAATAAGAGCACAAACCCAAAAATGCTCTAACCTGTGTCTTGTCTTTTGGAACCGGCCACTCCTTGACAGCGGCAATTTTCTCTGGATACGTGCGGATACCTTCTTCCGACACTAAATACCCCAAAAAGCTAACTTGCCGTTTGAATAGTGAGCACTTCTTCGGACTCAACTTGAGGTTGGCACTCTGGATCTTCATGAGCACGCGTTCCAGGTTTTGAAGGTGTTCCTCAAACGTACGGCCTACGATGATGATGTCATCCAAGTAGACCAGACAGGCATCTCCAATCAGCCCGGTAAGTACAAGCTCCATCAACCTTTCAAACGTTGCTGGAGCATTGCACAATCCAAACGGCTTGACTTTAAATTGCCACAGACCCTTTCCTGTGGAGAATGCAGTTTTCTCCTTGTCCTTAGGGTCAATTTCAACCTGCCAGTAGCCACTTTTCAGGTCCAGCGTACTAAACCACTTTACGCCTGTAAGCATGTCCAGCGTGTTATCAATTCTTGGCAAGGATAGCTGTCCTTCTTCGTAACGTTGTTAAGACGGCGGTAGTCAACACAAAACCGCATGCTGCCGTCCTTCTTCTTTACCAGTACCACAGGTGAACACCATGGACTAGATGAAGGTTCAATAACACCATCCTTCACCATTCCCTCAATCATGGTTTCCACTTCCTTTTCACGTGCTACAGGCAATCTTCTTTGCCGCTGACGAATAGGCAATTCTTCTCCTGTGTTTATTTTGTGTTGAACTAAGTGTACACGCCCCTAGCTGCATTGTGTTGAACTAAGTGTACACGCCCCTAGCTGCACCAACAAAGGTTGATGGGAGTAGGGCCCATGAGTAATCCCATCGACGTGCAGCAGAGGGACGGGGCCCGATGGCCACGTGGAATTGTCCTATCACAATAAACTATATGGGGGAAAGCTAGAAACACGTAGTACTTACCAGTATCCGAAGTTAACTTCGCACCAAGGCTTGGGCAGGCCGTAAGTGTGTGTAATGGTGTTTGGCAAACAGTGTACAGTGAGGTGTAAATTGTGCGGCCTGGGCAAGCGTGGGCGACCAGCAGCGGCCGATTTCCAGGCTGTCCCAAAATGCTGCATCGCTCCAGCTTGCTCCATCGCTGGACCATTTCTTTCTTCATTGTCACTAATTCCGTCTCTTAGCTTCATTGTTGAATTCGCCTAATTCCACATTCATCGTAGAATCGAACACGTGATACCCGAAACAGTGAGAACAGTAGCAGAATAACACGGCGCGCAAGATTCAAAATACGCCTCGTTGACCCGCAAATTAATCTTACTAGCCAACTAAAACACAAAAAGGGCACTAAACGCGACGACACAATTATAATGATATCTTGACAATTAACCGGGAGAAGCTCTCAAACAAGGAATGCGCGGCTCGAATTCTAGACCGTATATCTACTCGACGCGCTTACACAATTCCGCACTCACGCACGAGTTAAATATTGCACAATTCACATATCTACGTGACGAAGAAACACGCACTTAATCTAGCTATCTAGAACTACGACGGTCGCGTGAATTTAGGTAAGAGGGTCTCACGGACTCCCCGCTCCATCGCTGGCGGAGCACTAACTGTTGCCCACGCGTCGAGCGACTGCAAGCCACACACAGCCGCCCCACCTCGGCGTTTACCTCACCTACATACTATCAGGTGAGGCGCCAGCTCGAACGCAATTGGATGGCATACAAATTACCTTTTTTGGCCTAAACACTAAGCCAGTCTTTCCTATGTCAGCTTCGTTTGACGAGAAAACACCGGCGTACTTGAGTAACAACTTCTTCTCCTTGACCATTTCATTCGGGGAGAGAACGCTGCGACAGTCTTCTAAAAGTGTGGTCACTCTCGTTTGTTCATCCTTGCTGGGGGTCCCAGTCGATAGATATTGGCACCGACGCAACCAATCCACTTCCTCACTAGTACCAACCAATGTCCCTTTTTCTATAATCTGTTCCTGATCACAAAGGTTCAGCACACTCCTGAGATTATGGCGGTTCTGACCAAGGTTCGAGCCACTTTCCAAGGAAGGTCATTGTCTACCCTTTCCACGAGTACACAACGAAGAATTTGCCCAGGATTCGGAGGAAGTCTAACCGGCACAATCGTTTCCGATCTCGGCGGAAGAACAATCTTCTTAAGGCTGTACACATTCCCTGGTAACGCCTCTTCCACGAAAAGTTCCTCTTGTCCACATTTCAAAACACCTTGCTTAACGTCGATCTCACAACAATTCTTCCTCATAATGTCTATTCCCAGGATGCAGTCGTCCATTATATCAGCAACGATGACATTATGCAGGTAGATCATGTTTCCTAGCTTCAACTCCATCTCCTTCTCTCCATGGACGGGTATGCGCTGACCGGTGGCTGTCACCAAATTAATGCGTTCTCGGTTGTATGCGAAGTCCCCAAGGAACTGACTTATAAGTTGGGAATTCACAATCGTGCGAGAGGCTCCAGTGTCTATGGTCAGTTTACACGGCGTTCCGTTGACCTCGCCCTTGATGATTAGGCTGTTCCATCATGGGTTTGTGAGATCGAAATCCTTGGGGCTCTTTTAACATCAGCCAGCACCCGCCCCGCAGTCCTGGCTTTTACTCGTTTGCCTGCTACTGCTGGGCGGTGCTATTAGCCGCAATACCCTCTCGAGATCGATCACCTTCCCTTTCTATAGTTCGCTTAGGGCAGCTGGATTGAAGATGGCCTCTTTCCCCACAGCCATAGCACCTAGGGCTGGAGCTGTTATTGCGGTCCCGAACTCGCGTCAGTCGAAATCGCGTCAGAGAGGTTGCAGCAGCTACTGCTGCAACCTCTCTGACGCGATGGGAACGATGATCCTGCCGCACGGCTTCCACCTCCAGTGCATGGGTCAAGGCGTCCTTAAGCGTCTTGTGGTGCCCGAGCCTCACAGCAGCTCTGACTTCAAGGTCGCGGATGCCGTCGATGAATGTCTGCACCAGGGTCCCTACAATGAGAGCAGGTACAGACTGGTACGCTTTTCGAACCAGCTTCTCCACCTCAAGGATCCACTGCTGCAGGTTTTCGTTACTGCGTTTCACACGATCTTTGAGCTGCGCACGAAAGACGTGTTCCAGGTGAGCATCGCCATATCTCGCCTCCAATGGCTCAAGGAGCTGCTCGTAAGTCACTTCCTTATCGAGAGCTTCCAGAACAGTTAAGGCCTGGTCGCGCAGGCCTAGGGTGAGAGCAGTCATGGCCTGACTTTTATTCCAGCTGTTCGCCTTCATGACAGCCTCGAATTGGATTTTATAGACCGACCAGGAAGAAGTCCCGTCAAACGGCGGCACTTTGAATCCACGTAGCGAAGGTGTTGTAGCTACCATGGGAGCTGTAACTCTATCCCCAAGCTTGAGGTCGTCCAGCGTTTTCTTCACGTCAGCCATCACGTTGTCAACCAGATTGTACACTTGGTCGTTTCGGGTTTCAGCTTCCGACAGGCGGTTGTCATATTGAGCAACCTTATCCTTCACCTCACTTATCTCTTTCCCGAAAGTAGCGTGAAGGTCCTTCATGAGAAGTATCTGCTCTTCCTTATTGCGTTTGAGCTGCTCTTCCTTATTGCGTTTGAGCTGCTCTTCCTTATTGCGTTTGAGCTGCTCTTCCTTATTGCGTTTGAGCTGCTCTTCCAACCGACGGCCCTGTTCCTCCTGTTGGCGGGCCTGTCCCTCCTGTTGGCGGGCCTGTTCCTCTTGTCCGTGCTGCAGCTGTTCTTCCAACCGATGGGCCTATTCCTCCTGTCGGCGGGCCTGTTCCTCCTTTTGGCAGGCCTGTTCCTCCTGTTGGCGGGCATGTTCCTCCTGTCCGCGCTGCAGCTGCTCTTCCAACCGACGGGCCTGTTCCTCCTGTCGGCGAGCCTGTTCCTGCAGCATCATCATCAGAGAACCTAAGTCAGGTGCTGTAGATGCAGAAGCTGATGACGGACCGGCCTCCGTGGTCAGCAGCTGGCCCTCTGATGTTTGCGGCGTTGTATTACCAAATCGTCTCTGGTCCGTCTCCAGCTGGCGTTGACTTCGGGTACGGATACCCTCTATGTCGTCCTTTGGTAAAATCGGCATGATTTAATCCCACTTCTGACACCAATTGTTACGAGCTTGAGGTTCGAGACAATTAAAAACTGCCGATTGAATTACCAAAATTGATACTTTAATTACGGCTACTAATTACACCTTAAAACACACTAATAATAAAACACAATAATTCTACTGATCACTGAACTTCGCAGTTGTTTTGCTTCGAAGTATTCTCTTGTATCGCCAATTCAATACTGCCTTGGTCGTGGTCTATACCGGCCTTATATAGGGCTTCAGATAGTTTCCAGAACCTTCTACTGTAGCGTCATCTAGAATGTTCGAGTACATATCGGTCCCGAAATTTCTAGAAGGATCTTGATTCTCCTAGTTCTGCTACTCGACACTAGAGGGCGCTAGTGTAACTAGTGTTGTCGTGTACAAAACATTAATAGTGGCGCGCAACAGTATTGTTATTGCTGTATAGCGGTTTCGAAAATGTTAGATAAAGTGATAAAAGCCAGCAAAATTATTGCTCTACATGAGGATGGTAGCAGCCAATGCTTCGTACCTTAGAGGCTGAATGTGAGTCGTTCGGTCAAGAAAAGGCCTGGTTCTGTAATGAAGCCATGTACTGATCCACGTAGTGATCGTTTCTGGTAAGTCAAGCGTTAAGAAATCGCAAATCTTCGTATGTGGAACTCAAGAATAACCTCGAAGAAGTAAGAAATGTGCAAATTAGTCTATAGACGTTAAGGAGGATGCTTCTCCTCCAGCGGGCGGCACTAAATTACTACGTGAGCACCGAGTTGTCAGACTCGGAGCCTGGAGCCTCGGAGCTCGGCCAATAACTTCGCTTGAAATTGTGTGTTATGGACACCAGAAGAATGGGATAGGGTATTGTTCTCCGATGAGGCCAGGATATTCTGTATGGTTAATATATACTTTGACAAGTGCTATCAAGACCAGGAGGACGCTTCGCAGAGGCATGTTTTGAAGAATCATACCTTATGGTGGCGGCTCTGTTATATTTTGTGCTGGAAAAAAATCGTTGGATCGTAAGGAGTCGGCAAAATGGCACACTGACGGGACACCGATACATAACAGAAGTTCTAATTCCTAATGTACAACCCGCATTGGCTGCTTTTGGCGAAAACTCAATTTTTATGGATGACAATGCTCGCCGCTCTCTGGTCTGGCGATGTGGAAGCGTATACACTAGAGATTGTAATTCATCGTTTGCATAGGCCAGATTGAAGTACCGATCTAAATCCCATATAGCATGTCTGCGACGTTCTAAAGCGACTGAAACTGTGATTTTAGCAAGAGGGAGGTCACACGCCATACTAAGCTTTTATCTGATTTTACTTTATTAACATGTATGCAATTTACCCGCGATAGAAGCCAAACCTTCAGAAAACTAAACTTCACTAAGTGTCAGGAGTAGGAATTGTAAGGTTTATTTATTACAATATTGTTACCAAGTTTAACAATTACTTTAAATTTTATTCTACGCCTAAATTTTAGTGTAATAAATCAAAAGAATATTTAATTTCCTTCGAGTAAAATTACTTTGTAATAGTGCCATCTAGTTCATTCTACGGTACATAAAATAGACGCTAGATAGCCAACCATTTTATATAAATCTGTACAGTGTCACCAACTTATCTGTTCAGTTGACAGAGTCGCTAGTGGAGTGCTTACTATTGCCATTTAAGAAATTTACCGAGGAAATAGGTGACTACATATTCATTGCACATAATGTAAAATAAAACAAATTTCGTGTTAATATATTAAAATTAGTGTTATTATATATTTTTTTTAATAGGATAAGGGTGACAAACGAGCACACAGTCCACTTGATGGTAAGTGGTTGCTGCGGCCCATAGACATCTACATCTATCCTCTATTCCAAATCAAAATGTAGATGCGTTGTCACCCGTGAGGACCAAGATGGAATGCCTCATTTCCAGTAAATAGGGCCTCCGGCCACCTGCACTCACCAAGCGAAACGCAGAGGTAAACCTCTACTTCACGCTGGTATTCTGTGAGGTCGTGGTACCACCCCGGTTCGAGCCGGCCCATCCGTGCGACAGCAAAAGATGCCGCGTGGCTCTACCACTGTTAAAATTATTTATATTTTATAAAAATAAGTGTGGTTGTGATCTTGGAGTTCAAGCGGCAGAACTCCAGGAGTTCCTGATTTGAATGATGTACCCACGTTAGCTACTTACTGGTGACAACAATTCATCTTCTGCGTCACTGGAATCACTTTCACTATCGCTCTGTAACTCTGTAATAAAGGGTTCATCTAAATACGCGTCTTTTTGTCTGCATTCATTTTCATTTTTTTTCACTATATTTCCACTCCACCAGTGTAATTTTATGGTCTGCATCTTCAATTATTTGGGGCATTTGAACATTAGGTTTTCCAACATTTTGTCTGCTACGTTCCTTTTCATAGAGCTCCATATCATTTCAATTGCGTTCAACTCGCAATGATCAGGTGGCAATCTAAGAATATTATGGCCATGACTTTCATCAGGCCATTAATTCCATATTCTGGAGCAGGTTTATTTCTCTTTATTAACTCACATTTTTTCATATTTTTTATTTATCGCACTGAATAAAATTCGTGAACTTTTCTTTTTGTCCAATGTCAAAATCATCAATTTCTTGTTTCCCGGTTTATCTTTGCTCTTTTTGCCAGGGGCAGAAGTTTTAAAATTGGATTCTTCAGCGTGTTTTACTTCATTGAGGAGTTTGTATACAAATCGCTCAGAAACACCTGTAAGAAAACGACAAATAATTATTATATACTCACTAAAGCTACTTCCTAGACTACAAACTACAAACGCTGGTATTTTAGATGGATGACTGTAAATTGACATAATTTTATGTTTCACGAGTACTTTATTTGGTGATTTTAATTTTCCATATATGGCAATACTAACCTTTCACAGCAGCTACGCGTTCACACAGCTTTTCAAACGGTATAATTGGGGCTTGTAAACGTTTCTCTTCTTTCATAGGACGTAAAACTTTTAGGATAATCTGCCGCGTATCACTTTTAAGACTTTTAGGCATTTTATTTGTACTTTTTAAAAACACTGAATAAAGAATGGCTGACAGCGATATGTCATTACTAAATGGTGGCCTTAGTTCCAATTTTGTCCACCTGAACAGATAAGTTGGTGGCACTATAATTTATGAAATCGTTTTATTAAGAAAAAAATCTATGATTTTTTTTATTTATTTACAATATTCTGAGTATACCTAAAATTATCAAACAATCTAATAGTAACAATAAAATTGATTCGTTACGTGCCCATTTTTATATAGTTTATGTAATCGGTAAGTCTTCTATAGTATTTCTAAATTATATAAAAATAACATTTTTTATAGACTTATCATTATTCTTGGCAAATGCAATGTGTGCCGATTACCTCTATGTATTAGGGACTTGTAATGCTGTACCAAAGTAATGTGTAATATTTTCATCAGGTAGGTTTTACCAGTAACAGCTCTCTAATTTTTAGATTTATACTGGCATCAGTTAAACATAAGATGAAAGCTGACTTTTATCCCACATATGCCGCCCCCTAAAATCAGCCGCCCCGAGCCATGGCCTCTAGGTCACTAATTCACCGTCCAAATTTCAACAATCTTAATGTGCCTATAAACAATATAATAGCCATCAGTTTAATTAATGGTTTTTATGTGTTTACTGTAATCAATATAAAAATTATCAGTTTAATGAGGGTTAATAACTTACGCTCATCAGATGTCGGTAGTTGGGACTGAGGTAGTTTTTTGTTATTGTGTCATTTAATTGAGAATTTAGTTTTAAATAAAAGTATATCAGTTTCTAGAATATTAAATTAATACACGAAACGATGCGTCAGTGGTTTGCTCTTTAACTTTATGCACATTTTAAACTCTTTTTTAATTTTTCTAGCTTTAGTAATATCCGCATTTTGATTTATTAATTTATAACATAAAGTTGCAGCCTATTTACGTCCCACTGCTGGACACAGGCCTCCTCTCATTTCTGAGAGGGTTTTAGGGCAAGGAAATGTCCGCCGCGCTGCCCCAATGCGTGTTGGTGAATTTCACATGTCTTCGAAATATTTTTTTTCTTATTTCTCAGACATGCAGGTTTCCTCACGATGTTTTCCTTCACCGCGGAGCACGTGGTAAATCAGCACTTAAAATTGCAATTAACAATTTCACTGGTGCCGGCGGGGATCGATCCCGGGTTGCTCGAGAATTGTGAAGCTTACAGCGAGCGCTAACCATCTGAGGTCATTTTTAACATAATTAATATAAAATAGAACTAATATTACAGATAGAAACATAAACCTAGCTTACTACATATATATTTATCTATGCATAAACCTTTGCATTTTTCTATTAAATTAACTTCCTCTCTATGAAATCTGTCAAATATGCCATCTCAATGCAAAGTCGTGTATGTCCTCATTATTAGTTTATAAGTGTTTAGTCTATGAACCAAGTAATTGTGTTCTGTGCTATGAACACATGCAACTAACTTCAAACATATATTTTCAAATACGTTGCTACTCCTTAGAAAGAAGACAAAATTCCCCACAGCCACCTTCGATCAACAATATTGTTCAATTGTACAATATTGTAACGTAAATTGTTCTTCTGTTAATTAAGTTGATTAGATTTATGCATTTTCTTCGATATTAAATTAAATAAATTTTTCACATTTTCAATTTCACATTTTTTTTTTTGTTTTTATTGCATTACTTCTTTAATACAGTAAAAACAGCGTGACAAAATAATTGATGTCGAATGATATGTTATAGTTGAATTAAATTTTTAACTAGGAAAACATATGGAAGTACGCACAAAGTATCCGTGTGGTTTTAGTAGACTTTATGAAAGTATATAATATTGGTAGATACGCTCTGTATAATAGAAGTGGCTACCTGCAAGAGTAGGTAACATGAGGGTATGGAGTGTAGAGAGAAGGAGGACCATCTCTATATAATGACAATTGTCCCTAAAAACGTGTCCAATAAGGGTGGCGCTGTAGTAGCATAGGTTAAATTTTAAAAAAGCGCCAAATGTTATTAGAGTAAGATGGAGAAATAAACAAGGACCGACCAATCCGCTTGTTTCTGCTCTACGTAAATAGTTGAGATTTTGTACACTGGAATTTTACTAACTACTCTAGTTATGAATTTTTTTAAATATTTGAATTCAGCTGACTTCACAGCGTTCACAACAGCTATCTTCATATCGTAGTTTTTCAGACGCCAGCGCTATTGTGGTAGGGTTTGGAACCTCTATTTCAGTAAATAGTAGGACACTTTTTCAACTTTCGCCCCTTATAAAATGGTTCTCCTTGTACTCTACACTCTATACATGAGGGTAAGGTTAGGCGGAGAGTTCAGAGATGACTTTGCGGTTATTACCGGACTAAAACAAATCAACGCCCTGTCATCCAAGCCATTTAATTTGGTGCAGGAGTATGTTCTAAGAAAGGTGTTTGTTAATATTGGACACTAGAGGTAAATCGAATTCATAGGGGTAATATAATATGCTTACAATTCTTGCCTTATTAAGGTAAAGCTGTGAAGATATTGCAGAAGCCACTGGGATCTTAGAAGAGGAAACAAGAATTACTGGACTCAGAATACACGAGAAAAAGCAGTATTAAGCGCTACAAAAACACTCGCAACTGTCCAACGCCAAGATCTATGTGCGGAATCCCTATACGAGAGGTGAAACAAGTGGTTTCACTGTTTCTACTAATAGTTCACATGCACAGATACTTAATACACAAAATCGCAGCACTTTTACATATCAAAATCAACTTCAAACCTTTATTTAAACAATAATACAAGAACAACGATCCTCCACCTTTCAAGTTCTCGTCAAAACCCAGCTTAAACCAGCAGACAGATGGCAACAGTATCGCAAGTTCTCAAGGCACTTATGCGAACAAAATAACTTAAGATTTACCTTTTACCAATTATTTGTTTGTTGGTCAAAACGGGAAGTATATCTTGCCCCACAAACTAATAAGTAGTGCTAGCGCAGTTGCTCTCTTTAATAACTTATAATATCTTTGATTTTTATTATTAACGAACGAAATGATACCATAGACATTATTTTAAAGCGCCCTCTGTAAAGTAGGAATCACCAAATATTTAAAATTTTCGGTTTGTTGTGAAATGTCAAACGTGCAACCGTTGCGGAGTGTAAACAATTTGTGAGTGAAGATTTTACTCAAAATTAACTTTTTAAAGTGCTTGAAATTAAAATAGAAAGTTAAAGAGAGAGATAATAAAGTTATGTCAGCAGTGTGACTTGAGTGCTATTGTTTAGTTCGATTTTGTAAATATGGATCCTTTTACTCAGGTAGGTTCTTGTATTTGAATAACGACCTTTGATACTAATTCATAGGTAATAAATTTTCAATTGGAGATTCTAACTGGTTGTCTTAAAACTGAAATTTGCTTTTAGCGTATGTTAGAAAGGGCGCGGGCAAGACAGGAGAAAATTGACCAAAAACTGGCAAATTCTGGACAGGCAGTGCCAAAACGGAAGCCTCTAGCTGAGAACGTTGGAATCGTTAAGCCTCAATCTTCCCCAAGTAAATCACCTATTAAACCTTCAAGGGATTCTGTGTTATCTCCAAAAAAATCAGCCAGAGATTCATTAAAGAATGATGTACAGAGAAAAAGTATACAAAAGACTGATCTTGTAGTTGCTTCGCCACAGAAGCGTAACGATGTAGTAGTAACGAAAAAGGAGTTCAAAAGCCCTAACAGGGGAAGCTTAAACAGACGTAACTCTGATGTATCTGTGGAGATTAACATTTCACACAGAAATGATATACAAATAGAAGTGCAAGTGGAGGAAAGGGAGATTCCTATCAGTATAGTCTATGATCCAAACTTGGAAGAAGACAGTAGTGTGACTATTAAAGAAATTGAAGGTAAGATAATTAATATTTAATTTGAACAAACATTATATGATAACAACAAATGATTAAGAAAGGTCTCGTGTGATAACTCGTACCTGTAAGCAAAGTGTACCGTGGCTGTCCACTATGGAAGTGATGACCTGATAACACATTCAAGTAGATGAAAACATTATTAGGTGATAGGACTCAATGTAGGTAGTCTGGGAAAGGTCCCATTCGGAATGGTGCTTTGTGACATTCCTTTTGGGAGGCCTATGTTCATCAGTGGATATGTAAAGTGATGTAATGATGATTATGTATAATTATTTATCTGTGTAATAATAATGTCCTTCATTGGAAGTAAGCTATCTGTGCAGGACAGGATTATGTGTGCAAGCATGGGCCCACTTTATTTTCTCACTCTCTTAGTCCAATGGGATGGCAATCTGACATGACCGATAGGGCTGAAACACTGTCAAATGCCTGATTCTAGGCTACTCAATAACTAATTTTTGCCTGACCTGGGAAAGAACAGGCAGTCTATCTGTATAACTGTGTGGTGTGTTATGAGATGCCTTAAACCAGCAGTAGTCAGCTTCCTGATGGTATTGGCTATTTATTTATTTAAGCTTTATTTGCACACATAAAAAAAAATGTACAAAACGGCAGACTTAATGCTTAAAGGCATTCTCTACCAGTCTACCTTTGGTTTGTGCAGAGAATCTAGTGATGGGTGCAAAACTCATAATTAAAAAAAAATTAAAGATTTAAGCAAAAAATACAAAATTATAATATAATGATAATAAATACAATACACATACATATACATTTACATTACTACTTACATGCATACAATAGTATTTTATACATATACACAAATACCCACAATAAATACATACACAATAAATAAATATGATATTTTTATATTATACATACTTGAGAATATAACAGTTTCCGAAGTTTTTTAAATTTTTTATTATTATCCGAAACTACTACTGCTTCGTTAAATAATATTCCCAGAGTAAACGTTTAAAGATAGGTTTATCTATTAAGTTACTAATATTATATCTATTATATCTATCTAGGCTATCTATTAAGTTACTAATATTATAATAGATATTAAGTAAAGGTTACTTCAATTTATAACTCAATCAACAATTATTTTAGTGTATTTGTAATTTATTAGTTTGGGTTATGTTGTGAATTACTCCTTGTCTCTACACTGCATTTTGTCAATATAACTGGCAAAAATTTTTATGAGCACTTTTTTATATGTTAACATCAATTTCGTTGAATGTTTCTAACAATGTACCAACAAAGTTTTCTAAAATACCTGTAAATCTTTACAAGTAATATTTTAGCTATTTGATAACAGAAATAGAAAAACCACCCCTGCCTACGTATGTCATAAGAAGCAACTTAGAGAAAGGTCTGTAAGATTTTGTGGTCTTCGATATAAACTTTCTTATATTATGTACCAGATATAAAATCACCTAGACCAGCAAAGGGAAAAAGTGCAACATGTCTGGTACTGTATTTACCTAATTTGCAAGTCTTTCCCAATGTGGAAGAAGCCTATATCTAGCATTGGACTGTTTTATGAGCTGATATGAATGAGGCAATTAAATCAACTTTAAACATTGCCATAACTCTTTCTTTAGTAGTTTAGTAGTGTTGTATTTTTTCATTTAGTTCTTGTAACTATCATATTTTCAACTTCCCCTTAATATGATTGAGGAGGGCAATGGATACCTCATTTGTCATACTTGTGTTCAAGTGCTGATGTGGAAGCTGGTCTACTCGAGCTTGCTATGCACTGATGAACTCCAAATATAAATGGCTTTTTCCTTAAGAAGTCATAGAATATGCTAAACTTTGTTTTATAATATTATTAACTTAAAAAAAAAGAGCATATTCGTGTAATTTCGTTCTGTGTTTTGTTAGTCAAGGAACCTCATTTTCAAAATGGTTGAAGATTAAGAGTTCTTATATTTATGTGAACACTTACACATTGGATAAAACTATTTTTTGCGGTTTTTATTGCGTTTAATTTACTTATTTTTAATTATGGGCATTTCGATTCTCCAATTGTTGTGATCATATCCTAGATATCCCCAACTTTACATCATATTTGATAAACCACAAATCCTCACAAAGGAACATCAATTCCTACCAAGGATGAAACGTGAAGCTATTGAAATTACAAAGCATCCTAATTTCAATAGAGTAAGAGGCTTGCTTGGAATCTTGTAATTAATAAAATTAAAGCTAAACCCAAGTATACCACTGCAAGACTGAAACAGAAACAGAAACTTTTTTATTCAATATAGATTATAAATAATACTTATAATAAAATCACTCTTTTGTTTGATTACCACTGGTTTGGAAAAAAAAACCTCTGTCCTGAGAAGAACCAGCAAGAAACCCAGCAGGACTTTTTTTATTAAATAACAGCTTACAATCATGTATGTTACACAAATTAACAACACAACAAATTAGAAATAGCTTGGTAGCGATCATCTCATTTCCAGGGGTTATTATCATCCATAAATTCCTTAATATTATAATAACCCTTTTTATACAAACTTAGTTTTATAAAGTTTTTGAACTTTGAGCAGGTCAAATTTTGTATATTTTCTGGAATTTTGTTGTAAAAGCGTATACATCGCCCCAAGAATGAATTACTGACTCGATGGAGTCGAGTAACTGGTACTACTAGCTTCTGTCTGTTCCTAGTATTTACAGAATGAATATCACTTATTTTTGTAAAACTACTTTTACTTTTGTGTATTTTACATTACATTTTCATAAATGTATTGAGAGGTACTACAAAACACACTAAACTCATTCTTTATAAATTGGACTAATAGTGGTAATTGAAAAGCTGAAGATACTCTGGATTAACTTTGACATGGGGATGACAATCATCTCAGGTCCTCCGTAACCATAGGTGCTACAAAGCACCTGAAACATCTGGAATTAAAAATTAGTAAATTAAACACGATAAAATCTGTAAATATTATTTTATTCCATGGTTGAAGATTTGTAGAAAAACAACATGACCAAAAAGTTTTATATTTCTTATGTGGGAAAAATAAATATATATCTTATTATTTTTTAAACTAATATATTTACTGCTTTTCAAAGTATTTACCACTATATTTTAAGCACTTCATTCAATCATACAATTTTTGGAAAAGCATATTGAAGTCTAGTAGTCTCATTTTGTGGAGAGAGTAAACTTATAAAATTATAAAAAATCATTGCCATGAAATCTTTGGGTTCATTCCATTATTGCTATAGATTATGAACTTTAACTTGTGATAAAAAAATAATTGACATGTGACTTCTTCCAAAAATTATTTTAATCAATATATTATTAATTTAAACATATTTGAGTGACCTAGAGCCATCAACAGAAACAAGCCATCTATGCAAGACAGAATTACAGTGCGTGCTTGTGTGCAAGCACAGGCACACTCAATTCCCTCACACTCATAGTCCAATGGGATGAAAATCTGGCACGACCTGAGAGAAATCAAGGCCGGGACCAATGGTGGACTTTTCATAGGAATTAATTAACTAATTGTTTATTTCCATGTAGTAGTGGTGTACGAATATTCACTACCCCATATCTACTCACGGGGTTTCATAAGAGGCGATTGAGGAAAACAAACCAGGAGATGAGCAAGAGTGATTCCAAGTAATGACTTAAAAATAAAAAAGTGGTTGCCAACCAGCCTGTCAAGCATGACAAATATGGGGGAAGCCTATGTTTAGAGGTGGAGGTTAAATCTGCTGTAACAGTGTCTCCAATACATGGCATTGTGCATTTTAATACAATTTGCTGCTGGATTATGCATAAAATAGTTTACATACATGTGATCTTTATATTATATGATCTTCATAATATTACAATCTATATATTATACAATATAAATTTAATTTTAAGTAATGCTAACATTATCCTAAAAACTTAGAAATGTTGAAAAAATAAATATAAATTCTGCTTATATTACATTAAAAATACAATGGCTCGATTGTTAACAATCTCTGTTGCTTTTATTATTTCTAATTTGTCTGCCACACTAAGAATTTCTTGTGCACTACAATTGATAATATTAATACTGCAGAGGGCTATTGTTTTCATGGGTGTTATGAAATTTATAATGAGTGCTTATAGAATAACAGTTTGACCAATAAACAAAATAAGTTATTTCTAACATCAAAATAAAACCTAAAATATTTTTAATTGATCAGTTTAAAGTTTAAATTGAAGATAATTAGGATGAGTAAAGGTCATTAACATCAATGTAAATGATTTGCCATAGAATAAAGACTATTGTTTTCCTGTAAACAAATCTTCATTCTGCACATTAGTCATTCATTTTTGAGATTAATGTTCCAGGGAAGCATTAGCAAACAATGTTTACTTTTGGTAAGTTTGTTTAAATGTTAATTGTTTCAAATCTTAGCATCACCTTTTAGTATTCCTTGGGCTATTGTGATTGGTGTACAGTTTTATCAGTGTTGAATGTTATAATTTATTTCGAGTTAACCCAACCAACCGTTCCAGCATGACAGTAACCACAGGTAAACTTAATTGGCCTTAAACTTAATTATAAATTCCTTCTGTACAATATAATAAGATTAATACATAATTAAGATATGTCGCATAATATGCACTGAGGTGTTATTTATTTGCTGTTACAAACTTACATTCTCTGTAAATTATGTAAAATTAAAAAGTTAAAACATAGTTTGTTATTAAAAAATAACTTGAGGCCGATGATAAGACATAGTGTATCGAAGAATTAAAAGTTATATGTGCGAGGGCGGCACTGAAAATTTCGGGAATCAAAGAAGTGACACAACATTACTATTTAAAAATGTATTTATTGCTTTTCGAAGTATTCTCCGCGAAATTTGACACATTTTTCCATACGATGGAACCAATCATTGAAGCAACCATTCCATTCGGAAGTTGGGGTCTCCAAAATGGCCGTTTTGTAGGCGTCCACAGCTTCTTCAGGTGATGAAAATCTCTGTCCACGCAATTTATTCTTTATTTTAGGGAAAGTATAGAAATCATTAGGGCTTAGGTCGAGTCTGTACGGCGGATGGTCTAATAATTCTATGTTTTCTTGCTCTAAAAACTCTTTTGTTCTGTGTGCGGTGTGAGAACTCGCATTGTCGTGATGGAGGATGATGCGGCGGTTGCAGTTCTCTTTACGGAGTTCAGAAACGACCTGTGGCAAACAAATGCTAGCATACCATTCTGCATTAACCGTTCTTTGTCCCTCAAGAGAAATAGTCGTAACATGGCTGGTTTTGGAGACAAACGTGGCCACCATTTTTTTTGCAAAACTCCGTGAACGAACAATTTTTGTTAGCTTTAACTCATTTTCGAAGACCCAAACTCGTGACTGGTTTTGTGTTTCGGGTTCGTACGCATATATCCAGGATTCGTCACCTGATACGATGTTGTATACAGCATTTGAGGATCCTGCGTGGAATCTTTCGAGAGTTCTGACGCACCAAGTAACGCGAGCCGCTTTTTGCTCTTCTAGAGCAAATGCGGTATCCATCGGGAAAACAACTTTTTTACACCTAATTGTTCATGCAAGATTATTTGTATTTGACTCATGCCAATGTCCAAAGTTGCTTGAATTTCGCGGTATGTCACATGTCGATCTTCCTCAATCAGCTTACGCACAGCATCAACGTTTTCTTGGGTGACTGCAGTTTTTGGAAGACCTTGACGGGGATCATCACTGAGCTTGACACGTCCACGTTGAAATTCAGCAAACCAGCGATAAATTGTGGTTTTGGATGGGGATTCATCACCAAATGCAGAAATCATCCGGTCAACACACTGTTTTTGTGTTAAACCACTTCGAAAGTCATAATAAATCATCGCTCTTGAATTTTCTCGAGTCAATTCCATTTTCTCAACGACTAAACAAGTTTGACAAAACCTTGTGACAAGACCGAGAATCTTTTTTTAAATAAATAAATGGTATTCGATTTTTAAATCCAAGGAGTTTTCAATTAAAAATTTTTAATATGACAGGAACAGTGGAAATATTCTATTCCCGATACTTTTAGTGCAGCCCTCGTATAAATCATTTGGTTCTTTTAGTTTCGACGTACGGTTTTAATTTTCAATTAAAAGTTAAATTTATTGTACTAAACAGTATATATAACATTAAAATGTCGTCTAATAGTTGCAATAAAAACTTCATCCCCTATTTTTCTTCAAATTCCAATGTATTATACCTCTATCATTTTATTTATATAGATAAAAAAGCCTATTTAATATAAAAATCTATAAATAAAATGATAGAGGTTTGCAGTTGTGCCCACATAACGGAAAAACTACTGGATAGATTTCAGTTAGGTTTTCTATGTTTTGTTTGTTTTACACTTGGCCCTCATCTAAAAAAATATTGTGATATTTTTATTATAAAAAAGTTATTAAAGTTTTAAGAAACAACTATTTTTATAAGCACTATGTGTTCAGTGATGTGTAAGCAACGCGGACGAAGTCACGGGTATCAGCTAGTAAAAAATAATCATTTATAATGATTTCTTATATTTAGGCGAACACTACACATTGAATAAAACCACTTTTATGGATTTTTATTACATTATTATTTAGAGTGTTGAGAACCGGAGACCCTATTTACTGGGTACGAACCATTCCATCTCAGTCCTCAGGGGTACAACGCATCTGCATTTTATTTCTTGATTGAAGATAAATATAGATGTCTATGGGCCACAGCATCCACATACCATCAGGTGGACTGTGTGTCCGTTTGTTACTCTTATTTTATTAACCCATTATGACCTGAATTATTTTAGGGGCTTAGAATTGGATAATTTTTTGATATGTTGTTATTCAAGGACCCTTAACTTATTTTAAACCGTTAAAAGTTAAAGTAATTTATCAGTTTTGGAAAAACCAATGGGTGCCGTACGGCACCGCTCGGCTCATTCGTAGGCTTTACATCCTTCTATTAGTTATTATTTACTTATCATTAGCTAACACATTTTACCGTCTATTGATAAGATTATATGGATTTAAAGTAATTTAGGAGTGAATTAAAAAAAAAGTATTTATTTTACCAAATAATGTAATATTACATACGAACGCAAAAAATAAACTAAATAAAGAGTATTTTTGCGTTTAATCTACCAAAAGATTGTAACCACTTTCCCCCAAAAATAAGTCTAGGATTTCCGTAGGTGACTTTCCTCGAACTAAACTAAAATCTGCTTCAGGAAACATGGACGGATCCCGAACTAAATTTTCATCAATCCATCTTCATGAAGCATTGTTCTTTATTTATTTTTTCTATGCGGTTCGTCTGCTGCGGAATTGTCTGAATCGCACGAAGAACTGTCAAGTTGATTAGAGCAGGTTTGACTTTTGCGAACTTCTTCACCACTTTGACTACCTCTTCCGTGGCGTGAAGAAGAGCGGCCCCGTGAAGAGCGCAAACCACCAGACGCCGTACGATATGTCCCGGCTACAGGTTATACATCTGGTACCACCCGCGTATTTTCGCGACTAAAGGCGCGAGTCTAATGTGGTGACAATGACGTAGACGTGTACACCACTTCGCAGCCAGCATTAAATTGACGATCTGTGAGGTTATTTATTAGACCAACCCCTTGTTTGTCGCCCGCATCTTAATCACAGTCGATTGTTGGTTCTGGAGGTTCAATATAAAGCAACCCGGTTCAAGATTCTCATCTTCTTCTAGTAAGGCTAGTGTCTCATGTAGTGAACAACGATTACCAAGACAAATAAATAATATTATACAGAAAAATCAAAAAAATAAACATTGCCACGTGTAATTTGAAAAGACAAGATATCGGCCTAGAGGTGCCATGCGGCACCCGTAACTTTTGGCGCATGATAAACGAAATACGAGGGTGGATTGAAAAGTACTCGGCCTAACCAAGAAAATAAACACATACTAAATCAGTTATATTTTTATTTTTCTACATAATCACCATCAAGTTCAATACACTTTTGCCACCTCCCCTTCCAAGCATTTAGACCGTTGAAAGAAAATGATTCTTCCTTAGAGTCAAAATATGCGTCTACAGCTGCTTTAACCTCGACGTTTGTCGAAAATCTTTGACCTCCCAAGTGCTTTTTTAGGTTAGGGAACAGAAAGAAGTCTGATGGTGCCAGATCAGGTGAATACGGCGGATGCGGTAACAGTTCAAAGCCACAGTTGTGAATTTCAGCCATTGACTGTACTGACGTGTGAACACGGGCGTTATCTTGATGAAACAGGACTTTTCTTCTGAGCATTCCTCGACGTTTTTCTTTTATTTCCTCTCGTAAACGACGTAGTAAGGTGCAGTAGTAATCAGAGTTTATAGTCTGACCCCTTTCAAGATAATCAATCATAATCACACCTTTCGAGTCCCAGAATACTGAAGTCATCACCTTATTTGCCGACAAAATCGACTTAGCCTTTTTAGGGGGTGGTGAACCAGGTCTTCTCCACTGTTTTGATTGTTGTTTTGTTTCCAGTGTACAGTAATGAACCCATGTTTCGTCTATAGTAACAAAACGATTCAAAAAATCATCTGCATCGGCTTCAAATAACTCCAAACAGTCGCGTGAAATAGTCAATCGCGTCCTTTTTTGTTCAACTGAAAGCAGTCGCGGAACCCACCTCGCAGACACCTTGTGGAAACCCAACTCGTTGACAATGATGTTTTGAGTTCGTTCATAAGAGATGCCTATAATCTCGGCTATCTCTCTAATTTTTAATCTGCTGTCTCCCATTATTAAATCAAGTACTTTTTTAATATTTTCGTCAGTAGTTGACGTCGAAGGCCTTCCAGAGCGGGGTTCATCTTTCACACTCTCTCTACCACGCTTAAATTCTGCTATCCATTTTTTGACGGATGAATATGACAGAGCACAATCGCCTAATCTACTGACCATGTCATCATGGATGGCTTTTGACGATAGCCCCTTCTTATGGAGGTACTTAATGACGGCACGCTGCTCGATTTGCTCCAATTTGCTGAATTTGCTGAAATTATGTCCGATTACTTTGTTAATAAATTTATAAAATCACAACTAATTATCGCACACGTTTCGAACTTCACACAATGAACTAGTCTGAACTGAACTAAATAATGTGGGTAGATTTGATTTTTAGAATTGAATGGATCTGTGTTAGGCCGAGTACTTTTCAATCCACCCTCGTACACAAACAAAACTAAATAAAATTACATTACACTCTAATCAAACAAATATATATGAATAAAACAAAGTGCATTTCAATTATATATTACTCAATATAAATAAATTATAACATACTTACTTGAAAGGTAAATCCATTTTTGCAGTAATTTCACAACACTGATTTATTGACGGTCGTGCCGGTCTCAACAATTGCATCAGTTCAAATAAAGTATTAAAACTGTTATCAACCTTGCTCTAGCATTGCATCGACAGTCAATCACCTGGCTTCACTATTTGAGGCGTGCGTATGATGCAAAAATATGAAAGGCTAGAATTGGGTGCCAAACGGCACCGCTAGGTTATAATGGGTTAAAAAAAACCTATCCTGTACCTTCGCGATGGCAGTATGTATGCGTTCGAGAAAAAAGGAGTAAAAAAAGAGCATAATAGTTAAATTCACTACGTTCTAGAGTCATACTACTGGTAGAGTACATTAGCGTAGAGTACATTATATTAATAATGCGCTCTCGGTTGTCACCAAAATGTAAACGCCATTCACTAAATTTTTGAAAAAAAAACTCCCTTATAATGTCAGTCCACTAGTTAGCTCCTGGCATGCCACATTTAAACACCTGTGGAACTACCACTAAAGACTTTTCCACTGCTGAACATAGGCGTCACCTATCGAATTCCAGATACCTAGCACGAGCGCGAGCCATATATTTACTTCTCCTTCCTTGAGTTCCTGCATCTCTTATCAGGTCGGTAATCTATCTTGTGGGAGATCACCCCACATTTCGCATGATGCTGTCACTCGAAAACCTTTCTTCCCCTTTGATTGTCTGTTTCGAGCCAACCATAATTATGCTGGCCTATATTCACTTTACCTTAATAAAATGGTATTATTATGTAAAAAGTTGCAGCCTATTTACTTCCCACTGCTGGGCACAGGCCTCCTCTCATTTCTGAGAGGGTTTTAGGGCAAGGAAATGACCGCCGCGCTGCCCCAATGCGTGTTGGCGAACTTTACATGTCTTGAAATATTTGAATTTTTTTCTTATTTCTCAGACATGCAGGTTTCCTCACGATGTTTCCCTTCACCGCCGAGCACGTGGTAAATCAACACTTAAAATTGCAATTAACAATTTCATTGATGGCCGGCGGGGATCGAACCCGGGTTGCTCGAGTACTATGAAGCTTACAGCGAGCGCTAACCATCTGAGCTACCACGGCTTATTATATACTAAATAAATTTTAAAAATACAACCTCTACGTAACAATGGATCTCTGTCGATTAGGAATACGAATTCGAACGAAAGAACTGAAAATTTCCACTCTTATAGCACTGTTCGCAAAAGGATGCAACTGATTTTTTTATTATTTAAAAATGTTACCCCCCAGTCTAAGATTTTCTTGTGTATCGTAGAGGCAGTTAACACACATAAAATGCACAAGGAGAAACATCCAGGCCCGGAACAATTACATGTAGGTCATAATATATACAGTGTAATGTAGCGCAATTCCTGATAATCAATCCAGTGTCTGGCTAAAATCAGTTATTGGGTGTTTCTTTTTTTTATAGATAGGGTGACAAACGAGCACACAATCCACCTGATGGTAAGTGGTTGCTGTGGCCCATAGACATCTACATCTATGCTCGTTTGCGAATCAAAATGCAGATGCGTTGTCACCCGTGAGGACTAGGATGGAATGCCTCTTTTCCAGTAAAAACGGTCTCCGGTTCTCTACACCCACCATACGAAACACAGCAGTGTTAAGCTATTTTACGCTGGTATTCTGTGAGAGCGTGGCCCTTCCACGGTCGAGCCGACCCATTTGTGCTACAACTATACAACTAATATAGCTACAGCATGGCTCTACCACGTATTTTCTGTCAAGAAAATCTCAATTGCAGGCCGTAGTCAGGTAATTGGCGGTGTTTCACCCCCTTGCCTCGGAAAGCATGTATAGCCGATGGTCCCTACGCCTGATCTGTCTCCGCTCTTGATGGATTGCTGTTCCATGTGAGTGAGGGAATAAAAAGTGCAAATGTGTTTGCGCACACACTCTTGAATTATAGTCCTGCACGGGTGGCTTATCCCCGTTGAGACTGGCCGCCACAACCGAAACTCGGTTTGGAGAATATTATCTATTAGCATTTACAATTGTAGAAAGCCAACTTGGCTAACCGCTGTACAGCCCACTGCTCTAGAAATATCGCCACACCTGTAACGGGAATTGGCGGTGAAACTGCTAGACGTCTCGTACCCGGTACACTAGTCTCTATAGCGTGTATTCTACCTTTTGTGTAATATATAATAATATGGTTTTTAGTGTATGATTTCAATCTTTTGCCTAATAAGGGTGTTACCACAACAATCGATCGATGATCGATCGATCAGTGTGGCTTTAGCTGATCAACGGACACAGGTCGATCTGGGGGCACGCCAGTGCCCCCGCCAAGTCGAGCAAAAAAACGGCACGGCCGTACCATACTTTTCTCGAAGCAGTTCAGGCAATTTTGGAAACCCTATAACTTCGTTGTGGATAAAACTAGAAGCCTGAATTTTCACTAACCAAGTAGGCATTGTATAAACTCGGTATGTTTCAAATTTCATTAAATTTGAATTAGTAGTATAAGAATAATAACTAGTCAAAGTTTCTTAACCGATTCGTTGCGACACCGATTTTCGACAACTTTTAGCTGTGGCGGTGAACAAATCATAATTTATTTATTTAAAATATAAAAGATTTTTAGTATTGATGTGGTCACTATAAGATGATGTTAGGTTAGCTAATTACGTAATAACTTAAGACAGAAGGACCCTTAAGTAGGGACTAAATAAATTAACCGACTTGGTATTACATGGATCTTACAACTTTTTACGGTAGAACTTGCGACGACATGCGAGACGGCTTTTTTTACAAGTTATGTTTTTGATGGCATAAAACTTAACTCAATCATCGATCGACCTCAATCGACTATTAATCGATGTGGTTGTGGACTTATCATTAGTATCTTTCAAAATGCGGTCGGTGGAGCATGGCGGGTTTTCGAATAATCAAGCAGCTCGTTCGACATCAAAAATCCATTCTACCATCGATCGATCGGTGTGGTAGGAATTGTCGGTCGACGTCGACTAATCCATTCCACCATCGATCGGTGTGGTAACACTATTACTACACCGACAGAACGAAATTCAATAATATTATATTCTGCGTCGCAACTACGCCGCGAAGTTTTTTTTCATACAAGTTTTACACAAACAGCGTCATTATGCTGTTTCGTAATAAGGGTAGTTTGTGAGAGTGTGTTCTATCCCTGATCGAGCCATCCAGCCTATAGCTTAGGTTCACCTAAAAAGTAAGACCTAGGAATTAAGGATTTTGATTTTTTTTCAGACGACACCTCTCACGCAATCGTGGAGAAAGAAGAATGTCACACGGCTGACGCTAAGAATGAACGTCCAGCATTACGCCATAATATAAAATCCCGACTGGACAGACTAGGAAACCTGTATTCTGGTGAGTAAATTAGATCATAATTTTTTTTCATTTTTTTTTTAGAATAAGGGTGACAAACGAGCACACAGTCCACCTGATGGTAAGTGGTTGCTGTAGCAAATGGACATCTACATCTATCCTCGATTACGAATCAAAATACAGATGCGATGTCACCCGTGAAGACTAACTCGTTCCCAGTAATAAGGGTCTCCGGTTTTCTACACTCACCATACGAAACACAGCAACATTTGAGCCCCAGTTTAGCAACCCATTCGACCTACAACCATAATATAGCTGCTGTGTGGCTCTACCACGTATAATTTTAATTGTTTTTTGAAGAATTCTCGATTTAACAAAATTTATAGTTGTAGTCGCATTTTTAATATTCACGAACTGGTAACCGACGCGTTGCCGTCGCAGAAGCAATAATTGTAGAAATATCATTTTAAATTTGGCATTGTTATATTTTTTAATTAGGAACGATAATAAATTAATTGAAATTGAATAATATATGACTTAAAATAAATTTGTCGGTACGATACGCGCGCCACCTACTGTAATTTAATTGTAATATGCCTTTAACCTTCGCGCAAGTGCAAGCAATAAGATAATAAAGTTTTAGCGCAATCTGATGAACGGTATAGCCGCGCATAAAATACGAACAAACAAATATTATTCTGTATATAATTAGATAAATGGAATTCATTTAAAAAATCATTGTATGTTACGCCGTTCTAAAGTCCAAATCACTCCCATAGACTATGACTTATTGAATGAAATATAATTTCAATGTTTTTTGACCTGAATTTATTCCTTTACTTGTTTTAGAGTTGGATCATAAATAAATGAATCACCCATTTCTTTTTCACAACAAATAAAGTAATAAAGACATTAGTTATAGTTAATTGGAATGTAAATTGTCCACCGCTGAACATACTTTTCCCCATTTGCCATGTTTCTGACGATCTATATTTTGCACCTGGCATGTGTATGGCGGTCAACCCCCATCTGTCGGTAGTCAGATCTGGCTTTCCCTATAGTCTACACTTATGACGCCTATGGGTCAAGTTGGGGTGATGAATCTTTTAAAATTTATTTCGCTGCAACCACCACTCTCAAAACAAAACTATATATTTTATTACCAGTGGTAAAGTAAAAATGACTTTCAATAAGAATTACACATGTGTTTTATATTGAATAAAGTATTATTCTATTCTATTCTGATAACACACTCTTCGTCAATTTAAGCAAAAAGAACGCCTTAAAGCGTTGAGTAGGTCTTTTTGTACAAAATCTTGTGCAAATATAGTTTAAATAAGGCATGTCATTGAATTTTCCCGTGCAGAAGAAATGAGACCAAATTGTGCATTCATGTAATGCACTCTCACGTATTGTATGAGTAATGTTTATCTAGCATTGATAACAATTTCCTTTGTTGTTACATTATAAAAAGAATTACGTTAATTATTTAAAAAAAAGGAATGGGTTCAATCAAATGTTATCAATTGTATGTAGGTGGGCGTCGACATATCACTTTCAATTTTTCGAATTCAAATAGACATCACATGTTTTTATGAGTTCCTTTTTTGATTATATTTGAATGCGCTGTTAAGAAAATATAATCAATGCAGCCAGTATGTACAAATTTAGTACTAGATTTTTAATGTTAACATTCTTAATTTAAAATCTTTAGCCCTTAAGAGTCCACTACTGGCCATGAGTCTCTGCCGTTAACGGGGGGATTTGCCTTATTCATCACGCTTGGCGGGCGAATTGACAATACCAGATGCTTTGCATCTTTGACGTTGCCGCCCGTTGTCGATTAGCGTATTTTACGCCTGGTGTACACGAGAAAGTATAGCGATCCGCGAAATTTTTCCCATAGTCACACCCACAGGACGAGATGGGGTAGTAGATTCTTTTACGCCACCACATGACAACATTTAAAAATTAGTGGTTATTTTTTTATATAAAATCTGAAAATATAACCACTTTGTAATATGAATACTCCATTTTTCAGATGAACCTAATCTATCATCGCCAATACATCGCACAGAATTGGAATTCAACTCCGCCACCCCGCCATCAGCATCAGAACCAACGAAAGAGACGAAGCCGACGCACGATGGCAAGAAAAAATTCGGAAGACTTGCAGCTTTGGCAGACCAGATCAATAATTGGGAGGATGATCTATCGCATCATAACTTTGTTAGTAATTACTTATTTATTATTTAGGTCATACAAATGTATCAATATAGTCTCTTACTATCCAATTTCAGGTGAAAACAATAAAAAAATGGCAACTTTTTGTAGGGAGTATTTGCGTTAAACATAACGCTTGAAAGGCGAATTGACGATCGCAGTTTCGTTCCTTTGACACTGCTTTCCGTCGCTAATCTGGGTATTTTTCATGTACCGTAAACGAGATGGCCATACCGCCATCTATTGGTAACCATTGGAACTTTTTAGCATATCCCATAGTCGCCTTTGGCAACACCCGCGCAACGAAAGAAAGAATAGCGTAGTTTTTTTTTTTTTAATTTAAAGGGCTAATGGTACTCACTAAATATTAAATCGAGAATACAGGATAAATAAAATGTAAGATATATAGTAAATAAAAATTGACGACGTTAGAAAATCCCAGGCCCGCAACCCATGAAAATCGAAAGAGTTGACTGTGGAAAATTATATGAAGATTTATTTTCATAACCTCATATATAGGTGGTATAATCATTTTTATATGTCAATAATACCAGCGTCGTCATAGGTCGATACCGCGAGCCTTCTGATACCGCAGTCACTAGACTGCACGTCAAGCGTGGCAATCATGGCAAATCTTCCTTACAATGGCAAAAACGCATGTCCAAGATGACCCGTGAGAACAAAAAATATTTCAGAACACCTTAAACGCGACCGCAACAGTGATCAGAATACCTATCTACTGAACAGTTGGTGCCGTGTAAGCTAGCGACAGAGGCAAACTGAAACAGGGCAGCACCTCAATATACCTGCCTATTTAAATTATGGCAAATATTACCTCTTCAAGGCAATCTATGAGGCGCCCTAAGTTTAGCCGTAGACTCTTTCTTGATGGGCTGTATTGAATAGAAAAACTCGCGAGTTTTGATTTCGAATCCTAGCTATTACAAAACTTAGTTTATTGATAACTACCGGCCACTGAGCAAATACAAAGAGGAGGTATTGTAATTAAATTTCACTATGTAACAACGCTTGACAATTTACGGGGTGAGGGGGTGTTAAGCCCCGCCCACTTAACCATTTTCCATCTACCGATAAATAGTAAAATTACTGGTATCATTCCATATCGATTTTGCAATTAGTTTAGCTACCTAGACGATAGATGGCGGCTTGTTCACAAAATAATTATAAAAACTATTAAAATAATATTTTAGCGATTATAAATTCTTTAGGGCTGAATGCAAAACGAATTTCAGCACCTTCGTATGGTTATTTTACCAATACTGAGCTCTACGTACTTTTATATTTTTAGTTCCCATGATACAAAGTGTCACCATATAGTGTCGAATATATTTAATTATATTTGAAAGCTAACGCAGCGATTTTTCTAGAACTATTTTAATAAATTAAGTATAAAATTACTTATAAATGAAATGTGATGCCATCCATAGCATCAGAGTAGACACTCTGATGCTATGGATGGCATCACATTTACAAGATAGACATCTTAGTAGTTTTTACACGATAAAACACAACACTTCATCCTTTTCATCTTAATATTACGAAAATACACCGATTTGCGATTTTCGACACACGCGACAAGCGCACAGGACGAACGTTGACAGTATACTAACTAAAGCCACGCCCACTGTGATGACGTCAGAACGTAGTTAGAATCATCATATCGGCACAGCTTCCGCGAAATTTAACAATTGATGTCAATACTTTATATTTCTGTTTGCATATTTTCCTGAGAGTTCTTTATTATAACAGTCTTCTTTATTGAAAACTAGTTTAAATGTAATTATAAACTACTGTTTATCTACAAATTGACGGTGATTTCCTGGTTTACCTTTGATTTTATCACAAACTTAACATAAGCATGATATACTTGAGAAACACATATCCTGCACAGTTAACTTCTGATATATGTATTAAAATTAAGTTTAGAATTGACCGTGGCTTAAATCGAAAAGGTGGTTGTGAAAAGGCTGCATTCTTACTTCCATTCATCATTTTCAGAACCAAGAACATAAGAAAAATCAACCGCAGCAAAGAAAACCCAAAGATGAAAAGCTCGAGTCCTCCACTCTGGATGTGTCCATACACTCTATCAAGGACATAAATAAAGCATTGCAGTCCACTGCTACTTCAAATCGGGTAACTAACTATAAAATATAACCATAAATACAAATATTTAGTTATAGAAAATAATGATTCTTCAGTGTAACTGTTAGCCTGTTTTTTCATCCGCCCGTCTTACCTCTGGATTATAAAACAAAATCCAATTTGCCTCCTAATCATCATTACAGCCCATCACAAGTCCACTGCTGAACATAGGCCTCCCCCAAGGAATGCCACAAAGCATGGTCCCGAGCCACCTGCATCCATTGACTTCCTGCATATCTTACAAGGTCGTCACTCCATCTAGTAGGGAAATGCCCTACACTTCGCCTGCTGGTACGAGGCTGCCACTCGAGAACCTTTCTTCCCCATCCGTTGTCGGTTCTTCGAGCTACATGGCCGGCCCATTGCCACTTCAGCATACTAATCCGTTGGGCTATGTCGGTTACTCTGGTTCTACTGCGGATATCCTCGTTTTATCACGCAAAGAAACCTCGAGCATAGCCCTTTCCATAGCTCGCTGAGCGACCTTGAGCTTCCTCATTCAGCCAGCAGTGAAGGACCACGTCTCAGATCCATAGGTCATCACTGGCAACATGCACTGGTTCCTTGTGTAGGGTAAGAATAGTCACTACCCCATATCTTCCTGTGGGTTTCGTAAGAGGCGACAGAGGGAAACTTAGATAGAAGATGGGCAGCAGCATCTTTCTGATATAACAGTAAATTACAATAAAAAAAACTGCGGTTGCCTACCCGCTGTAATAAAATACCCCCATAACGAGAGCCTTCTAATAATTACGTCTTAATGAAAAAGCATGATAAGAGGCTTATTTGTGACCTCATTTTGGTTAAAATCTATCTTATCAGTCTTTTGGTGTTCTATAGAATAAATTTAGAAGAGTGTGTGTAGGAATGTGTGTGAAGCATGATATAATTCACACAGACACTTTTTTTATAGGTTAAAGGTGACAAACGAGCACACAGTCCACCTGATGGTAAGTGGTTGCTGCGGCCCATAGACATCTACATTTATATACAATCCTCGTTTGCGAATCAAAATGCAGATGCGTTGTCACACGTGAGGACTAAGATGGAATGCCTCATTTCTAGTAAAAAGGGCCTCCGGCCACCTGCACTCACCAAGCGAAACCTCTACTTCACGCTGGTATTCTGTGAGGTCGTGGTACCACCCCGGTTCGAGCCGGCCCATCCGTGAGACAGCAAAAGCTGCCGCGTGGCTCTACCACTGTTTCCCCACTTTTTTGTCGATATACTACACATATGAACAAAATGGTTTGCTTCTTCTTTTGGAAAGCGTACAGCATTAAGTGGAATAATTATCTGTTTTTCTATTCAATTATGTGGGTGTGTTGAAGGCAACAGGAAATAGGAATAATTTGCCAGCATATTTCTTCCCATCCAATTACAATGTGTGAGTGTCTTCAAGGCAAAAGTGAATATGTCTTTGTGAAGCCTAGTCAGTGCGATTTACTGTTTTTGGTTTCATTGTCACTTACCATCTGGTGGGTGTAGTAGTCAAGCACTTGCGTGTTCATGACTTGCAGACATATAATGTTCTGTCATTCATGCTTGTATTACGCAAATAATATCATCTCTCATTCAAGTTGCTCACTCACCAAGCTTTTGGCGTTGTTTTTTTTTTGGAATATCGTCTCTGTCAAAACTGATAATATAATATGCTGCAGAGTGGCTATGCTACTTTTTTTCATGTTTCCGTATGCGTAATGGAACTAATAATCTAGAACTCATATTAAGCACTGCCGTAAAATCACTAATATCAACCCAAGGTGCAGTAGCTAGCACCTCATTGGTGTCCCTCTAGCGGCCATATATTATCTCTCTTACAAAGCAATAAGGACCGTGGCCGAGCTCACTTGCTACTCTAGCGCCATCTAGTACCTATATATGTAACAGTGGTAGAGCCACGCGGCAGCTTTTGCTGTCACACGGATGGGCCGGCTCGAACCGGGGTGGTACCACGACCTCACAGAAAACCAGCGTGAAGTAGAGGTTTACCTCTGCGTTTCGCTTGGTGAGTGCAGGTGGCCGGAGGCCCTTTTTACTGGAAATGAGGCATTCCATCTCAGTCCTCACGGGTGACAACGCATCTACATTTTGACTTGTAATTGAGGATAGATGTAGATGTCTATGGGCCGCAGCAACCACTTACCATCAGGTGGACTGTGTGCTCGTTTGTCACCCTTATCCTATAAAAAAAAAAATTACGGAAGCGGTTGCAATGTATATCGATATGAAAATTTGACGCGCTAAATACATCGTTCTTTATTTAATACATTTGCATAGATGTCGCTACATGGTACCGCTAAGTAAGATTGACGAAGTCATTGGGCTCTAGTAAATTACAACATCTAATTTTGCAAATATGAACGCACAGCCAAAACCGCTAGATGCAGAAATCTGACATTTGGACAGTAGCTGCCTGTATTAAGAAAGGATTTTGGAAAATCCAACCCCTAAGAGGGTGAATAGGATGTTAGTTGGTATAAAGCATGTTGTTTTACGGGGCAATTGACACGAAACTTACTAAAGGTACTCTGGTACTAAAGGTACTAACCTCTTACGAGTGGGGGGTCAGAGGGTATTTAAATTGTATGAAGAAAATTATTTAATGTTTGTTTTAATTTGAAAATCGATACATAAACTCTGAAATAAAAATAAAAAGGATTAAATACAATTTTTGACAATTCTATCTTTAAGCACCATGAGTAAAGAAATCGTATCGTACAGAGGTAAAGCTTCATACAACCGCACTGTGATAGGTACACTACTACAAGCTTAAGGCGTCTGTATGCGTAAGCACTGGCGGCTCGTCACGTACAGAGAGAAACTGCTTTAAACCGGCTCGGCCAGTGCTCAAACTCAGGGTTGTGTAAAAAATAATACATGTCAATTTTTTTTAAGAATAATTCGTATCAAATGAAATATAAAAAAGTGTAAATATGGTTTACGTAGATTTAAATCTTATCGAGGTTGCTGCAAGAGATATCGCTGATTTTGTATATAAAATAATAATAATAAAATTAATAATTTGATTAATTTCTTAAACTCGAATAATACTGCGATCTCCTAATAAATATAAAAGAGCTTTTCGATGCGATAGTTATCAAATTGAGTTTTTAGAAGAAATACTAACATTTTTCAGGAACTTATAATCAATAAGAAGTGATAGGCAGATTAGTTGTTACAAATAGCATAAATTACATTCACGAATTTCAAGTGTCTATAAAATCGTTAATAAAACTTCATGAAGAATTAAACGACGTCTCAATCAAGATTGCCTCGATAATTTCTTTGGAAAAGTCAGACAGGCGGGTGGTAACTGCCAGAAACCAACATTTTATCTAGTTAGTATTGCCTTCAATAAGATGTTTATAACCAATATCTTAGGGAAACCTCAAAATACTAATTGTGAATACGATTTCGATATGTTACTTATGAAACCAGACGATTGTCGTATTTTAAAACACCATCACCGTAATCTGACAAAGTTACTGCCCCTCTGTTAACAGTAGGAAGAAATGATTATCGATGTGATTTACCAGAAAAAAAGTGGTCTAGTATATGTGTATATTTGTTTAGAAAATGTTGTCTCGAACACCACAAATCTAAGAAAATAAAATTGTAAATTAATAGATCTGAACAACCTATAAATATGGGAAAAGATTCTTTTTTCAGCCATTACAAGGATTTTAATAAAGATAGTGTTCAATCGGTTTTTTTTTAATAATTATTCCTGAAAATTTTATCGCGTTTGTTGAATTGCTTAAGCAAAAATTTCGCGAATATTTTGGTCTTAAAAGAAACATTGTAAATATTGGTAGTGAAATATCAAAACGTGTGCAAGATTGTATATTTATTATGGCATGTGAGTGCTTTCCAATAGATTATTTAAAAACACTTTACATTAGATTTAGAATTTACCATTTAATTAAAGGCACAACAAATTGTTGAAGAACAATAATTATAAAAGTAAAATATTTAGAATACATATTTTGTAAAAAATATCTATCTTAAGTATTTATTAAAAGCTGATTAACGTTTTATTTATTTAATTTTATCCGCCTGTGCCAACCCTAGCAAGATAGGTAAACATTTTGACAGCTCCTTAGAAGCTTTGCCTCTGTACAGATATAGTTAAAGATGAAATATTGTTTGAAATCCTGCCATGTTTAAATTATATCTTTAACAACACTATTAAAAGCTTTCGATTAGAAACTTACTAATACGTATTTAAAGATTTTCGGATATTCCACCCCTAACGGTAAAATGAGGATGTAAGCTATAATAAAATTGTAAACCATTTTGATGCAATTTGTTCCGGTCAACCTTGTTACGTTAAGAATTGTTCACAACCAATGGCTAGGAAGAAAGTGTACATAAATTATTGTACAATATAATATATATATATATCATCATCATTCTCTAAACCATTTCCCATTATCTGGGGTCGGCGCAGTAAATCTTTTTGTTCCATTCCTCTCTATCAGCCGTCATTTCCATACTTACTCCTTTCATTCTCATATCACTCTTCACACAATCGATCTATCTTTTATTCGGCCTTCCTCTGCCCGTGTGTCCCTCCACATTCATATTCAACACTCGTTTTGTGACATGACTTTCATTCCTCCGCATCACATGCCCAAACCATGCCAATCTGCTTCCTCTCACCTTTTCTACCACTGGCGCTACTTTCAGGCTTCCTCTTATATACTCATTCCTTATCTTATCCATCCTTGTCACACCACACATCCATCGTAACATTCTCATTTCATTCGCATGCAGTCTATTTTCATCCTTCTTCTTGACGGCCCAGCATTCACTTCCATACATGACGACAGGTCGGATGATCGATTTGTAAATTTTCCCCTTCAGCCTTATTGGCATTCGGGGATCGCACGTTGTGGCTGTGACCTGTCGCCATTTCATCCACCCTGCGTTAATCCTATGCTGCACAGCTCTATCTATTCCGCCGTCGCCTTGAATGAGGGAACCGAGGTACTTGACATCTGAGCAGATAGGCAGTATAGCGCCATCCAACGACATGGGTACAGGACTGGAAAGACCGCCGAAATCACAGCACAGATATTCGGTTTTGGATCTGCTGATCTTCAAGCCAACACTTTCCAGCCTCCGTTGCCACCCCGTCAGTCTGCTCTGTACCTCGATGCCTTCTTCCCCGACAAGCACGATGTCATCGGCAAAGAGCATGCACCAGGGTGCCTCATCCTGCAGGTCCGACGTCAAAGCGTCCATAATCAGTAGGAAGAGGTAAGGGCTCAATGCCGACCCTTGGTGCAGCCCTACCGCCACATCGATAGTGCCCGTAGTTCCCGCGGCAGATCGTACACATGTACGGGATGCTCTGTACATAGCACGGACTAACCTCACATACTTCCCAGGCATACCTTTCATCTTTAACGCCCACCACAAAACCTCACGGGGAACCCGATCGTACGCCTTTTCAAGGTCGACAAAAACCATGTGCAGCTCTTTATGCACGCGCTTGTACTTTTCGCACAATTGGCGTAATGCGAAAATGGCATCTGTCGTACCTCGACCGGGCATGAATCCGAACTGGTTTTGTGTTATCTCACACTCTTCTCTCATTCTTCTCTCTATTATTCTTTCCCAGACTTTCATCGTATGTGACATGAGTTTTATTCCCCGGTAACTGCTGCAGTTTTGGACGTCTCCTTTGTTTTTAAAAATGGGGACCAGTATACTACTGCACCATTCCTCAGGTATTTGTTCTTCCTGCAACAATTTACCGAAAAATAAACTCAACCACTTCCATCCATCCGCCCTCAGCAACTTCCACACTTCTACTGGTATTCCATCTGGGCCGACCGCCTTCCCATTCTTCATATTCCTAACAGCCATTTTTACTTCTTCCACACTAATTTCTCTCACTAAGCCCATATTCACTGGTGGGTTTTCAAGCATACCATTCCATTCATTCTCCTCATTCATCAATTTCTCAAAATACTCCTTCCATCGCTTCTTTATACTTTCATCGTCAGTCAAAATCCTTCCAGAATCATCTTTTATACATTTTACATGTGAAACATCTCTTCCATTCCTTTCTCTCGCTCTTGCAATTTGAAAAAGTCGTTTTTGACATTCGGGGCTTTCAAGGGACCGATATAATTTATCTTGCGCCTCTGCCCTACAAATAGCAACTTCCTTCTTCGCTCTCTTCTTACATTCTTTATACGCCCCTCTCTTACTTTCTTTTATGGATTCATTCTGGTCTCCTACGCTCTGCCATTCTTTAAAGGCATTTTTCTTTTCTCTCAAAACTTCTCTAATACTTTCACTCCACCACCACCCATCCTTGTCTATCATACGCTTCCCTTTTGTTTCTCCTAACACCTTCCTTGCCACACTTCGGATACAATCAGCCATTTCCTTCCAGCACTCATTCACACTCATTCCTTCCATATCACCCATCTCTATCATCTTGTTTACAACTAGCTCTCTAAATTCACTTGCATACCCCTCCTTATGCAACAAATGCCACTTTATTTTGGGTGGGGGACGATCCTTATGTTTGTTGAGGCGAACAGTTAAGCAGATGTCAGCCAGCAGAATTCGGTGCTGGGATACTAAGTCTTCACCTGGAAGCACTTTGCAGTTTTTTACACTCTTGATTTGGTTCCGTCTTATCAGAAGATAGTCGCGTGGTGGCCACTTTTATAAGTAACAAGATGCTGATCTCGTTTTTGGAACCACGTGTTTACTACAGCCAGGTCGAAAGCACATGCGGCTTGCAGAAGAACTTCCCCCTCACGGTTCCGCATTCCGTACCCCCATCCACCGTGTACTCTTTCATACCCGTCATTCACTCTCCCTACATGTCCATTAAAATCTCCTCCCATATAAACATCCTCACGCTCAGGTATTCCCATCATCATACAATCAAATTCCTCCCAAAACTTCTCTTTCACAGCCTGTTTGCGGAGCATACACACTTACAACATTCACTACTTTGTTTTCAATCATTAATTTAACAACTATCATTCTGTCATTTACTCTTTCCACATCTGTCATTCGTTCAATCATTCCACTATCTAACACAACTCCTACTCCATTTCGCTTCCCATCACTTCCACAATAATAAAACTTGTATCCCTCCCCAATCTCTCTTGCTTTATTGCCCTTCCATTTTGTTTCCTGCAAACAGGCAACATTCACTCTTCGTCGTTTCAAAACATCTGCTAACTCTCTTCCTCTTCCAGTCATCGTACCTATATTCCAGCTTGCAAACCTCACTCTGACATTCTTCTCTCTCCGTGCTCGCCTCTTACGTCGCACCCGCTCCGTAAGGTGCGACAACCCTTGCCGACTTCCCACAGGAGCCGGGTGCTGCCCCTGCGCGTCGCCTGCGGGGTACGCCCTAGCCCTGTCATATATCCCACAACTCGTACTATTCATTTACTGCATGGGATTTGGCAGAAGTTTTACAGTCGGCCGCCTGCCTGACACCAACCCTCTTTGGGTATGCTATTGTTGGTAGAGGAAGCTACCATTTTGGGAAAAGGAAAAAGAAGTTTGGGGGTAGGAGCATAGGTGTAAGGATACTGTTATCTCGGCAGGAAAGGTATGAGAATAACAGTAGCTCGGGGAGCCGGGGTCGCGTACCCGTATTCCATAACAGGATCACCGGAAAGGTAGACCAGCATGAAAACCCCCTGACGAATATATATATATATATATATATATATATATATATATATATATTAAAATAATAACGATAAAAACACATGATGACACCAAGTATGATGGGAATTACAAGAGTTCCAAGTAATAAACTTTGAGCAGAAGCTTTTTTGAAAAGCTTCCCGCTTTCGACACTAGCGGTCAACCATAGACGACTTTGGCGTGCTGGACATGGTATTTGCTTAGATAAAAATCCATTTTTTTTAGTTCAATGTTTCTTAGTACTTATGGCTCTAGGAGACATGTTTTTTATACTCACATGTTGCTGGGTTATTATTTTCCAATATCTATATTTCATATTTTTGTGGGCCGAGATTTCTGTCGACTATAGACGTCTTTGGCGCTCAGGGCCCGTAGGTGCAGGTGCTGGTCAAGTATAGGCGATTTTGGCGCTCAAAAGGTTAAATGTAATAGTACTTACTCAATTTATATAAACATTAACTAATGTTTTATTTTCAGACCACAAAACCTTACACCCCTCGCATCTTCTCGAAACCCGTGAACGAGTGCCAGCGCCTCGAGAAGAAAATCGTTGCTGAATTGGTGAGTCTTAGATTTATAAGAGTCTAATATATTTTATATTTCAGGATATTTGAATTCTGATTGAGTAATATTTTAAAAACCTTATATATTATGACTTTATGATATCAAGTTACTGATCTGCATAATTCAGTTGTTAAATTTTATACCTTATTTCTCAAAACTTAAAGTTCAGCTCCTTTTGAATGTGTGTATATATGGGATACATCAACAGCAATTGCTCGTCCTTTGATCTGTCTTTAACATTTTTTTTTTATTATTGAAAGAATTTGTAAGGTAAGTTTTTTACCGTTATTTTGTTGTTTATTTTGTTTTTATAATTAACACTAAATTTTATATATTCTTGTGACTAACTCCTTCCTATGATTGGTATAATGGTGGTGGGCGAAACTATATATAAGTTATATTAAAGGAATTGTTTCGACACGGACCGGTTTTATATCGTGGCGAGGTTGCATCTTTTCGATAGTTTCATTTGAAACATTTAAATTTAAGCATGATGTACATTTTTAAGTCGAACAAAATGAAAAAGTTATAGAATAGAATAGAAAAGAAACTGACCAAATAACATGAAACAAAGTCACTTATCGTTCAACGACTGTTACGCGCTCAAATCTTGTTTTTTATAAAACGTTACCCCCATACTAGGATTTTCTCCTGTGTTGTGGAAGCAGTTTACATACATAAATTGCACAAAGACAAACATGCAGACCCGTAACAATTATTTGTAGTCCATACAAATACTTGTTCCGTGCGGGATTCGAACCCGCCGCCCCCAGCGCAACAACTCATTGCTAAGCCACTGCGCCACGGAGCCGTCAACAATGTTAAATAATATGCATAACAATGTTAAATAATTTTAATTATAACGGTATATTTTCAATTAAATTCGTGTTGTTTTTTTCTTTGCCCAAATAAGTATCACGATATTGTAGGTACCAAATATTCTGAAACCATCCTATGTTCATGCATGAAAATGCAATAAATAACTATGAATTACTATATTCGGACTCAGAGCCTGTAAAGGAGGCCTACCACGTAGTCAAAACTTAATGATTTTTAGTGCGGTCTTCACCATTATTTAAAAAATTCCTTGAGGAAGTAGACATGTTCAACTCGTTGAAAGATAACATCTAGTGTAGTGTTATCTTGATTTGTACCCGCGCGCATCTGGGGCAAGTTATACCTACAATTGAGTATCATGGAGGTTGTGCTTAGCCAAACGTAATAAGGGATGGCCCCTGATCTCCGCAAGTGTATAGTTAGCAGGGGAATCGTGAAGCCTAAGATAAATGTAGTCTTGTTCAAGGTTAGCAGTGTACTGTCGCGTGTTAATGATGATGATGGAAAATATACGTTATTAAAGGGTTGGGTTCTTCGGCCCGTATTAATAAACGTTACTCAGCTCAAGTACACGCACTTGAGTACAATTTTGAGGTTATGATCTTATTAATAAACATATCTCAAGATGCGGTTTACATTTACGATATCAGCTGACTGTCACACTGATTATTAAACGAAACTCGACTCTCAAGTGTGTGTCCTTGAGTGCAAGTCACAGAACAGTATTCCTAAATACAGCGTTTTGAGATACTGATTTTATGTGTTTGATAATTAGCAACGATCTTGAGATCCTGATATCGTAATAAGGCCGTATCAAATGATTACGCACTTGAGTTCGTCGTTGAATAACGTTTATTAATACGGGCCTTACACAATTAGTGTAGGTAATTATTGTCAGGAAATTAAGTCGCAATTAATAATTTCGTTGGTGCCGACGGCTTTCCATAAAAACAAAAAAAAAACCACAAAGAACTTACTTTGAAGAGAACTAACACATATGACAATTGTGAACCGGTTTTAATGATTCCTTTTTTTTAATGTTATACTTCAAGAGTTTATACTCCAAAGATCGCCATTGGGAGTAAAAATTTCAGGCCAAATTTAAGTAACTATTTAGGCGTCATTCAAGTCAAATGAAGAAAAAAAGAACTAAACTAATCCAATTTTCTAAAATGGATTAATTAAATTCGCTACAAAATTGTCGAATATATGGCGTTACATACAAAAAATATACATAAACTCGAATAACGGACCTCCTCTTACACTTACGTTTAGCCGGTTACAACTAGATGCAGCCGATCGCGGTAGTTAAACTGTGTTTCACTTTTAGCCGAGACATATCTATCAATTCCGCTTCGTCTTATTTTTAGGATAATAAAATAGATTCAATAATTTGCTAGAAAAAACCTAGGGATGTTCAAAATGTGTGGCAATCAACAGAAGGCGAAATAACAGTCTTGTAATTAATAGAAATTCTAATATAGAGGGAAATAGTGCCTCAAGCGCGGGAATCACGTGATATGACATGATGTGTTATGATAGTTAGCGCCAATTCCAATAATCGATGGTTCAATCCAGTGCTTGGTGCAAAAGCTATGAGTGTATGTATTTTGTTGCACAATACACAATGGTGCAATAAGATGTATTTTTATGTTGTAGTATAAATGTCCTCGAATTTTTTTAATCTTCAAATATACAAGTTTTATCACAGTGGTTTCTTTCACCACCGAGCACGTGGTAAATTAGCATATAAAATTGCAATACACAATTTTATTGGTGCCGGGGGGAATCAAACTCGCGTTGCTTGCCTATGGTGAAAGTTACTCCGAGCGTTTATCCGCGGAGCTGTTACGACTATATTTTAAATGATCATAATTTCAGTTTGAAGGATAATCTATGGGACCTTGGGAATTTGAATTCATGGGACAATGTTTGTAATCGATAATTTTAATCTATTTAAACATGTTAACGTAAATAACACTTGCGACGCCCTGTCAAACTGATACCTCACTTGGCAAAGCATATTTCTAAATGCGTATTGTAACCTAATTGAACATTGTCACGTCAGCCAGTAGGTCCGTGATGTCATATTTGTTTACTACTCCATTGTATCTATTTGACGATAAATATTATACGTTATATCTACTCGTAATACTCGAATCAAAGGGTATACCTATTATTACAACGTAACAATACTGTTGAATTGTTAAAAAGTCGCTACTATACTATGAGCTAAGTTTCTAAATTCGTATAATAATTAAACTTATTTAAGAGACCTTTCATATCTACTACATTTCTATGACCTACTTCCATGAGCGCTTCAATTTTCTTTTTTTATCAGACACGATCCTGGTCAAAAGTTAGTCTCTATTCATACAATAGAAAAATACTCATTTCTAATTATTATCTTGCTAATAGCTTCCTAAAAATTTTCGTGAATTCAATAACACATGACAAGTACTCGTGTGTATTGTTTAGCTTGTGTTAAATGTAATAAAAATAATCAAAAACATGTATTGCACATAAAGGCGTCGAGGACGATCGAAAAATAGAGACCAACGATCTCAACACTTAGCTTTATCAGGTAAACTGGCAAAATATCCTTAATATATTAAACGTCCTACCACTAGGTGAGCTGTATGCTCGTTTGCCTCCTCTTCTTTATTATATTTTAACTTTTTAGAATAAGGTGGACACGCTAGCACACATTACACCTGATGGTAAGTGGATGCTGTGGCGCAGAGATATCTACATCTAGTCTTCGATTCAGAATCAAAATGCCCTGAGAACTAAGACGCCTTGAGACTAATAAAATACCTATAAATATAAAAAGACGATTGTGTGTTCGTATCAGGTGAAATTTAGTTGGGACCACTGTAAAGGACCACTGCAAAAGTATTCTCTATCTATAAAAATATCAGTAAAAAATATTAGAAAGTTTTAATACATTCTAATTGAGAGTCCATTCTGACTTCTATCAAAAAAAAGTAGTTAAAAGTGTCTTTTCATTGCCCTGTGCGTTAAAATGCGTAGGATAAAAAAAGTTGTAGTTAAAGTGTATCTCCATTGCCCTGTGCGTTAAAATGCGTAGGATAAAAAAGTTGTAGTTAAAGTGTATCTCCATTGCCCTGTGCTTTAAAATGCGTAGGATAAAAAAAGTTGTAGTTAAATTGTATCTTCATAACCCTGTGCGTTAAAATGCGTAGCATAAAAGTTGTTAAAGTGCCTCTTTTCATTGCCCTGTGCGTTAAAATGCGTAGGATAAAAAAGTTGTAGTTAAAGTGTATCTCCATTGCCGTGTGCGTTAAAATGCGTAGGATAAAAAAGTTGTAGTTAAAGTGTCTCTCTTCATTGCCCTGTGCGTTAAAATACATAGGATAAAAAGTTGTAGTTAAAGTGTATCTCCATTGCCCTGTGCGTTAAAATGCGTAGGATAAATAAAGTTGTAATTAAAGTGTCTCTTGTCATTGCCCTGTGCGTTAAAATTAATAGGGTAAAAAAGTTGTAGTTAAATTGTATCTTCATAGCCCTGTGCGTTAAAATGCGTAGAATAAAAGAAGTTGTTAAAGTGTCTCTTTTCATTGTCTTGTGCGTTAAAATGCGTAGGATAAAAAAGTTATAGTTAAAGTGTATCTTCATTGCCCTGTGCGTTAAAATGCGTAGGATAAAAAAATGTAGTTAAAGTGTCTCTTTTTATTGCCCTGTGCGTTAAAATGCGTAGGAGAAATAAAGTTGTAGTTAAAGTGTCTCTCTTCATTGCCCTGTGCGTTAAAATGCATAGGATAAAAAAGTTGTAGTTAAAGTGTATCTCCATTGCCCTGTGCGTTAAAATGCGTAGGATAAAAAAATGTAGTTAGTGTCTCTTTTTATTGCCCTGTGCGTTAAAATGCGTAGGAGAAATAAAGTTGTAGTTAAAGTGTCTCTCTTCATTGCCCTGTGCGTTAAAATGCATAGGATAAAAAAGTTGTAGTTAAAGTGTCTCTTCATTGCCCTGTGCATTAAAATGCGTAGGATAAAAAAGTCGTAGATAAAGTGTATCTTTATTGCCCTGTGCGTTACAATGCGTAGGATAAAAAAAGTTGTAGTTAAGGTGTCTCTTTTGATTGCCCTGTGCGTTAAAATGCGTAGTAGCACGCGCGACGACAATTTTAGACTCCACGTGCTTCGAATACTCAGCGGATTTTTACTAGTGATCTATTACTTGCATTAGCATAATCGATCGGTACAATGTTGTTTGTGTTACCTGATAATACCTGTATGGAATGTCAAACATATATATTAAAAAGTTTCATAGTTATAATTATTAAAATCATATTAAATGCACGGTTTTTACTTTGTTTTGGCTTTACAAAACCTACTTTAATGTTATTAGTTGAAAACTTCAACCGACGATCATTTTGATGTATCTTCCTCATTAGCTTGCAACAGTCCATTGAAGGACGTGGACCTTTCCCATTACGGTGAGGGTTTGTCATAACCGCTACAACAGATTTAGTAGATTATATATTGATAGGTTGATAGACAGATAGTAGATTTAGTACTCTTTCCTTGAAGACGCCTTGTATTCGGACGGAAAGATAGGAGCCGCCAAATTATTTCAGTCCTTTGCTGTTACATTACAAAAGACGAAGCAAACTGTTTGGTTTTAATGCGTGGAACATCGACAACAAAGTGGTGAAATTCAGCTGACCGCCTGGTTGCCCGATGATGGAAAGGAGAGCGAGCAATCAAAGCATGCAAAGCAAAGCAAAGCAATCTATACGTGGTAGAGCCATGCTGCAGCTATATTAGTAGTATAGTTGTAGCACGAATGGGTCGCCTAGACCGGGGCAGGACCACGCTCTCACAGAATACCAGCTTAAAATAGCAGCTTAACGCTGCTGTGTTTTGTAAGGTGGGTGTAGAGAACCGGAGACCCTTTTTACTGGAAATGAGGCATTCCGTCTTAGTCCTCACGGGTAACAACGCATCTGCATTTTGATTCGCAAACGAAAATTGATTTAGATGTCTATGGGCCTCAGCAACCACTTACTATCAGGTGGACTGTGTGCTCGTTTGTCACCCTATCCTATAAAAAAAATGTAATTCAGATGTAGTTAACAGTGGTAGAGCCACGCGGCAGCTTTTGCTGTCGCACGGATGGGCCGGCTCGAACCGGGGTGGTACCACGACCTCACAGAAAACCAGCGTGAAGTAGAGATTTACCTCTGCGTTTCGCTTGGTGAGTGCAGGTGGCCGGAGGCCTTTTTTACTGGAAATGAGGCATTCCATCTTAGTCCTCACGGGTGACAACGCATCTACATTTTGATTTGTAATAGAGGATAGATGTAAATGTCTATGGGCCGCAGCAACCACTTACCATCAGGTGGACTGTGTGCTCGTTTGTCACCCTTTTCCTATAAAAAAAAAAGTTACTAATAATTTTCGTTTCTTACTCCACGAATCCTTTTTAGAGCTGTTTCATAGAAGTAATTTAGTTTTAGTTTAGAAGTATTACAATGTTATCGTAACACCCGACTTTAAGAATTAACAACTTTCTAATTATTTGTATTCATTGTCATTAAAAAGAAGTCGTCTCCTTTTCCAAGAATATTGGAAGATCTGGCCGGACCGGATTTCGACGGGTTATTTTCCTTGCAAAACTCGTTTGCATTGGCATCAATGTCGCATAGAGCTGCTCCGAGCTACACCTATGTATTCCGTGCTACACCTATGTAATATGGTTGTCTAAATAGACAGTAGCTTAACGATATTGTTAAAGTTCCTGAAGCGCCAAAGAATTTCTTTCTAGGTATTCTTTTTTTGTGTAAATAATAAATATTATTGAAATAAAACATCAGAATATAACTTCGTTTCCATTCACGAGGAATTTAATATTGCCATAAGACCTCTGACGTTTTTAATAGAATAAGGGTGACAAACGACCACACAGTTGACCTGATTGTAAGTGGATACTGTGACCCATAGACCTGACCTGACAGAGACATCTATCCTCGATTGAGAATTAATATGTAAATCGGTTGTCATTCTTGAAGACTAAGATAGAATGCCTGTTACTAGTAAAAAGTATCCGGTACCGGTGAAAATCGGTTAAAATTGTTTAAATAAAAATATGAAAGGTTCGTATTTTTTGCGCTGCCATACGGTTCATCAGATTGCGGTGAAACTTTGTCAACATATTGCTTGCACTTCCGCGAAGGTTATACAGGCATAGTTAGACCCGTTAGGTGCGGCTGTTGTAGAATCCAAATATCACATGTCCCAAGTCGGGGCAGATTGCTCGTTTGTAATAAAAATTTTCGCCATTATTCTCTTTTAAACCAAAAAGGATTGCAATTTACCTGCAAATCAATGCACTAAGATTGGCAAGCCTTGAGCTGTAACCGAGACCGACTGAGCTGAAAAGATCTACCTAATTATTATAATTTATATCAATCGACCGCGACGCGTGTATAATATGTACGTACCTATTTTTTATTTTGCGGGTAGCCCGTTATCTTTTATATGCGAAGCTTTAATCTTGTTCGCAGTTTTTACTTTGCCTTTACGACATATGAAACTGGATTTAAGTCGTGAAAGAGTTCGTTGACATGAAATTTTAGCAGATATAACGTGTTTTTGCAATAACTGTAACCTTTTTCATATTTTAAAAGTGACACAGTGTTACAGATTTCTGGGCTCGAACCCCGCCGGTACCCATGCAATTAATAAATTAAATAGAACTAAAGATTTTTTAGAGATATGTGAAGTCCTTCACGACGCGACGCACTGAAGTAGCGTGGAGCTACTCCACTAATTATTACACGTTACTCCAATAATGATTACAATGTGGGTATCCTTATCCTAATAAAATCTGGGCATGGTCTTCAAGGCAAGAGTGAATAGGCTTTTGTTAAGTCAGTGCGCTTCACCATCTTCGGCTACATCACCACTTACCGTCAGGTGGGATTGTAGTTAATCGCTGGCTTAGAAAAGTAAAAAATATACTTTATTATAATAACCACTGTTTTGAATCTCACCACCGCATTAAATACTTAAAAATTACAGGAGTACAGCCTACTTGACTTGCCAAGTGCCAAACTTATTTTATATAACATAATATATGCCCGCTAATCTATTCAAACGAACTTGATGTGCTTTATAATTGATAATTATTTTAAATTATTTTCTTCTAAAAATAATTATAATATTGTACCGAATGGCATACGGGCATTGAGTTTGTGTACTAAAAATTTATTGAATTTTAGTAAAGTAGTACCAATTTTTAGAAATTATTTTACGTATTGCTTAGTTAAGTAATTTATAATAGAATTTTGTGACTATATACCTAGTCAGGTCATAAATTCTGTCACATGTTAAATATAAAATAATTGAAACAAGTTCATTCACTATGTAACCCTTTATATACCAAAATGAACTTAACAAAACATAGATTCTTATGACACTAAAGTTTATTCAAAATGATCTCCGTAATTTTGAATACAGGCCTTCAATCTGCGCGGCCAGTCTTCTATCGTCCATGTCAATATCGGCGGCTGCCTTAATCAAGGATGTCTTGAGTGACTCCAAATTGGGATGAGGCTTTGAGCACGCCTTCTCCTCCAAGTGTTGCCATATCTTGTAATCTAACGGATTCAAATCTGGACTGGAGGATGGCCAGTCTTCGTGCCGGATGAAGTCGATTTCACGCGCCGCCAGCCAGTCTTGTGTGCTCTTCGCTCTATGAGCTGGCGCCGAATCTTGTTGGAATACCTAGTGCCTGTTATTGAACATGGTATGAGAAACAGGTTCCACAAGGTTCGTCAGGACTGTATTTTGATACACAACTGCATTCGTTTTTACACCTTTCTCACAAAAATGTACCTCTGTTAAGCCCCAATAAGAAACTCCCAACCATACCATGAGCGAGGATGGAAAATGACCTCGTTGGACACGCGGAATACAGTTGCTCGCTTCTTCACTACTGTGTGCGTACACCTTATCATTTTGTTTGTTGTAACTCTCTTCTACGGTAAAAAATTTTCATCCGAAAAAAGAATTTCCCGATATTTTTTTCCCGCGTACCGCTTCAACAAAGCGCGGCATCTCTTCAGTCTCAGGTCCATTAGACGAGCATTCAAACGATGTCCTGTTTTTCTTCGATATGCCCGAAGCCCTAAGTCTTCATTTAACACCCTTTTCACCGTGGTTCTGCTTAACCCCATCTGAAGGGCCAACAGTTTCTGCTTACGTTTAGGATTTCTTTGAATTCGCGCCTTCACAGCTTTTATCACTGCTGGAGTCCTAATAGGCCAAGGGCGACCACTTCTTGACCTGTCATCTACACTAGAGTCTTCATTGTATAGTTTGAGGGTACGATAAACGAATCTTTTGGTTATATTCAAATTTTTCAGTATGTCACAAATTTGAATTGGCGCGTAACCGCAACGATGCAACGCAATAACTGCAACACGGTCTTCTTTAAGCGTCCACTCCATATTTAAAAATGAGTAAAATTCTAAAAAGTATACAGTTTTATTTTCATGAACAATTCGAATTCAATAAACTTTTTTGTGGCCAGCATTCTAAAAGAATAGTTTTTACTGTGTGACAATACTTATGACCTGACTGTGTATTAATAAAATAGGTAGAACATAAAATGTAAGGTTAATCCGCTTAAAAAGAATTAACTTTAGTCCACTTGCCATAGTGGATTAGTGCCACCATATTCTACAAGTAGGATGGATTTACAATACAAGAACATTTTTAGTAAGGTAGTAAGGTACTTTCATTTGAATTGGAAGAATTCATTATTTATGGCATTAGTCCGTCTAGTATTTTTTTAAAGTTATTTATGGCCGTTAGTTATATAACTGGAGTTTTAGTTGTAAACAAAGTAATAAAGCACGGACTTAAACAAAAGTTTAAATTTAACTTCTTTTCTTAGATACATTTTACATTAAAACGTTAATTTTTTAGGGTTTCGTACCCAAAGGGTAACCAACGAGACCCTATTACTAAGCCTCCGCTGTCTGTCCGTCCGTCTGTCTGTCAGCGAGCTGTATCTCATGATCCGTAATACGTAGACAGTTGAAATTTTCACATATATTTCTATATTATATATTTCTGTTGCCGCTATAACACCAAAAAATTAAAATAAAATTAAATTAAAAATTAAAGGGGGCTCCCCTACTTTGTGTGTTAGACGATTTGTGACGTGTTAGACGAAACGTGTTTTACGATGGTACGGCACCCTTCATGCGCGAGTCCGACTCGCACTTGGCCGGCTTTTTTTATACTTACGCGAATAAGTATGTACACATTGGGTACATAAAACTACTATCGCTTATTTTTAATTTATCCTCAATTCTTGAAGAGCTTTGCAGCATCTACAGTCACGTGGGGTGTATCGGCTTTTAATTTATTACTTTTGGTCCGATCTACACAGAATAAGCTTACAGTATTTTAGTCTTGCAGAAGAGCTTGGGGTGTGGACTTTTTTAAATTGATGATGATTAAATTAATGGCAGGTACATAAACATCTTTAGTATTGAAATTAGGATGTTTATAGGAATCGGTGTTCTTTTTGTGATCTATTAAATTTGATATAATGACAAGGGAATCCTTAAACGCCTCCACGATAGAGGAGATCCTTGTGTTTAAAAAAATAAACGGCAACTTGTAGAGGGATATAACATTGAAAAATACTCGGCCTAACCAAGAAAATAAACACATACTAAATCAGTTATATTTTTATTTTTCTACATAATCACCATCAAGTTCAACACACTTTTGCCACCTCCCCTTCCAAGCATTTAGACCGTTGAAAAAAAATGATTCTTCCTTAGAGTCAAAATATGCGTCTACAGCTGCTTTGACCTCGTCATTTGTCGAAAATCTTTGACCTCCTAAGTGCTTTTTTAGGTTAGGGAACAGAAAGAAGTCTGATGGTGCCTGATCAGGTGAATACGGCGGATGCGGTAACAGTTCAAAGCCACAGTTGTGAATTTCAGCCATTGACTGTACTGACGTGTGAACACGGGCGTTATCTTGATGAAACAGGACTTTTCTTCTGAGCATTCCTCGACGTTTTTCTTTTATTTCCTCTCGTAAACGACGTAGTAAGGTGCAGTAGTAATCAGAGTTTATAGTCTGACCCCTTTCAAGATAATCAATCATAATCACACCTTTCGAGTCCCAGAATACTGAAGCCATCACCTTATTTGCCGACAAAATCGACTTAGCCTTTTTAGGGGGTGGTGAACCAGGTCTTTTCCACTGTTTTGATTGTTGTTTTGTTTCCGGTGTACAGTAATGAACCCATGTTTCGTCTATAGTAACAAAACGATTTAAAAAAATCGTCTGCATCGGCTTCAAATAACTCCAAACAGTCGCGTGAAATAGTCAATCGCGTCCTTTTTTGTTCAACTGAAAGCAGTCGCGGAACCCACCTCGCAGACACCTTGTGGAAACCCAACTCGTTGACAATGATGTTTTGAGTTCGTTCATAAGAGATGCCTATAATCTCGGCTATCTCTCTAATTTTTAATCTGCGGTCTCCCATTATTAAATCAAGTACTTTTTTAATATTTTCGTCAGTAGTTGACGTCGAAGGCCTTCCAGAGCTGGGTTCATCTTTCACACTCTCTCTACCACGCTTAAATTCTGCTATCCATTTTTTGACGGATGAATATGATAGAGCACAATCGCCTAATGTACTGACCATGTCATCATGGATGGCTTTTGATGATAGCCCCTTCTTATGGAGGTACTTAATGACGGCACGCTGCTCGATTTGCTCCATTCGCGGAAATTATGTCCGATTACTTTGTTAATAAATTTATAAAATCACAACTAATTATCGCACACGTTTCGAACTTCACACAATGAACTAGTCTGAACTGAACTAAATAATGTGGGTAGATTTGATTTTTAGAATTGAATGGATCTGTGTTAGGCCGAGTACTTTTCAATCCACCCTCGTACTCTGATAAAATAGTTATGGAATTAAACATAGTAAGTTGAAATAAAATGATAAAATCGGTAAAAAAGATTTATTTATTATATAAACAAGTTTTATTATAAAAAAAGAATCTTTTATACAAAAAAAACATTGATCCGTTCAACTAAACGTCTACAATAAAACGTTCTAACATCCCTAGTGAATGTGCTATTGTTCCCAATACCTTCTTGGTAATGTCATCAGACATTTGATCTGGGTCTGTAATTGACTATTTAAAGAATTTCTATTCTTTTCTTATCAGATGTTTCGGAACATTTTTTTAGGGTTCCGTGCCCAAAGGGTAATCATCGGGACCCTATTACTAAGCCTCCGCTGTCCGTCCGTCTGTCTGTCAGCGGGCTGTATCTCATGATCCGTAATTGGTAGACAGTTGGAATTTTCACAGAATATGTATTTTTGTTGCCCCTATAACAACAAATAATAAAAATAAAAATAAATTATAATTTAACTGAGGCTACTAGAAATGTGTTTTACGATGATAGTACAGAACCCTTCATCCGCGAGTCCGACTCGCATTTGTCCGACTATTTGTCTACCTTATCACATTAACTTTGCACATTTTCAATAGTATTCCTATTATAAACGTCGTTATCATCATCAGTCCTATATACTTTCTATTTATTTACTATATATTATTGCCACAAAGACGGTCGAGAAACGGACCAGGAAACGGTCCAGAGCCACCGATATACATCAAATCCCTTCGTTTCATCAGGTCTCCATTTCATCTAATGGTGGTCGTGTATGGTGGTGGTGCATTACTCCTTCTTGTACGGAAACTCGAGAATCTTTCTTAGTCATCGGTTGAGTTTAGTTGGTTGAGTCAAGGTACCAGTTACTTCCTTGTTCTGGTCGTATTTCTCACTCGCTGCCCTTTGCTTGCAAATCTGTTACAGTCCTACTATAACAACCATTAGGTCGTTAGCAATAAATAATAATCTTTATATATAAAAATTACGTGTCACAATGTTTGTCCACGATGGACTCCTAAAGTACTGAAATGATTTCAATGAAATTTTGCACACTCTGTGCAGTTTGGTCCAACTTGAGACATAGGATAGTTTTTATCCCGATAAGTGACATTAAATTTTTTTATTGCTATTCTCAGGATTATTTTTAGGAAAGCAAATGGTCATTGGAAAGGACAGAACAACGTCTGCCTGGTCAGCTAGTAAATTTACAAATTTTACTACTGTATTTAGACATTGAGACGGTTGTTAGTTCTATTCTCCGGATTAATGTTTACATTAAATGAGAAACACCTAAGTAAAACAACGCACAGTTTCTCAATTTTCGTAGAAAACATTAAAAAAAAAACGCTCTACCGCATCGCTTTAAAGCTGTTTACGACTTACTCTGAAACTTTTATGGTGGCATTTTAGACCTTACTTAGTTCCCGAACGTTTTGGGTGGCCGGGACAAAAGAAATGGCATTCGAATATCGTGCCTCAAGGCCGTGTCGTTAAATCGACGACGGAGCGTTTCAACTCATTGCCCTGTTCGGGAATAATACCTTACATTTCCTTTGTTTCTGCACATCTGAAAACGGCTTTATAGCTCGAGCGTCGACGAGCTTTTGTTCGTGAATCCGACCGTGGTTTATGAGTTTAAGTATGCCTATATTAAAATTACGCGTTTTCGGCGAAATTTGGTACCTTCTTGCCTTTGTGTTATATACAGCCATCTATTGAAGTTCATTATGTCTGGCATTACCTTTAAGCAATGTTACGATAACCAGAAGAAATGGTATGATGGACTCTAATTTCGAGTTTCATATTTAAGACAAAGTCAAGAGACCCTTTTTCCTAGAAAAGAGACATTCCATCTTAATCCTTACGGCTGACAACGTATCTGCATTTTGATTCGCAAACGAGGAAAAATGTAGATGTCTATGGGTCACAGCAACCACTTACCATCAGGTGGACTGTGTGCTAGTTTGTCACCCTATCCTATAAAAAAAGCTACAACTACACTATTAATGCTGAATACGAGTGGGTCGGCTCGACTTAGAAAGGACCAAGTTGTCACAGAATGCCAGCATAAAATAGCAGCTTAATGCTGCTGTGTTTCGTATGGTGAGTGTAGAGAACTGGAGACCCTTTTTACTGGAAAAGAGGCATTCCATCATAATCCTTACGGCTGACAACGCATCTGCATTTTGATTCGCAAACGAGGATAGATGTAGATGTCTATGTGCCACAGCAACCACTTACCTACCATCAGGTGGACTGTCTGGTCGCTTGTCACCTATATCCTGTAAAAGAAATTATCGCCAATTTGGTCGATAAACTTCCGTCTAGGGTATCCCTTGCCGTCTCTAGTCTCTACCGTTCACTTTTGCAACACAAATTTGTTTTTGTCACTCTTTCCTCATTAATTCTTTCTGCATGAGAACAAACCACTGAAGCATTCCTTTCTTAATCCTGATCACAACATCATCTTGCAATCCACACTTTTCGCTTATCACACAATTTCTCACCCTGTCGTTCAGATTCAGCCCCTTTACTGCTGGAGGTAATAACTACACAATAGTAATGTAAAGTTAAAGCTAATATGGTCTCACTGCTGGACACAGGTTTCCTCTTGTTTCTGAGTGGGATTTAGGGCAAGGAAATGCCCGTCGCGCTGGCGTACTTCACGTGTCTTTGAAATATTTTTTTTATTTCAAACATGCAGCTTTCCTCACGATGGTTTCCTTCACCGCCCAATACATAGGAAATCAGTACTTAAAATTACAGTTAACAATTTAATTTGTGTCGGCGAGACTTGAACCCGGTTTGCTTGCTTACTGTGATATTTACAGCGAGCCTGATCTGCCACGGCTCTAAAAGAAGCTCTATGGCTCAATTTTTTTTTTCAAATGAACAAATACATGCACATTAAAAAAAATGTTAAATTTACAGACTATATAAGTCCCACTGCTGGGCACTGGCCTCGTCTCATTTCTGAGAGGGTTTTAGTAGAGCAAGGAAATGTCCGCCGCGCTGCCCCAATGCGTGTTGGCGAAATTCACATGTCTTCAAAGTTTTTTTTTATAGGAATGGGTGACAAACGAGCACACAGTCCACCTGATGGTAAGTGGTTGCTGTGGCCCATAGACATCTACATCTATCTTCGTTTGCGAATCAAAATACAGATGCGTTGTCACCCGTGAGGACTAAGATGGAATGCCTCTTTTCCAGTAAAAAGGGTTAGGGCATTAAGCTGCTATTTTACGCTGGTATTCTGTGAGAGCGTGGTCCTTCCCCGGTCGAGCCGACCCATTCGTCCTACAACTATACTGTTAATATAGCTGCAGCATGGCTCTACCACGTAAAAAAGTATTTTTTTTATTTCTCAGACAGGCAGGTTTCTTCACGATGTTTTCCTTCACCGCCGAGCACGTGGTAAATCAGCAGTTTAAATTGCAATTAACAGTTTCATTGGTGCCGGCGGGAATTGAACCCGGATTACTGCGTAATGCCTCTGAGCTACCGTGGTCGTATTCGAATGCAACGTTGTGTCAAAATTTTAATCGTAAAACAGTTTCGGAGACGTTTTTATAACTTGAATTCTTGTTTCGGTACAAAATTTGCAATTGATTTTAAAATAACTTCCCGATGAGCAAGAGATTTGAAACTTAAAAAAAAAACTTAAAACTGGATGACTGTACAATACAAAATAACTGTCTTGTCAATACGTTTGTTTCTTTGTTTGGTTCACAAATATTTCAATAGATTTAAGCTAACTTCCCGATAAGCTATCTGTTTAAAACAGAACTCAAAACTGGAAACGTGGTAAAAAAAATGGCCGTCATTTTAAATTATAATTATTTATTTAAAAAAGTTGGCTTGTTAAACATTTTACTGGCCTGTTTGCGAAATATTTCGTTCGTGATGACATGTCAAGTACTTGTGTAACATAATACACATACTAAAATGTTATCCGAATCTTAATGGTCTTATTGATAGGACTAGTCCATTCTGTCACGATTGGATCATTTGGACACCTTGATTGCGGCCTTTTATTGTTTAGATTTGTGTGGACGGTACCGATTTCCTTGTTGCGTGTTGATAAGTTTTAGTATAGTCGAACCTATTACTTTTATAAGATGCAAGGAAGATTGTTTCTGCCAGAACACTACCGATATTAGGCCGTGGTAGAGCCATGCTACAACTTAACTAGAATAGTTGTAGCACGAATGACTGGGCTCGACCGGGGAAGGATCACGCTCTCACAGAATACCAGCGTAAAATAGCAGCTTAATGCTGCTGTATTTCGTATGGTGTGTGTAGAGAACCGGAGATCCCTTTTACTGGAAACGAAGCACTTCATCTTAGTCTTCACGGGTGACAACGCATCTGCATTTTGATTCGTAGTCGTTTAAAGATGTAGATGTCTATGGGCCGGAGCAACTACTTACCATCAGGTGGATTATGTGCTCGTTTGTCACTCTTATCCTATAAAAAAAATACTACCACAGATTAAATAAAGAATTTATTACATGGCAGATCACGGAGACCATTCTCAACGGAGACTATTCATCTACTCAAGACAGGTCAGGAAAAGCACTGATCCACTCTCTATTCACTCACTCTCGTAATCATATGGGGCAACAATGAGACACGACTGGAGAAAGGTCAGGCGTAGGCTAACGGCTGCTGCCGTTTGCCTGCGACTGACATTTTAGACCACAGATCATAGGAAAACGAAGCAGTCAAATTATTATCTTATAACGTGGTAGTAGAGCCGTGGTAGGAAAAAAGAATAAGTTTTCACATACCAAAATTGGTGAAATATGTGATACTTTATTATTTCATACGAACGTCGTTGTACCATATTTCTTATGAATAAATTTATTAATTTTAAAAATTAATAATAATAATTTCTCCCTGCCGTATTTCATGGAACCTGTGCGACCAGAGTTCGATCCCAGCCGTTACCTCTGAAATCATCAATTGCCATTTCAGTGCTGATTTACCAAGTGCTCGACGGTGCAGTTAAACGCAATAAACCTGCATGTCTGAAAAATAAAAAAAGTTTCGAAAACATGAGAAGTGTGTTATCATAGTAAGGGACATAAGATAAACATTTGTTGAGTCGTTACCACGGACAATAAGCAGCTGGAACAATTGGTAGTAACGCCTATTTCTCGAATAAGGAAATCGCTTGGAATTGATGCAATATGGCGGTTGTAAGGAAAACTTGCCTCTTACATTTTTCATTGCACAACCTTCCCCCGAACAATATGTTGAACATTCCGACGATACTTATATAAACACTAGCAGGTTTTGTTTTTTTTTTTGAATTTTCGATAGCTGCAACACTCACAACTATTAAAATAACTATTATATTTTTATATAAGTATGTGTTATAAACGAGCACATAAGTAGTATACTTGATGGTAAGTGGATACTGTGACCCATGGACGCTTAGACATGTCATCGATTTAAAATGTTGATACACTGTTCACTCAGGGTGACTAAGATTGAATGCCTCCTTGCCAGTAAAAAATGTCTACGGTCCGCGCTACTCATCTTACAAAACGTAGCAGTCCTATTAAGATTTAACGCTGGAATTTAGAGCAGCAGCATAAAAGCTGCAGCGTGGCTCTACCATATAGACAATTTATTCTGAATATACTCGTATTTATCGCACCTTTAAATATTTGAAGGTAAATAATTTATTCTGGGTTTTGATAATTCCAACACTGCAACAACTTCTGGCTTACAAACAGATAGCTAATATACTCACGTAAAACAATACATATAGGGCCTTAGTAATATAAGTACATACATACATTAATGTAAATATTTGCAGTATAATAGAAGTATCTATTTAAAAATACAGATATTATTATTATTATTATCCAATATATTTAAATATCAAATCAGTCCTCAATTAATTATTATACATAAAACTGAATATAAGAAAGAAATATTTTCGCGTAAATATTAGTACTTGACAACAAGTACATTCATAGTTAAGTTGTGTCTTCTTTATACAATTCAACTTTAAAATAAAGCGACTTCAAAAGGTTACAACTAGAATGTCGTCTAAATAATTACATTAAAATATTCATCCCCTATTTTTTCACTCTTGAGATGGAATATTTTCTATATGTTTATGTGGTGCCCTCACCTCTTATCTACAATCTATTAAAAGCTTGAAAACCCTTAGAGTATAAATAAGCAAGGCTTATAAATACAAAGTTCAGCCGTTTCAGAGAAATCGATGAACATACATAAAAAAAAAACATACAGGTCGAATGTACAATCTTCTCGTTTTTTTGAACTCCGTTATAAATAAGTATGTAAAAAAATTATCTTGTTTTCAACCGACTTCAAATGTAAATTATTTAGGAATTAGGATAACTTAAAAACTACAGGTTAAACGAAATTACAGTCTACTTTAATATCAGGTAGACTGTAAGTTCGTTTGTCAAATTGACTTTAAAAAAAAAGGAATAAAAATCAAACTAGCTTTAGCTTTTTGAAGTCTGTTAAAAAGGAGGTTCTCAATTCGACTATTTTTTTTATGTGTGTTACCTCAGAACTCTTTTCTAGGTGAACCGATTTTGATGATTCTTTTTTTATATGAAAACTGGTGCTTCTCATGTGGTGCCCCATATAAATTTTATCAAGATCTGACGACTAGATTTTGAGTTATCCTTAATAATGCGTATTTAATTGACTGAATACATTGATGATGTTCTCGTTTTATCTATCGATTTCAAAAAGGAGCCGGTACTCAATTCGACTGTGTCTTTTTTATGTGTGTTACCTCATAACGTCTTACTGGGTAAACCGATTTCGATCATTCTTTTTTTATGTGGTCCCGTATAAATTTGATCAAGGTCTGACCAATAGTTTTTGAGTTATTCTTAATAATTTATATTGAAGTCGGTTGTACAAAAATTTTAATTATTTATATTGAAGTCGGTGTTGTACTAATTTTTTAATTATACCACTTGTTATAAACCGTGTGGTGGAGTTAGAATATACACTATACCATATCGTATTGTGGGTGTCGGAAGAGTCGACAGAGGGAAACTTAAACAGGTGATAGACAGCAGCATCTTCTTGATAACAACTCAAAATAATAAAAAGCTGCGATTGCCAACCCGCTTGCCAAGCGTGGCAACTGGCAACTATGATAAAATCCCCCCTATGAGGCAATCAATGGGGGGAGGGCTATGTTCAGTAAATGAGTTTTATATGTTGTAATGAATGAACAGATAGGTCTTACGAGAATATATGTATGGCAGTGTGTTTGTTTAGGGTCATACATTTTGTTAGTGTGGAAGACTGCAGAAACGCAGCCTGCAACAGCCTTTGTGTTTATCAGCCTTATCACGATAATCACAGCGTCACGAGATCTAGTCACGACGACGCTTTATAACCGGACCAAGTTGAACGAGCGTCTCAATAAAACACTGGTAACAGCGACCCAATGCTATTCGAACAAAGGGGCGTAGGAGTTTGTTGAACCAAGTTTTTGCGCGCCATTTACCGGTACGCGCGGACCTCTTATCTTTTTTGTCATAGAGGTAGAGGTGTTGGCTTTAGAGCTAACAATAGTATATACCGAGCTTGCGTTATCAATAACGTGTCTCGTTTGCTTAAAAAAAGACATCGATTTATGTTTGTTTTTAACCTTTATTCTTATGACGAGTCATTTACAATTTATCTGACAAAGATTAATAAGAAGAATGCTTTCTAGAAACGATTCAAGTTATTTTTCAATTTTTTATATTATAATTGCGTTTATGTCATATTTGAATGTTTTGCATTCCTGTATTTTGTTTAATAACATTCTTTATAATATTATCAATATTATAGATAAATATTATTTTGTAGGTATTTTTTTTATTTTTTATTTTATTTTATAGGATAGGGTGACAAACGAGCACACAGTCCACCTAATGGTAAGTTTTTGCTGTGACCCATAGACATCCACATTTTTTATCCTCAATAAAGAATCAAAATGCAGATGCGTCGTCACCCGTGAGGATGATGACAAGATGGAATGCCTCTTTTCCAGTAAAATGGGATAGATAACGAAGGGATGTGTTTCGCAACTACACGTCTAAGCGCGTATTTTGCGTGTGGACAGGAATAACTATTTTAGTAAATTAATGATTAAATAAATCTACTATTCTATAGTAACTACTAATATTATTACTTCCCAGTTTTTATCCCACCGATCACTAATAAAAAAACTAGATACATAATCCCATGCAAAAGTTTTCTAAAAACTGTCGTCAATTGTTTTGACGTAAATCTATTTGAAATAAATGTACAATAATGTAAATTCATCCTTAAAACATTGTCTAAAGTTGTATTCACAAAGCTACCCTACTCATTAGAAGCGCACCCAAATGTTCTGTAAGGAGATTTTTGTCACTGATTGTGTATACCTATAGTTTAGATTGTGTATCTGGTGATCGATGAGCATGTCGGACCTATCTTGCAACACTTTTAACGGTTTAACAGTTACTTAATTTAAATTTCGTGATAATCATCATCGTGTTGTGATAATCATAAATAGATGCCATCTAGATCAAATAATGCTGCTTTTTTTCTCTTTTCTTTTTTGTGTCTTTTACAAATTCGTTTTGCTGTAACTTGACTGTGGTCTTACTAAGAATGTCGTAGACTTTAATATCTTTAAAATACCAGCGTCGCATCATAAACGGGGTGCAGTTAGAAAAACGAGGCTCTAGCGACTGACAAATGATACTTTACCCATTCGAAAATACCTAACACAATTTTCACGAACTGTGCGTTATAAGTAGAAATTGATTATTATTCAGCCTCTACATATTATAAAAATATGAACGTTTCTTTCATTTGTCATGTATTCGTCCGATTACGATGAAATTGGTGAGTGGATAGCGCGCACGCGAATTTATTTGAAAAAGAAATGCAATGCGAGGCATGCCGGGCACATCTAGTAGATTATACATAATACTTATTGATATTCATCTTTTACTATCGTGTGGTAAAAACACGATAGTAAAAAATGAATTGAACGTGAGGTAAAAACTAGTTTAGAAAAAGCCTCTGGCCGAGGAAGTACCAGCAAAATAAAGCGTGGTGTACATGGACAAATCTTTCAAGTTATGCTTCTCAGTTTCTTTTTTTTTTAAGTTAACACAGTTGGCATATTCTTGAAAAGACCTTTGCAGCCTAGCAGTAGATACCACTCTTTTACCTATTCCTGCCGCTAAGCAGCAGTGTGCCCTTTCGGTCTGAATGTATAAAGAAAATCTCACAGAATATCAGCGTAAAATGGCAGCTTGATACTGCTGTGTTTTGTATGGTGAGTGTAGAGAACTGACGACTCTTTTTAGTGGGAAAGAGGCATTCTATCTTAGTCCTCACGGGTGACAACGCATCTGCATTTTAATTCGCAAATGAAAATAGATGTAGATGTCTATGGGCCACTGCAACCACTTACAATCAGGTGAACTGTGTGCTCGTTTGTCACCCTATCCTATAAAAAAATGTATGAAGAGTCAGTACAGTTACAGACTTTGAGATATTCTCTCTTTATGTAGCCCTCTTTGTTTGGAGTTCGCTGCAAATGTCCATAGGCTGCAGTTGCTAGCAGTTACCTACCTATCATTTCAATAGACTGTAAGTTCGTTTGTTACTTTAAATTTATAAATAAGTAATATTCATCAACAATGATAAACTTGAAAAATTAAACAAAATATGTTCTTGCAAATGAAATATCTTAATAAGGCGAAACCGGTTGGTTTAAATCAATAGGGAATCAAAGTTTAATGAGTACAAATGGTAACAATTTAATTATATAAACCTAGGCTTTATCAATGCTTAAGTATGCCAACCTACATATGATGAAAATATATTTAAAAAAAACTAGTATTCACAAAATAATCATACATTATTTTGTCTTAACTGATACCATATTTAACTATGTAGGCGTCTCGAAGGTATTATTAGAAAGATTAGTTGGTATTAATTCAGAGTCACTGACTTTTAGATGGGGGAATGTCTATCATAATTTCAAAGCGCCCAAAATTTAAGTAGAGAGAATTGCTTAATAGATATACTGAGCGACAAGTTGCCAGTAATAAGTATAGTTTAGAAGGATACAAGTTAACATTAATTTTTCTTGCTAAGCAATGACGATATTCATGTAAATAATAATACTAGATAGTGTGTTATAAACTATTCTACATAATTTCTCTGATGGAAAAGGTTCGTAACGAAGTAATCGGTTGAATAACCGAGGTCACCGACATAGCCTTCCGTGTTTGCAAACTGAAATGATTGATCACATCAATCGTGGTGAGCTATGCTGCAGTTATACTATATATACTATATATAACTATATTAGTAGTATAGTTGTAGCATGTATGCGTCGGCTCGACCGAGGAAGGACCACGCTCTCACGAAATAAAATAGCAGCTTAACACGGCTGTGTTTCGTATGGTGAGTTTTACTGGAAACGAGGCATTCAATCTTAGCCCTCACGGGTGACAGCGCATCTGCATTTTTATTCGTAATCGAGGATAAATGTAGATGTCTACGGGACACAGCAACCACTTATCTACCATCAGGGGGACTGTGTGCTCGCTTGTCACCCTATCCTATAAAAAAAAACATGAGTAGTCGTCTCGTGAAGTAAATATTTCTTAGGTTAAATGCTTTTTACTGGAACCAAGGCATTCCATCTTAGTCCTCAGAGGTGACAACGCATCTGCATTTTGATTCTTAATTGAGGATAAATGTTCATGTGTATTGGTCACAGCACCCTCTTACCATCAGGTGGACTGTATGCTCGTTTCTCGTTTGTTACCCTCTTATTGTATTAAAAAAATGTAATGAAGGTGTGTACAAAGCGGCTGGGTTATTATCGTCAAGACAGAAATGAGAAATATTTCCCCTATAATAATATAGTATATGGTAGTATAGTATGTATATGTAGGTGATAACACATCTGCATTTTGATTCTTAATTGACAATAAATGTAGATGTGGGATACAGCATCCAGTTACCATCAGCTGAACTGTGTGCTCGATTGTCACTCTTTTTCTATTAAAATAAAAAATATTTTGCCGTTCGCGAATTCTTCTTCGCATATAAAATACCTAGTCTAAAGCGGTTTGAACCCGGATCCTAACTCGACGAAGCATTTGGTCGCATTTAAAAGAACCAGTCTCGCTATACAGAGGTTTTAGTTTCTTTAAATTATATGATACGTAAGAGAATTCTTTATTTTCATTGTAGTTTAAATTTTTAAATATGATAAAAATAGTTTCACCTACGATACTATCTTCGCGGCTGCAGACTTCACACGTACAAGTTTTATACAAATATTCAAACGAGCAGACTAAAGCTCGAAGGTTGTGATTGTGATGTTATTCTTTATGAGGTATTTTTTATTTTTATGTTATTATTATATTTATTTTATTATAAAATGAATAATATGTTTTTATGCACATAATAATTAATTTAGTTTTTTTTTTTTTGGTAGTTATTTTAAACAATTTGCACCACCGTGATACCGTGGGCCTATTTTGGTTTTGTAAATTTGTAATAATGAATTATATCGATCAATATAGTTAAAAATACAACATATAATTGCCAACAATATTAAAAATAAAAATGTAAAGAAAATACATAACATTTAGATATTAAAATCACTTTCTCGCATAATGTGACGCCGCAGCACTTTGGTCTCTGACAAATTTATCGGAGGCCATAACCGTGTTTTTTATAGGATAGGGTGACAGACAAGCACACATTCCACCTGATGTTAAGTGGTTGCTGTGACCTATAGACATCCACATCTATCCTCAATAAAGAATCAAAATGCAGATGCGGTGTAAGTAAGAATATCCACTACTTTAAAATCGTCCCGTAGGTGTCGTAAGAGGCGACAGAGAAAAACAAACCAGGAGATGGGCAGCAGCGTCTTCCTAATGACGACTGGAAAATGACTACGGCTGCGAACCCGCATATCAAGCGCGGCAACTATGGAAAATATCCTCCTTAATAGGCATTCTATGGGGAGACCTATGTTTTGCAGTGGACTTTGATAGGCTGTAATGAAAGAAAAGAAAAAATTATTTAAAATAAAAAAAATTGTACAGCCGACTTCAATATATTTAAGTATAACTCAATAACCATTGGTCTGACCTTGATCAAATTTATATGGGACCACACGAGAACTATCAGCTTTCATATAAATAAAGAATCATCGAAATCGGTTCGCCCAGTACAAAGTTATGAGGTAACACACATTAAAAAAAAACACAGTCGAATTTAGTACCGTTTCCTTTTTGGAAGTCGGCAAAAAAAAGAAAATTGCTATAGGTCTAAATTCTCTTACGCTGCAAGTAATCATTCCATCCAAATTTATTTCGACAGCTTTTGAAATTTAAAAATGGTATCCTTTATTTTAAGAGTTCTATGCGTATAAGTGTTTAGGAATATCTATTATTAGTACAATATACACCCTATTGGTTAACGTAGTTGAAATAGACACATTTTGTTTTTAATAAACATCATGCTTTGTAATCACTGCGTCGCGTCACCCCGAATTCTACGCAACCGTGACGCAGAGCTACGCTAGCTCTACGTCCCAGTTGTTGCGTAATTAGCTATCTTGTTTACATGCTCTATAATAAATAGTCAATTGAACAAGGTCCCCCTTACTTAACACGGTTGGTGGTAGCTGTCTGTTCTTTGTCGAGTTTAAATTGGACCGAATAAGATACGTTTCACAGGTATTAACTGTTAAGCCGATACGTCGGTTGCTGTAATTTCGGCTTTTACAGTTTCATAGGACTCGGGGCTATGTATATAGCTTTATAAATTGGTGAATGATGATGATCGATTGTCCATGATTTCACGTATTCAGTGTATGTGTTGAGTTACGAGTGAAGCTAGTGCAGATCCGTCAGCTTAGTGATCACTAACTTCAGAAATACGAATAAAGCATCAAGCTACAGATTCATTTGCATTACAAGCAAATTACTGTTTTTATGTTAAGAAAAGTGTGATGGTCTTTGAAACAACAGACGTCCTAAGTTATAACTAGGGAGATACTAGGTTGTTTTCGTTATTGGGCGACGATGCGACCGGGAAACGAAATTTTTCAGACGGACACTATGTTTACTATAGTTAAGACGCTTCCTGTGTTTGTATCGTGTATTCGTACACAAAAAACAATAATTATTCGTGGGTCATACAAACGCTTGTTCTGTGCGGGAATTCAACCCGTGTCGCCATAGTCGAACGCTTAGTAGTTACTGCACTAACGAAAAATATAAGTGCAGTGTCAAGATTTTTTACACGTGTTTCTTTTTTCCTTATCTGCATTTTTATCATACAACAAGCTTTCACCAAACTTGAAAGGAAGATTAACGATTGTAGGACTATAAACCTGGACATTAAATTTATTCTACGACCTAGATAGATAGTAGTGGTAGGATTGATTACTAAATCAATCAATCCTACCACTACTTTACGCCTTAGCTGTGTTTTGTCTTATATACAGTGAAATGTTATAAACTTTTAGGGAAGAAGGGCTGCTGTCTGAAACACAGATATTAAGTTACATATCTAGTTCCGACACAGATGTTCACTCAATTGTATTTATTGTTAAGCTGTATCTCAAAGTGTTTGTATCCTAGAAATTAAAATATTCTTTGTTTGAAATATTAAATTATTATTGTTTGTTATTGTTAGCTGTTCTGTTTTGTCATCACTATTACATTTTTAACTAAGTACTACTTGAAAAACTTTAAACATCACTAACGTTTTGTTTAATTTGTATATTTTAATTTATTAATTATATATATATATATATATATATATATATATATATATATATATATATATATATATATATATATATATATATATATATAAATATATATATATATAATAAATTCTATGGCCGACAATATACGGAAGCTTAGGCTTATCGTTACACTAAAGTAATAAGGAGACAAAAAAACTAATGGGAATTTGTTTTTTCTTCCTTTGAATTTTCAATACTACAGCTGTTTCAAAGTCCTCAAAAAATACAATCTAAAATATCTCTTATATCGGTTGCATTAAGTCTTTAATTATATTTATTGTGCTCATTGTATAGTGGAACGTTCGCGTATGACACTTAGTACCCCCTCTGTTGGTGCGTTTGTTTCAGACTCTTGTTGACACCAAAGCTCACCCAGTTACGGAAGTGTTGAATATACTTGAGTGTATTTATTTCACTTCAGGTCACTGGTCTCGAGATAGAAGGGGAGATAATTTATTTACAGATCTATGTATATCATGCTAGCGTACTTCGGTTTTCTGACATCTTTACTAATAAAGGTTATTTTGTATATTCGAACCTTTAATAATTCTTTCAATGTTGAAACTAATTAGCAGAACTAGAACTCAATAATTATGATACTTATATATTTGAAAAGATTATACAGATTTTACAGTATTCTATTTTCTTGAATAGAACTTTTATTTTACGTAATATCTGCTTTATGTAAATGGTTTTCTTTTTATTATATTATTTACAAATGTGCACAAAGCGGCTGGGTTATTTAGACATAGTCTCCCACTGTCGAATGGGTCGGCTCGACCGGGGAAGAACCACGCTCTCACAGAATACCGGCGTAAAATAGCAGCTTAACGCTACTATGTTTCGTATGGTGAGTGTATAGAACCAGAGGCCCTTTTTACTGGAAGCGAGGCATTCCATTTTAGTTCTCACGAGTGACAACGCATCTGCATTCTGATTCATAATTCAAGGATAAATGTAGATGTCTATGGGACACAGCAACCACTTACCACCAGGTGGACTATGTGGTCGTTTACTAGCACTATCCTATAAAAAAAACACCCGCCCATACTATTCTACTGTTAGATACTAGATAGATCCGCCGTAATCGCTTCGCTGAACTGGGCAGATGAATAAGCGATCTTCGTAGGTACTAGAAGTAAGTCTGCTGCAAAATGACAGAGAACCGGATATTTTACGCTAAGGATAACAAGCTGGTATGACCGCCGACTATTAATTTAAGACTAAGCTCGCTTTCTCTGTAGTAAACTAGCGATCCGCCCGGCTTCGCACGGGTGAGTTTTGGATCTCGACAATATATGCATCTCTCTTACAAAGCAATAAGGACCGTGGCCGAGCTCACTTGACTACTCTAGCGCCATCTATTATCTATCTACGGAAGCGGTTGCGATGTATACCGATATGAAAATTTGACGCGCTAAATACATCGTTCTTTATTTAATACATTTCCATAGATGTCGCTACATGGTACCGCTAAGTAAGATTGACGAAGTCATTGGGCTCTAGTGTATTATACAAATAAATGTTCCTCTTGGATCATTCTGTCTATTGATGTAAACCGCATTAAAATCCGTTGTGTAATTTAAAAGATCTAAGCGTACAGACGGCGGGAAGTGACTTTGTTTTACACTATGTAGAGATTTACAGTATGTTCTTGTCCCGTGGAAAGATTTTTTACGCTATTGGGCTACCACCATGTGACTACAAATTACCATCCATATATTTTATATTTATAAGATTTTTTCGCTTGAATGGGAATTTGAACATTCTTATTATTTTATCTACATTATAATTAGTGAAGGGAAAATGATACCTTCTGACCCATTTTCGAATTCACAAATTCACCACGAAAAGTTCCGAATGTTTTCGGAAACCGATAACTGTGCAGGATATATTATAGTGCCAAAAACTCGCATCTATTTAGTTTGTTTATTAAAAAATAACAGTACTATTTGATGTAAAATTTTATTATATCCCTAGTACTGTTATTTTTTTACACATCAATATTTCTTTATATTTGATTCTAATATTCACCAAATATAAATAGTTTCGACTTACTGGTGAAAGGATATACCTACCACTTTTATATTATACTGAGATAACTGCTATCACCGAGGCACTCGTTCGTCGTAACGTACACCGTGCCTGTTATTAAGAGTTTAAAGACTATACAATTAGTTTGGGAGTAAGCTAAGGTGCTGTAATAGTGTAATGTAGTAGTGTGGTTATTTTAACCCAAACATAGGCTCCAGCTGGGATATGTTCCAGCAGCGGCAGTGTAGTAGCCAGTATCTCTAACTTAAGAAGTTTGTTATACACTTTTTGGTTCAGAATGCGTATTGCCTAATATTATGTAAATAAAAACGGCTTGTAGCAGTTGACGAATGATTCATAGACCGGGTGATGACCCAAAAATTTAACGTTATTTTTTGGGTCATACATTTCGCATTTACCGTATGTTTTAGTAGCTGTTAACTGTACGTTGAAATACATCATTAGAGAGACAAATTATTGTTTTTGCCTATCTCTTCCAATGCATACTTCCTCACATTAATGATCGCGAAACGCAACGACAGTCCGCAACGTGTGCTCATCACAATACATATAATTATGTAGTTACGTACGCCGGAGCCGGTTCTCCGCACGTGTGGTGCGATGCGAACCACGGTTCGGCATCGGCAGTTGTTTGTAAGACGCCACCAGCGCGCCACGTACCCTTTGCGGGCATCACTCAGACACGCGGACTCATCGACCGCTCACACAGCGGCTGAAAAAGTTCATTCATCTCCATCCCACAAAGCAAACTACAATCGCTGACTCCTTCAATAGTTACATTTCGTAGTTATAAAATTTATTATAAACGGGACTGCCTTGCGCAAGACAAGTCCACAACAATGATGCAACTTCGCCACGATCCCTTTTAGCGCCAGCTAACCCACTTTCATGACGCGCTGCGATCGAACACGATCGTGTCAAACCGCTCCGTGTCGCGTCGATACACAAAATGAAAACACGTGCTCACCCCGCGCCGTCCGTCACCGTTGTCCAATCGTAGCAGGGCGAAGGATTCCGGCGAGTCTCCGCTAGCCAATCGCGGCTAGTTTATGATTTTACAACGCCGGAAAACACCGATCGCGACCGACAGGGACCGAAGCGCACGCAGACAACCCCCAGTGCCGCCGCAGCCCCCAAGATGGCGACAATGGTCGCCAGCACACCGCCGGCTAACCCGGCGACCGTAACAAAAAAACCCTCCATCAAAAAATATCGGGCACCTACGCCCCCGCGTAAGCTGCCGTCGGACGAAAATAGTGACAGTGATAAAGACAAGGAAAACAATGTGCTTCCGCAGGAAGAAAACCAAAACGACTCATCGGAATGTTGTATACAAACAAAAACTGACGATGACAAGCCGGCTTCCGAAAAGGGATCGCCGGTAGTAAAAAAAATTGCGCCAAGACTGAACGGCAATGTCGACAGGAGCTCTGTATTGTCCAAAGCAGCCATGTTCGAGGCGGGAAGCCCTAAAACTAAAGAAAAGGACCCTGCGGAGATGTCGTTAAGGGAACGCAAGGCGCTTTTTGAAAAAAATAAGGGCTCCGCGATTGTACCGAAAGCACCCTTCGGTCTTGCACCCTCCGTCAAAACATTGCAAGGGGAAAATAAAGGTAAGTCTCTAAGTTATCTATTTATACCTACTTTAGTAATTTAGTGCCAATGGTGTTTAATCTTAACAATTGTCAGTTTGCCAATAGTTGCGAATGGAAACACTATGAAATAAGGAAAATATTCTATTGCGGATTAATCAACATTTTCCTTATACTATATATACTTCTTCTCGTATTTTGTCTTAAACACGAGACTGATATTTAAAACAAATTAGCTGTTAAATATGGAATTACATAAAGCAAACAAAAAGGCTTATTGGACCCTTTAATATTATAGCTACTCAATCTCAATTTATGAGGGTTGTTTATCAGATACTAACCAAACTATCTAATATGATTTATATTCTTAATTGTGCTGTGAAGTCAGCATTGTTAATAGTTCTTTTTTTAAATAAGTCCATAGGGGTATCTTGCTGGTTCTTCCCAGGACAGAGGTATTTTCCGATCCAGTGACTCATTAAATTTTATTTATATTCTATAGTGCATAAAAAAATCTATAAAACTATAAGATCTTTAAACTGTTGTTCTAAGTGTTAAAAGATTTGAAAAAATATAGATATTAATTACCAAGACAAGGCAGTAGATAAATTAATTCCAAATACAAATGTTTTTTCAAACCAAAATACATTTTTACATACATATACGTTACGCCTGTAATCTCAGAGAGGGTAAGCAGAATCCAAAGAACGTCGAGCCAGTCGGACCACTATCGTCTACACTACATACTCACAGACCCAATATCCCATTATTCGCCTATTACGATATGCTAGCCAAGTCACACAGTTGGTACATTCTTTTTGGATAAAAGTCCCGCATAAACATGGGAATATTATGTCCCAGAACAATGTTGAACGATCAAATAAAAGTCATCGCCAAATAAATTATTGAGTACAATCAATAAAACATTAAAAGCTTTATCGCTAAATTACAATGTCTGCGGTCGAAAAGGTCAACAGAAAAAAGCACATGGTAACATATAAAGGTCCCCCAGGTCTTTACTGCTTAGTTATCATTTTGCTTATCGATTTGCGACTTTATGATCGATTAAATGCCTTAATTGAATAGCGATAGTCGTTCATCTGAATAAACGTTCCTTTGGTCCAATCCATTACTTTTTTTGCATTAGACGTTAATTTTGTATAAAGTTGTAACGGGGCTTTTGATGCAAATCATTCCCAATTAGTAATACAATTCACTAATTTCCGTTTTTAGAAGATATTAAAATTCGTATTTGTATTTTTCTTGCCTTCATACGCATAATATAGTAGCACCACTATTTTATCATCCACTGCGTAGTAAGTATTAACGTTCAGAATTTTCCTCCATTGTCTGAATCGAAGATCGGTTTTTAGACATTTTATATTTATATTTTTTGTAAAATAAGATATCCACAGTGTAATAACATATTCAAAATAACACACTCACCGTGTAGTGATGCTGATAATAAGAATGCACTAACCCACATCGTTCCGTGGGTGTTTTAAGAGGCGATAGAGGGAAACTGAAACAGGGGATGGCCGCAACATTTAACTGATTGATGAGCTTGGCAACAATGACGAAATCCTCCTTATAAAACAATCTATGGGGGAGGCCTATGTTCAGCAGTAAACTTTTATAGGTCATATTATAACGGATATATGGATGGATAGATGGAACATATTCACGGAAAAATCCTTATTTTTTAAGCCAGTGTAGGTATATGTTTCCCATAAACTGCTCGTGGGTTCTGCCTAAGATCCTATAGTTTTTGTCGCTTCTTTCTTGGGCTGTATTGCGTTGTAGATACTATTAAAATGTTTTTCTTTTGAAATGTCAATATCATTGTTACGTTTTGGTGTGTACCTTAATTTTAACATATTCACCATAAAATAATATAAAATTAAGTCAAAAATATCATTAGTTATATTTAGGTCTCTAACTTAACCGACAACTGATAGGGAAGACAAGTTCTTAAGTGGCAGCCTCGTACCGGTAAGTGAAGGGTAGGGCTGCCACTGGATTCAGTGACGTTCTGGTAAGAGATGTAGAAGGTCGATGGATTCAGATCGCTCAGGATCGTGCTTTGTGACATTCCTTGGCCTATGTACAGCAGTGAACTCGTGATATGCTGTAATGATAATGATGACGATGACGATGAAATTGGTCATTTAAATGGTTTGCAGTAGATACGTCTTGTGATAGTTACATACAGGGTTATTTTTCAGAGAGTATCCAAATTTTATATTTAAGTTCAAATATATAAATAACGATATACCGTTATTACAGTTTTTAAAAAATACGAGTTAATAGGGCTTCTACTTTTATTTGAAATTATCCCAAATTGAATATGAGTTATGGGCAACAACTACGCGTATGCGCGCTCTGTGTGCGATTCAATTCACAATGTTTTGCCGACAGAGTGACTATTATGAAAGTATGCGTGCGTACTGCGTAGTAAAATAGTAGGCATTAGATATTTATGAATGACATTCGGTTGAAATTATGCTTTCCCACGCATTCTGAATTTAAAACATAAAAAGGGCAGAATGTTTGAGATTTTTTTTAAATTAATTTTTCTTCACCATCCCGCCCATATTACTTATTCTGAACCTTCTCTGCAAATTTGGGCGTATATTGCAAAGTAACCCTGTACAATATATATTATGGTTGACTTACCACATCTCTACGGCTTAGATATAGATACAGTTTTAAGTCTAACATACTTACGTACTCTCGATACCGACTTTTAAACGACGCGTTCAACTCTTAAACTATATTATCTTATCAGTACCCTCATAACAATAACCTAAATACATAACGAAAACCATAATAACAGATCGGAAATAGTGAAGTGTATTTCGGAATTTCAAGCTATATTAAAAATTTAGTTAGCCTAACATTTAGAAAAAGTAAATATCTTAGCGTTTTATACATGCAAATGATTCAAGTCCGCATAATTCAAGATGTTAGAAACATGCAACACCTTTTTTTGTCGTAATAGAATGGGTATAGTAATGTTGAGTCTAAGGGAATTTAACACATCTTTTTCTTCAATTCTCTCTTTCGTCTCTGTGACCGACAAATTAATGTGCCAGCATTTACACACGAAAATACCGACCTATTCCAAATCGTACAGCTCTAATAGTTTTTATATATTATGAGATATTTTTATATTATGGGTGACGACCCATAGACGTCTGCATCTATCCTTGATTAAAAATCAAAAATCAGGCGGCTGTCACCTTTGAAGACTATTCACAGTGCTAGAGACACAATGCAGCTACATTATAGTTGCAGCTAGGCTTGCCAATCGTCCCGGATTTTCCGGGACGTCCCGCTTCTGGGTCAATTTTTGACTGTCCCGCCGTAACCCCTTGCGGGACGCTTTTTGTCCCGGAAAGCAGTGATTATATGATATTAGTATCTATCTCGTACCAACTACACCATAGCCGTAGCTTCGATACCACTTTCAAATGCATCAGCAGAAAGAGTGTTTTCTCTCTGTGGAAATGCATGGACAGACAGCAGAAATAAGCTGTTTGTTGACCACGTCAAGGCTGAACAACAAATTAACATTAATTTTGATCAAAAATGTGTTTTTTTTTTCTAACCAATTTGTATGTGGTATGTTATGTATCCCGCGTAATATAGCCAGATCCGGGATGTCGAGCTGGGTAATCCCGGAAATGGCTTTTTTGGAGTTGGCAAGCCTAGTTGCAGCACAAATGGGTCGGCTCATCTTGTGTTACGTTTGTGAATTTAGTGAACTGGAGGCGATTTTTACCGGTAACGAGGGCATTTTTTAGTCCACATGGGTGACAACGTATCTACATTTAGATTTATAATCAAGGATACATGAAGATGTTTATGGGATACAACATCCACTTACTATCATAATTTACTGAACGCCACTCAAAAAAAAAATTAATTTACCTTCAAGCTGTGCCTTAAGAAAATTTACTTCAAGACGAAAACTTACAACTCGTTGTTGTATCCAGTGTTAATATCTTCGCAAAGAAGTAACGGAATCAATACAAATAAATTAAATAAATAAATAAAAAGTATTAAAATAAGTGGCTTCTAATAAGCTCAGCGGTTTTACATGCATTTAAGACATAAATAACCATTTTTAAAAATTGTAACTGTTTGTCGGTCTGTCTGTTCAGCTTAACTTCAAAATAGCTGAACTAATTGTGATGAAGCTGTACGAACAAATAGAGAGTAATGTCAGGAAGGATCTGGGCTGTATTTTATCCGAAAAACTTAAAGATATAAAAATTTGATTAAATAATGGTCTTTGATTATCTCTTTATAAATATAAAAATCAATTGATGTCCGTCATTCTTGCTAAAACTCAAAAACGGCTCGACCTATTTTGATGAAATTTTTGTGGGTTTAAATCTTAATTGGAATCAATAAGTGGCACCGCTGTCGAGACCCTGAAATTACCCGTGCAAAGCCGGGACGGATCGTTAGTCTTGTGAATGTTAATGTAAATAGCGCCACATTAATAGATCCTATCCAGGCGCAGTCGGGCGTTTCGCAAGTAATGTAATAATAAGACTAGAATAAATATTTATAATACTTTGAAGGCTGCTCTTAGCCCGTATAAGGTTACAAAGCAACGATGTTATTATCTATTTCCTGATCTAGAACTGCCCTTCCTAACACCTATAAAACCACAGAACTATGCGGCTGTTTGCCTCTGTATCAACTTACCTAATGGTCAAGATGTCTAGACCACGATGTAATTTAGAGCGGTAACATTGTAATGAAGCAAGAATTTTCTAATCACATATAGTTTGGAATAGATGTATAAACTGCGCAGGATGTTACTTTATAAAGCCACCTGTATTATGGCTGTAGTTTGAATGTGTTGGCTCGACCCGAGCGACCACGCTTTCACGAAACAGCAGCGAGTGAACATGAGACCCTTTTTATAGATTACGAGACAACATGCTATCTTGGTTTTCAGTGGTGACAACCTGCTTTATAATTAGTTAACGAGGATAGATGCATGGGTACCTATATGCCCCTCGTTATGCACTTGTTTATGCACGTGTCTGCCCTTTTTACAACATTGCATGAATAATTAAACATTAAAAATGTTGTACAATCGATTTCAACATATATTATGAAGGATAACTCAAAAACTATTGATCAGACTTATATCAAATTTATGTATATGGGACCACATGAGAAGCACCAGCTTTCAAATAAAAAAAGAATCATCGAAATCGGTTCACGTAGAACAAAATTATGAGGTAACACATTAAAAGATACAGTCGAATTGTGTACCTCCTCCTTTTTGAAGTCGGTAGGAAAAATATGTAGGAACTGTTGTGACAACTCTGCTCCTTTATGAGAGATATAAGGTGACAACTTAAGTACCTACCTTTAGTACTTTAGCTAGAAAATAAAAAATAAAAACTAGGCCACTAGCTTTCTTCGTGTCTAGATTTCGCAACGTTCTAAGAACCTTCCTTGTTAGTGATGCGAATCTCCGACGTAGTTGGGCCGCAGTGACGTAGTTGTGGTGGTCCGTTATTGCTACTATCTTATTTTCTTTCTATTTATTATCTGATATTGATACTATAACGGGGGGGGGGGGAATATTTTATAGAATAGGGTGACAAACTAGCACACAGTTCACCTGATGGTAAGTGAATGCTGTGACCCATAGACATCCACATTGATGCTCAATCAAGAATCTAAATGCAGATGCGTTGTCACCGCTGAGGACTGAGATGGAATTCCTCATTTCAAAAAGGGTCTCCGGTTCTCTACACTCACCATATGAAACACAGCAGCATTAAGCTACTATTTTGCGCTGGTATTCTGTGAGAGCGTGGTCCTTCCCCAGTCGAGCCGACCCATTCGTGCTGCAACCATGATATAACTGCGGCTCTACCACATATAAAGGGATAAGTTCTAGTCTTAAATTCCATAGTACGTGAGCAACGTCTAAGGAATAAAACAAGTTTCAAGGGCATAATGTGATGTAATACGTAACCTTATGTACTAAGTACCTACCTAATCATAAATACGAATTCAGCATAATGAATAATGATTCGTACGCAAAGTCTTTGTTTTATTCCTGATAATATGCGCAATTGTTTCGTGTTCGAGGTAAATGTGTTGTTATTTTTAAATATGGCCGTATTTCTTTTCTTTGTTAAAAATATTTTTTAACGTTTCTGTAACGTTGCAGTAATGGGCATGATTGCGAAATCGAGCCACGCCAAGATCTACTTTCAGAAGAAATCGTTCTACTTGATTGTGTTCGTCGCTGCCAAGTGGACCAAAAAAATAATTAATTTATAAATAAAGAGAACTAACTTTATTTTCTGGAAAATGCAGAACATTTTGAAACCTTTATAAATATTACAAAGAGGCGATGTTTTTCCTATTTGAAAAAAAATAACCCCACCGTAGAATTTTCTCCACTAAATTGCAGGCGACTTACACACTCGAACATACATTGCACAAGGACACACATCCTTGCTATCTTACGCTGGAGTATATGCGAGGCTATTCCCCGGAAAGGCGTTTTATCTTTGTCCTCAATGCTTCTACAGTTTCATTCTTAATTGAAAATATAAGTATCTGATGTCCACAGCATCCAGTTAGTGTTTATTGAACTGTGTTCTTTTGTACTTGTACCTACTTGTATGTACTCGTATTAAAACTAACGATAACATTATTATCTTCGTAATAACAAAAGGATTTGTCATTGTCAACTAATTTAGTAACGCGTATGTAAACATTAGTCATATTTATTCATCCGACTTCAAAAAGGAGGAGGTTTTTCTCGATGAACCGATTTCGATGATTCTTTTTTTTTATTTGAATTTTGGCTGGTGCTTCTCATGTGGTGATAGACCACAAAAACTACTGGTCATATCTTGATCAAATTTTTAAGGGACCACTTGAGAAGCACCAGCTTTCAAATTAAAAAAAATCATCAAAATCGGTTCACCTAGAAAAAAGTTCTGAAAAGTTCAAAAAAAAAACAGCCGAATTGAGAACCTCCTCCATTTTATGAAGTAGGTTGAAAGCAACAGATAAAGACTGCCGTTTAAAAATTTTGAAGAAAGATTTTATTCCGATCAAGGCAACCATGCTTTCCTAAAGATTCGACCGTTCGCGGTAATCAATGAGAAATATGAAACTAATAAAATTGTTTAAATATAATTTTATCATATACTCTAAGTAAGCCGTGTGAGTGGGTTACCACAATTCCCGTACGCCAGAACGGGAATGCACTACACCAAGCCAACCCGTGGGTGCCCTAAGATCATTGTTGTCACGCGTGGTAAATTTGGAAAATATCCCTTATGAAACCAATCTATAGGGGAGACTCTTTTCGGCTGTGGCCTTTTTATTGGTTGTAATGATTTGACGGCTCCGTGGCGCAGTGGCTTAGCAATGAGTTCTTGCGCTGGGGGCCGCGGTTTCGAATTCCGCACGGAACAAGTATTTGTATGGTCTACAAGTAATTGTTCCGGGTCTGGATGTTTGTCCTCGTGCAATTTATGTTTGTAAACTGCCTCCACGATACAGGAGAAAATCTTAGTGTGGGGGTAACGTTTTTTAAGAGAAAAAAATAATGATAAACGTGATAATATACTCGTAGAGAGAGGAATTTAATCTTAGTCATCAGTAGTGAAAAGCCTTCTCTTCAAACCGGGGTGGTACCACGACCTCATAGAATACCAGCGTGAAGTAGAGGCTTACCTCTGCGTTTCGCTCGGTGAGTGCAGGTGGCCGGAGGCCCTTTTTACTGGAAAAGAGGCATTCCACCTTAGTTCTCACGGGTGACAACGCATCTGCATTTTGATTCGCAAACGAGGATAGATGTAGATGTCTATGGGCCACAACTACCACTTACCATCAGGTGGACTGTGTGCTCGTTTGTCACCCTTTCATATAAAAAAATTTAAAAATTTGTACAACCGATTTCAATATAAATTATTAAGAATAACTCAAAAACTATTGAGCAGACCTTGATCAAATTTATATGGGACCACACGTAAAGCACCATCTTTCAAATAAAAAAAGAATCATCGAAATCGGTTCACGCAAAAAGAAGTTGTGAGGTAACACACATTTAAAAAAACATAAGAGTCAAATTCAGTACCTCCTCTTGTTTGAAGTCGGTAGAAAAGAAAAAATTAAATCGGTTTAGGTGTTTCCGAGAAATCGCTGAATCTCGTAAAAATAACATACGCGTTCAATATAAAACATCTCAATAATCAATTACTTTTATTATAATATAAAGCGCGAAAAAGAAATTTTACATAATTAGAGATGTAATAGAATCAGTGCAAATGGATCGTAAGAAAATTGTTGACCTGAATGAGATTTTAGACACTTTCAATGACTGCTTAATCATATCTGTACTCTTAATTAATAGAATTTAAAACGAGAAAACAATAACGACTATATTGCTTATATACTTATTTAGAATAACAATAGACGTGTCTAATAACCAATTATATTTGGTAATTAACCTACATATTTAAAAAAAATATATCGCAAAGCCGCGTGCGTAGAGCGAATGATGATAAATTTAAATAGGTTTAATAACCGTGGACAATGTTTGCGACGTGAATACAGTGCAGGTTTTGAAATGATGATAACATCAGGGACGAACGTTTTAGCGGCAAACTACTGAAAGCCGGAAGGGACTAAATATAAACGGTTTAAAATATGAGCTAATGTCAGTTTCAGATGTTATCTGTTACGACGTTTAAAACAGGGCATTTGGGTTGTGCAAAACAAAATAATGAAACTTAAAAGTAAGCGTAGTGGTAGTCAGGGGCCAGGGATTAAGCTAGCTGTGATATTCACAGTAAGCGAGCAACCCGGGTTCGATTCCCGTCGGCACAAATAACATTATTGATTTCGATTTTAAATGCCGACTTACCATGTACTGGGCGGTTAAGAAAAACGTGAGGAAACCTGAATTTCTGAGGAATATAGCCCCATTTAGAAATGAAAGGAGTTAGACGGTTAAAGGAAGGCATTTGGCATGTGTAAAATAAAATAATAATACTTAAAGTATGCTTCGTAGTAGCTCAGGGTCCAGGGGCTTCTGCGCTTGCTGTGAATTTCACAGTACGCAAACATCCCGGGTTCAAAACCTTATTGCAAACATCAAAAATTCTATTTAATAATCACCAAGGAGTTGACAGCTTCTTACATTTCATTTAACCTCTTGAGCGTTTAAAAAGGTTAATCGATATTGACACCGGGAAACCTTGTTATAACCCTTCATTTACCAAAGTAACTTCTTACCGCTAAAACAGCACAATGAAACCTTTTAATGCTAAAGTTGGTTGTTTTCCATAATTAGCATTTACTTTGTGGAAATTTCATTTCATTTTATCTTTCTTACGTGGTAGAGCCAAGCTGCAGCTATATTAATATTATAGTTGTAGCACGAATGGGTCGGCTCGACCGTGAAAGGACCATGCTCTCACAGAATACCAGCTTAAAATAGCAGATTAATGCTGCTGTGTTTCGTATGGTGAGTGTAGAGAACCGGAGATCCTTTTTACTGGAAACGAGCCATTTCATCTTAGTCCTCAAGGCTGACAACTTATCTGCATTTTGATTCGCAAACGAGGAGAGATGTAGATGTCTATGTGCCTCAGCAACCACTTACCATCAGGTGAACTGTGTGCTCGTTTGTCACCCAATTTCTATAAAAAAAATCTTAGATTGGAAAATTTCACAAAGAAAAAGTTAAGTTACAGCCTTATTAAGCCCCAATTCTGGGCACAAGCCTTCTATTTCGTGGAGAATGAGTGGATGTGATGGCCCACCTACATCCATCATCGATCTATGAATCAAATAGTCTGGCAAACAGTGGGATCAAGAACAGGGGTGCCACCAGAATTGAATTTATTTTTTCTGATCGAACTCTATAAAATTAAAAAAAAAATCAAATCATTATTTTTTTATTAATAATTCAATGTTTCGTGGCATTGTAAGAATATCTACTATCCCATATCTCAAATCTACTATCCCCTTGAATGTCGTAAAAGACGACTGAGGTTAACAAGTTAGGAGATAGCAGAAGCGTCTTTCTTCTTTACCAAAAATTAAATTATAAACTGCGGTTATCAAGCCGCCTGCCAAGCGTGCCAACTATGTGAAATAATATCCCTCCTATGAGGCAATCTATGACTTGAAATTCGGCTTAAAATATCGCTGAAGAACATGAGCTATGCACTCGGAAAAAAAACCTCTGACCTATTAACAGGAGGATAGAATCCGAGCTGGTTTCATAAGTGTTCCATTTTCTACCGACTTCCAAAAGGGGGAAGTACTCAATTCGAATGTATGTTTTCTTTTTTTTATGTGTGTTACCTCATAACTTTTTTCTGGATGAACCGATTTCGATGATTTATTTGAAAGCTGGTGCTTCTCATGTGGTCCCATATAAATTTGATCAAAGTCTGACTATAATAGTTTTTGAGTTATTCTTAATAATTTATACTGAAGTCGGTTGTACAATTTTTTTTATTTAAATTTATTTTGAATTTGACTTGGAAAACTATAAAGGGCTGATCTGTTTTTGTCTACATGATCACCCAGAGGGGTATGCAGAGACGACGGACTTCCAAGTCTCACGATCCTGACACATCTATCGCTTCTTTCGAATTCATATATATATGCGCATGCAAGCTTGTCGGTTAAGAGTACTTTTATTTGTCCTATCTTCATTATATCGGTAATTTTGTCTATAAACTTCCGTCTGGGGCGTGCCTAGCCGACTCAGCTGCATAAATTTGCCTTGTCACTCTTTTAACATACAGTTTTTTTTTTGCGTGTCCAAACCACACAAATAAATAAACTTCTCGCTGTTTAACTTCACAAAACTTATCACTTTAAATTTGTGCCGTTTAGTTGACTAATTTACGCATCCTTATTTGACTTGTGTTACTTTTGTAGGGTTGTCACCTTTTGTTATGTCATTAGTTGGAAATACCTTATGTATATATGTGCGCATAAAATTGTGTCCGAGACATTTTTTCAATGATTTTAGAACTGAGACAATGCCTGAATTTTATTTAAGATATTAAAACCATTACTAATTTCAGTTAATTTCTATGCTAATTATAATTATACGAGAGTACGAAAACACCGACAATTATCGCATGTTATATTAAGAATTTATTATAAATAAAATTATTATAATGAAAATAATTTTATTCATAGAAGTGCAGAAAAAATCATGTGTTAAGGCAAGTAAAATAAAGTGAACATACACACATGATTTTTCCACACAAAACCCTTTACACTAATTAAATAGTTGCAATTCGACCAGACGCAATACTAGTTTTCTTTTTAATAAATGCGATGTTTCTTTTTAGATTTTCACTGTATAAAATATTTAAAGAGGTGGGAGTTCTACAGGATTATTCGCCGTATAAACTTACAATTTTTGATAGAGATATGGAGTTCTGTGCTGTTCCCAAGCGTTTTAGCGGACGTCAGTGGTCCACGAACTAAAACACATAAAAAATTTAATAGTATCGACAACCCTCGTAATTCCGCCTCTAATAGTTAACTGTAGACTGTCATATGTAATTGTGGTGTTTTGTTCAAACACACAACTGTGTTACCAGGTTGAGCGTTCTGTAAAAACGTAGACAACTTGACATACATTCTGACAATATCATATTAGGCGAACCTAAAAAGGATCCGCTTACAGTTGAAATGTAAATGAAAAAATTAAATGCGTTTATTACTTCACTAGCTATCCGCCCCGGCTTCGGACAGGTGTTTTCTGGATCTCGACAACAGCGACATCTAACAGGTCGAATTGTGCGTCTCCACCATCCAAGGACTGACTCAAACACACACACACAAAATTTCATCAAAATCGGTCCAGCCGTTAGGGAGAAGTTCAGTCACATACTCAAGAACAAAAGAATTATATAATATATAAAGATTATCATCATCAGTCCTTGTAAAGGCAACTATTTAAAATCTTAAAATTAGCTTTTATAATAGCTTTGATAATGGATTTCTTAAAATAGTCTCGTGACGAATATAACGATAACGGTCATACCAAACACATTGTATTTCACACCTTTCATACTTACCTTAATCGTTTTTTAATTCATGCTCAGGAATGACTTTACTGATTCTGGTGATCATAAAGAGTTAAATAAATAAAGACAACGGTATATTAGTGGTAGTACGCCGCGAATCCTTGGTTTGAATGCATTTAGTAACATTTGTGCGAAAATGCTATATTTGGGTGTTATCACACCAATCGATCGATGCCATTGATCGACGTCGATTGATTAGGTAGCTTTAGCTGATCGACGGTACGCGTCGGTAAAACATTGTTCGATCATCGACCGACGTGGTTCGACAATTAATCGTTGTGCTTGTGGGCTCATCATTAGGTTCTTTCAAAATGTATTCAGAAGATGAAGCGTTAGTGTTGGTCAGTACGCTCTTGCTCGTATTATTATTACGGGACTTAACGCAGTAGACTGGATGTGACCGATTTTTAAGGCCAGAGATCGTTTATTTCATCTAGACGACATTTCAAATAGCGGTTTTTTGAATGCTTTTCTAATGAGTAACAGTTATATTGTAAACCTCTTAATCATGGTGGTCCCCTCAATTGCGATTAAAGACATTTCGGTGGATTGTCGAATAATCAAGCAGCTGGATCGATGTCTACTAATCCATTCTACCATCGCTCGATGCTATCTATCGATCGATGCCATCGATCGACGATCGATCGATTGGTGTAGTAACCCTTTGCTATCGGATAACCGGTCGAATTCCGAATTTTGATTCTTTATCAAGGATAGATGTATATGTTTATGGGTCACAGCATCCACATACCATCAGGTGTACTCTATACACGTTTGTCACCCTTATTAAGTGGCGAAGCTTGCGAAGTCACTTATTGATTTCACAATGTCTGTCCGTCTGTCCGTCCGTCTGTCCCACGATTATCTCGAGAACGGTTTCGAATTTTCAAATTCTGTTTTCAGCAATCGATTACTAATCACCCAGGCATCTCAACCTCCTATTCTGATTTTTTTCCGTTAGAAACCGCTACAAAGCTGATTGCTTCGCCACTTTGCTATGCTGTTAGCTTGCTAGGTTTATTCTATAAAAAAATGTGACAAATAATAGACAGTATTATATGATACTCTATTTAGGTTTGATTTAGCATTCAAAAAAGATTGATTTAGTATTCAATCTCTAGGTAAATGCTAAATGATGGATTTCGAGGAACTCCTTCTGTTCTTTACTTCGTCAATTAATCCATGAATTGTGTTAGCGCTTCTGTGTTATCCCCTGCAATTTGAATAACTTCCCATCAATCGGAAGTCGAAAATCCGAGAAGACATCATAAACATCATTGAAATGAATTTGACGGATTTGACAACGCAGTGGCTGAGTTGTGGCGCTGAAGGCCGCGGATTCGAGTCCCACACAGAACAACTGTTTGGAGTGGCCTACAAATAATTGTTCCGCGTCTAAATATTCCTCCTAGTACAATTTATGTACGTCAACTGCCTCTACGATACAGGAGAAAATATTAACGTTTATTTTAAAGAAAACAATAATATAAAAAATATTAAAACTAAAATAGAATGTTTTCACACAATACAAATAACAGGAAAATTGTCGTTTTCTTGGCCGTGTGCATAAAATGTTACAACTAATGATGTCGCAAGCTGGCAAGCTTCATCAGGGAAAAGCCCTAAAAGAAAAGTAAGAGGAATCTGAAGTGTCGATATGCGGCGCGGGTGGTTATTTTCAAAAATTTTATCTATTGGCTACATGTCTTTTTTGAAATATTGTTTCGGGCGATATCGTTTTCACCTCCCTAAACCTTTACGAAATGAAACAATTTTAGTCTCATTAGATTCAATACACCTTAATCTAGGTCTGTTTCTTTTTTCTAGTAATTCAGTTTAGTTTAATTAAAAAAACGCTCGAAGAAGTTTTTAAGTCAAAAATATAGATTAACTTAAATGCGAATAACTTATATCGTACGCAATATTTCTTGAAAATAAAAAGTACGGACCTAGTTTTTCATTACATCTACAACACTTCCAAAAATTAAGCAAATTAGACTATGATTTTTTTTATAGAATAAGGGTGACAAACGAGCACACAGCCCACCTGATGGTAAGTGGTTGCTGTAGCCCATAGAAATCTACATTTATCCTCGTTTGTGAATCAAAATGCAAATGCGTCGTCAGCCGTGAGGACTAAGATTGAAAGCTTCTTTTCCAGTAAAAAGGGTCTCCGGTTCTCTACACTCACCGTACAAAACAGCAGCATTAAGCTGTTATTTTACGCTGGTATTCTGTAAGATGATTATGGGCGGAAAACGTTATCGCTTTTTCTACCTAGTTCAAAAAGGAGGAAGTACTCAATTCGACAGTTATGTTTTTTTTGTGTGTTACCTCATAACGTGTGTAACAATTATGTGTTTTTCTGGGTGAACCGATTTCGATGATTCTTTTTTTATTAGATAACAGGTGCTTATAAATTTGATCAAGGTCTGACTAGGTTTTGAATTATTCTTAAAAATTTATATTGAAGTCGGTTGAACAAAATTATTAATTTTAAATTATGTATGAAAATTTACAGCTTCACAATCCTCTTAACTCTTGCTTCAAAATGTATAGCTACACTGACAAAGTACAATGAAAAATGATTAGATAGAATATTTGCACGTACAACAGCAGTTTGTCAATCGTTGCTGGGTCTTCTTGTTACGTAAGTGTACTACGAAAATGCCTTCACAACGGTGGCGTTCCCCTATCATTATTACCGCAGTACCGTACTACTGAACTTACTTCTTAACGTATTTACAATACATATTGTGTAAGACTCGAATTGTAGAATTCGTGAAGTTAATAAATCTTCATCTTTATTACAGTCTACTGCTGCTGGATATAGGCATCCCATCGAAGACAGAATAATATGCTTAATCGACGCGCTTATAGTGTTTTAGCGATCGAAATATTTCACCAGTAGTATTTCCCTTTTTTATAGAACAAAGGCATAGAATAAATAAACCTAGCAAGCAAACAGCATAGCAAAGTGGCGAAGCAATCAACTTTGTAGCGGTTTCTAACGGTTGCCGTTGAGCAATCAGTTTCAAACTAGGAGGAAAAAATCAAAATAGGAGGTTCAGATGCCTGGGTGATCAGTAATCGATTGCTGAAAACAGAATTTGAAAATTCGAAACCGTTCTCGAGATAATCGTGGGACAGACGGACAGACATCGTGAAATCAATAAACCTAGCAAGCTAACAGCATAGCAAAGTGGCGAAGCAATCAGCTTTGTAGCGATTTCTAACGGAAAAAGAAAATTCAAAATAGGAGTTTCAGATGCCTGGGTGATCAGTAATCGATTGCTGAAAACAGATTTTAAAAATTCGAAACCGTTCTCGAGATAATCGTGGGACAGACGGACAGATGGACAGACATTATGAAATCAATAAACCTAGCAAGCTAACAGTATAGCAAAGTGGCGAAGCAATCAGCTTTGTAGCAGTTTCTATCGGTTGCCGTTGAGCAATCAGTTTCAAAATAGGAGATTCAGATGCCTGGGTGATCAGTAATCGATTGCTGAAAACAGAATTTGAAAATTCGAAACCGTTCTCGAGATAATCGTGGGACAGAAGGACAGACGGACAGACGGACGACGGACAGACGGACGACGGACAGACGGACGGATGAAATCAATAAGTGACTTCGCAAGCTTCGCCACTTATTAAGTAACGAAGGTGACAAACGAGCGCGCAATCCCTCTAATGGTATATAAGATACTGTGGCTCGTAGTTATCTATGTCTATACTCGATTAAAGATTAAGATGTAATGCTTCGTTTATAGTAAAAAGGGTCTCCGTTTCTCTTTACTCATAATTCAAAACACAGCAGTATGAGGCTTGATGTCATAAAATCGCGCTAACCGAGGCTGTCGTAAAGTAAATTTTGTATTAAAACTTGTTTCTTGCTGTAAACACAGTTGTTTTGTATGGTGAGGGATGAGAACCAGATATCCCCTTTTACTGGTAACGATGCATTCCATTTTAGTCCTCGAGGGTGACAGGGCATTTTGGTTCTTTATAAGAATAAATATATAATGTCTATGGGACTTATCATCTAATAACCATCCAGGTGGACTTGTGTTCGTTTGTCAAACGTGTTAAAAGAAAATATCGGTTTAAAACCAACATACGTTTATTGTATTATATAAAAATAATTTACTTCAAGTAATGCGTAGCTATATGTTACTATAAATTCTTGTAAAATGTAAGTATGTATGTACACTGTACAGCCTAAAGTAAAAGTAAAGTTACAGTCTTAATACGTCCCAATGCTAGGCAGGCACATGCCTTCTCTCGTTTTTAAGACAGTTTTAGGGCAAGGTAGTGTCCTCCAGTGCGTGGCCTTAATGCGTGTTGGCGGACTTCATGTCTTCAAATATTTATTTATTTGTCAGACATGTTTCTTCACGATGTTTTCTTTAGTACCGACAGGGATTAAATCCGGGTTGCTGACGTCCTTAGAAATTTACAGCTAGCGCTTAACCTCTGAACTACCAAGGCTATATAAAAATCTTTTTCACGTCTTAGAGCCACGCAGGAGCTATATTATGGTTGTAGCACGAATAGATCAGGTAAACCGGGTAAGTACTACGTTCTCACAGAATACTAACGTAAAATAGCAGGGGTTGAAAGCGGTAAAGGTATAAGGGTATGGTACCGGTATAGAATTATGATACAGCTTCGATTTAAAGTTAGAACCGAAACGGTTGAGTATTACGGTTGTGGTACCGTTAAAAAATGATTATACATATATTTTATTACGGTATCGTTATATCTATATATATATATATATATATATATATATATATATATATATTACTAATACCTCTATCGAAATAATTTCGGTACCGAAAAAATTGATGCGATGAAGAGCGCGCGACGCAGCGGCAGCGGCTTAATATGGCGCTTGATACGACAGGCGTGTCACAAAATATTTGTTCGCTGGCACAGCTCTAAAAGTTGTCGAAAATTGGTGTCGCAACGAATCGTTTAAGACATGCTTATTGAGTTTGTACTTACTTTTATCCATCTTAGCGACAATCTAGTTTTAAAGTTTCAACAAAGCACACTTGTGATCAAGTTGATAAACAAGTTAGACGCGGAAACATGAATGGCGGCAAAATGGCAAAACAACCTGCTTTGTCTTGCTGCTGAGGCACGAAGAACGAATATCAGCAAATATTCGATCAAGTACCTACTCTCTCTTACCATTGCGGCCGACACGCCGCGTGACGCCTCGGCGCGGGCGGCAAGGTACAAAGAAAACCTTTATTTTATAATTTAGATACTTGAAAAAGTAATGATACCGCAATATTACAATATCGAAATTATATAGGTACCTTTATTTTACGGTATCGAAATTTAATGGAATGACATCATACCGATAACCATTTTAACCTGAATTATTTCGGTTATCCAATCCCTGTAAAATAGCAGCTGAATGCTGCTGTGTTTCGTATAGTAGAGTGCATAGAACTAGAGATCCTTTCTACACTGGAAACGAGACATTCCATCTGCATCTGCATTTTGATTCTTAATCGAGGATAGATGAAGATGTCTATTGGTCACAGCAACCACTAACCATCAGGTGGACTATGTGCTCGTTTGTTACCCCTATTCTATAAAAAAAAAGTATATCTTAAATAAGAACTAATTTCGTAGGCACCAAACTCTTATTTAGTTTCTACGACGTACAAAAACATAAGTTGTAAATAAAGGTTCTTAAATGGAAATAACCATAGAAATAACAGTTTTTCATTGCGTGCTGACGCGCAAAAATATTATAGTACAACATAAGCTTTTGTAAATTTTATAGGTCTCTCTCATAACTCGCTTTCAGAACCTAATGGTGATATTCTGTACTGAAACTAGGTCTCGTTAAATAACGGAACGATACGAACGATCTCTGCTGTTGTGAACTGGTAGCCTCTTTAGACGCTTGGACATAGGAGAAAGTTAGGTAACACCCCAAGGAAATCTGGTTTTAACAGTCACAGTTTTTTAAACAGATACCTACGTGCCGTATTCGATATATTATCAAGCTGCACTGCTGAACACATGGCCTCCTCATTGATAACCTCGTATGGGGGATTATATGCGGGGAAGGGCGATGCTTGGCAGGTGGGTTGGCAACCGCAGTTTTTTTTACTTTCTAGTTGTTATTAGACGCTGCTTCCCATCTTTGGTTTTGTTTCCCTCTATCGCCTCTTACGACACGACCATAATATATGGTAGTGAGTTCTATTACACCGCAACTTCATGGCGTAAAAATATTAATTTTAAAATTAACAAAATGTATTTTAACGAAAATCTAATACAGCAGAAGTTTTAATCTTATAAAAATAAAAGAAATGCAAAGAAAGCATTACTTATAAATTGTAATTTTGTAATTTTTAAAATTTCACTCGCTAAGTCCCATCGTTAATCATTATGGCTGAATGTCCATTTCTTTGTCATCAACAAAGGGTTTACTTACACTGTCGTGTCGTTTGTTTCACGTAGGTTACGTTCGACATAATGTGTCTCCGTTAAACGTACTCTGTACATTGTTATTCCTTTACAATACAAGTAATAATTACCTGCATTGGGAAATCAAATCTAGGTCACGTGACACTGTAGTATCATTATCTGAACATAAATTATATATTGGAACGATTTCTGAGATGTTTCGTAAGATATACTTCTAATGAAGGCTTCGTCATTTTTAGCAGATTTTAAATAAAAAATAGGTGGTTCGCAATTCGACTGTATGTATATTCGCCATATGAACTGATTCTTATTTATTAAATAATAAATAGGCTATACCTCAAGGGAGATCCCATACACCCGGCTCGATACACTGCACTGCGTAGAGATGTTGCATCTCTTTGCGTATTTTATCGCATTTATCACGGGGAGTGCTCTGAGGAATTGTTCGGACTAATTCTAGCCGCCCAATTTCACCATCGCACATCGCGACAAAACTCGCGTTACCATCCATACCATCTGGATGATTGGCGGTCCACCACTGTGCGATTTAGAAGAAGTTTTCTCGCTCACACAACTTCCTTGTGGAATCAATTACCACCAGCGAATTTTCCGGACCGATACGACTTAGGAACCTTCAAGAAAAGAGCTTACATCTTTCTAAGAGGCCGGCAACGCATCTGCAATTCCCCTGGTGTTGCGGTTGTTCATGGGCGGCGGTATTCATTTACCATCAGGTGAGCCGCATGCTCGTTTGCCCCCTATTCTATTAAAAAAAAATTGAATTTTGAGAACAAAATTCAACTCTACGGTGTGAACAACTCCAAGGCCTACATTCTCGTTGTTGTCTTATAATATTCTTTAGTCTACTCAAAACGCTCAAAAATAAAGTTATAATTAACTAAAATCCGAATGATTTCTTATAAGGTATGTATGGCAATTAACGCCCGTGGTTTAATAACGCCCAGTCTTATGAAAACGTTATTAATTTGTTATGATTCGTGTTACACCTCACACACACATAAAATACACCCATACGAAGGCATGAGTACGAAGACCATGCTCTAGCGCCGCCATCTTGACAGTGACGCGCTTCGCATCTCGAACGTCGGTTGTGAACACCACTGTTATAAAAATTGCTCCAGCAAATTGTAAGTTTTTATTTGTTTTACCGCATTTTTCGTAAAATTTCTTGTAATATTTACTAGTTTACTAATTTTTCTAGTATGTGCTATGATATTTTGAGTTTATTTTTGTAATATTGTATTAAAATACGTGGATTGAATAACAATTCCCTTCCGGGTAACAACGCCCAGTAAAAAACAGTTGGGCGGTATTAGCCTATATGCGTTGTTAACTGACAAATGGGCGCTATAAGCTTAATATATTTATTATGTTATTTCAATACAAAATTTTCTTAATCATGTCTAAAGAAATTTAGCTGTACGATACCAAACTAAATCGAAAATAAAACTTAGTTAAGTAATAAAATCTATAATTTTGGAAAACATTTATTATTTATGTTAATTATTACGCAGGTTAGTAAAATGGCTCCAACCAGGTCCAATGGTGAAAAAAGAGGGCAATTGTGGACTGAAGGAGGCTTGAAAGCAGCAATGAATGCTGTTCAAAGAGGCCAATTGTCTCAGCGTGCTGCAGCTTCCAGACATAATATTCCGCGGAGAACATTGAGGGATCATTTAAAAACGGGCACAATTGTTAAGCGTTTGGGAAGAAAACCAATTTTTACAGAACACCAAGAAAATGACCTAGTAAAACGAATAAAAAGATTCGCTAAAATTGGTGTACCCCTCACGCCAAAATTCATAAGGAAACAAGCATATATGTTTTGTGAAACATACAAAATAAAAAATAATTTTAATAATTCCAAAAGAATTGCTGGTACTGATTGGTTGAGATACTTTTTAAAGTGGAATCCCTCAATTAGCAAACGAAAGCCGCAAATAATGAATCCAGCTCGTGCACAAAAATTGAACAAACCAATTGTTCAGCAACATTTTCAGAGTGTGCAAAAATTGTACAATGAGATGGATATTCTACAACACCCAGAAAAATTGTACAATATGGATGAAAAAGGATGCCGAATAACTGTACACAAGCAGAACACAGTTCTAGCAGAGAAAGGAAGCAAAAGAGTTCATCTCATTGCCCCTGAACACGCGGAAAATGTTACGATAGCAATGTGCGTGAATGCCATTGGTACTGCGATACCACCTATGATCCTCTTTAAAGGAAAAAGACAGAGGCCTGATCTATGTGAAAACTTACCAGCAGGGACGTTAGGCAGTATGACTGCTGATTTGTTTGTGGAGTTCATTAAGCACCTAGCGAAATACAAGGTTGCTGGAAAATGCTTACTTATATTTGATGGTGCCAAATGTCACTTGTCAATCGAAGTTCTAGATGAAGCTGATAAAAATTACATAGTTTTGTATTGCCTCCCTTCCAATACAACACACGAGCTTCAGCCCTTAGACAAATCAGTCAATAAGTCATATGAACACCACTGGGATGAAGCAGTTCTGAACTTCTTATACACAAACCCCGACAGAACAATGTCAAAAACCACGTTTAATAAGATATTTAGTCAAGTATGGCCCAAATGCATGACGCATAGCAACATTGTAAATGGATTTGCAGCAACAGGACTATTCCCGTTTAATCCAGAAGCTATACCGGAGGAAGCATATGCCCCGTCAGTTTTGTCTGTAATTGAATGCCCACAAACTAGCGTGGAGCCCATTCAAAGTCCTATATCTGGCGTCCTTTTAAACGATGACACTGATGACGATCTACCAATTTGTGATTGGCTCCTGCAGAACTCTACATCTGATGTATTGGAGTTAGACGAATACCCTGGCCTTAACCAACCAACTGATTTGGGACCAATCGTCCCTTCAACAACTGAAAACTTTCCTAGAGTTAAACGCCGTCTCGTTGACTATAGCTCATCACCCGATGTTTCTGACTTAGAAATGTTAGAAAATCCACATGGAACAGCAACACAGGTAGGAGAACACTGTGCTTCACCTTCTTTAATTTCAGAAAATGACGTTTTATTGGTAAGTGCGAATGACGAACCACTTCTAGACAATGAGGATACTTATAAAATAGATTTGGGAGTTCCAAGTTGTTCTGGATTACATAGACCTATTCGTCCAAGCTCGAGTTCTGACTCCACAATTTCTGATTTAGATACTTTAGTTCATATGACTTCCTTTAAAAAATGCGCAGCTGAAGACGTATATAGTTACTCGTCAGCCGAAGATGATGAAAGTCAGTATTTTATTTCTAAAGGGCAAATCACACCTAAGAAACTTATTATTAGTTCCTCATATGAAATGTACAAAACAAATGCTGAGAACTTCAGTGTCTCAGATGGAGATTATAATATTAATTTAAAAAAACAAAGTAATAAGACACCATTCCAATTTTTTTTGCCAACTCCCAATTATGCACAAGTTAAAACAAAAGGACAACGTAAGAAAGCGATGAACTATAAAGGACAAAGAATAACTAAGGATCTATTTTCAGAAAAAAGTGAGAAACAACAAAAAAATAAAATAAATAGCAAGGTTGATGCTAAAACAAATAAACAACAGAAGAAGAATACATTAGATAAGAAAAATCCTAACACCAACGAAGTAAACACTAAGAAAAAAGTTTTAAAGTGTAAAGATATAACGAAAAAACAACAGAGAAAAAAGAAGCAAATAAATGAAGGAAAAGATGATACCGAAGAGTGGTACTGCTATGCATGTTTTGAAAACAAGAAGTTAGATATGCGTCAATGTGGAATTTGTAAAAGATGGTACCACGAAGAGTGTGTAGGACTATCAAAATGTGATAAAGAATTTATTTGTTCCGAGTGTTAATCTAGTTTATACTATTTAATGACTTTAAGATAAAGCAAGTTAACTGATCGGTTTGATATTCAAAGACTGATTGATATTGTATCATACTATAGTTTAAAAAATTGTTTATTTGTAATTGACAGTAGTCTTCTATTTTTTATGTTACTGTGATAATTATCTGATCTCATTATAATTATAAAACATTAGTTTGTGAAGTAACTCTCATTACGAATGGTCTATATTACCTAGCTCTAGGGCGATATTACCCACTATAGTACAGGGCGCAATAACCCACCATCGTATAATAACGCCCACTAAACCAAAAAAAATATGTTTCTTTTTTAAACTTATTTAAAGCTATTATGCTAGTAATTATTACTAATTTAAATGTAGCATCGAATTTGTTTTAATAATGATGATTAAAAAGAAGTTACAAATAATGTTACATGTGGTGCGAAGTTTATTATTTTTTATGTTTATTGTTGATTATTTACCTAAATTTTGTATTCTCATCAGAAAAAATATAAGTTACATCCGAATTATGTGTGGTTTTCAATTATATAATGACTATAACTGCATTATTCGTGCCTCAACTCAAACGGGCGTTAATAAACTATGTATTTTTAATAACGCCCAAAATAGGGTTTTTTAAAAAGTTGTGCTGGTGTGGAACTGTAATTAATAATAGATCAAAATTAACATTTTTCAATTACCTAATATATTAAAATACCTTTAACATACAGTATAAATAATTTCATTAATTAATAACATCACAAATTTCAATTTAAATTAGGTGGGCGTTAATTGCCTTGGTTACCTTATTTACGCGAACACTACACATTGAATAAAACTACTTTTACGGATACCATCGCGTTTAACTAACTTATTTTTATAAGACATATAAACGCGATAGAATTCGTAAAAGTAGGTTTATTCAAGAAAAACCCGACTTGAAAGACCTATTATAATAAAAATAATAAAATTGTTTCCACATGTTTTAGTTTCTGCAGTCGGGAACGGTACTTTGATTCGTCGCTGCAACGCTCTTAACATAGGTTTACTTACCAACGATTTCGGATGCTATTATGTGGAAATCATTATAATGGTATTAGTTCTTTGAACTGGGTTTTTTTCATGAGTACTAATGAGGGCTAATAGTTTTCTGCTCACCAGATGTCGCTAGTTGACCTGAGGTAAAGTTTTTTGTTACACAATGTAATTTAATTGAGAAGTTTGTTTTTAATAAAAGTTTATCGGTTTCTAGAGGATTAAATTAATACACAAAACAATCTGCTCTTTAATTTTTTGCACATTTTTAACTTTTTTATTTTTTCTACTTTTATGAATATCTGTGGTTTGGTTTATTTGTTTTTAATCTTATTAATATAAAATATAGCTAATATTACAGAAAGAGACAATAACTTTTATATTTTCTGAACAAATTAACTTTCCCGCTATGAAATCTGTCAAATACCTCACTTTCTAGTGGCGCCGCCCTGGTGGCAGAAAAGTCGTGGATGCCCTCATTCGAAAACCCAGCTGTGAATTCAAGATTTATTTGTAGTTCGCAACAATCTTACATACATCAATTAATATTTAGGTAAATTTCAATCCCCGCCGGCAACTATGAAATTGTTAATTGCAATTTTATGTGCTGATTTATCACGTACTGGGAGGTGTAGGAAAACATTGTTAGGAAACCTCTTACCACAACCCTCTCAGAAATGAGAGGAGGCTTTTGCGCAGCAGTGGGACGCATATAGGCTGTAACTTTAACTTTTAACTTCTCGTCTCTCTCGTCTCATGATTTAGAAAAAAAAAAGAAAAATTTTATGTTATTTATTTTTTATTTAAAAAGCTTAATTCCATATGGCATTCTCTGCCAGTCAACCTTGGGTGCCAAATACAATTTTTGGCAGGTGCGAAACATATTACTTATATAAAGTGTACATATTATATTGAACATATATATACATTGTGTATACATACGCATCATATATAATTATGATAAAACACATAAATACAAAATTAAAACATCATTAAAGTGATGTCGTAAAAATGCGTTAATCGAGGCTCAAGCCATCGGAAGCCTTGTCATCAACCTTGCTTAATCAATTAGGTAAACCTATCGAATGAGTGAATGAACCTATACGTGTAGTGAGTTATGGAAAGACTTATAGTGTTTCTCTACGTAATAATATCCATTACGAGAATATCCACAGCTAGCATATGGCTGACAGAGCTGACAACCGATAGGGTAAGAAAGGTGTTCGAGTGGCAGACTTTTTACTGGCAAGCGCAAACTTGAGCAAACCCTCTGTGGATGAAATAAAGACATGATGAAGAGTAGGTACTGTACAGTGTACATATGCATTGCTGGCTCGGTAGCTCGGGATCGTACTTTATGACAATCTTTAATATTTTTTTGAAAATATCTTTGTGGTCTAATTCCAATCCGCACAGAAATCCGTATAGGTCGTAACTACCCTAAATATTTCTGGCGCCAAGTGGCGTTGCATGCATTTAATACAATTACATATATTTTGGCTTTTCATCCCAGTCGTCAGGAGTGACAACAAGCCTTTATAGATTAGTTGTAGGTGCCCAATGAGATAAAGCAGTCAGTCAGCTAATTTATTGCTTTTAATGTTATGAATAAAATTTTGTAATAACCCTACGAAAATTAATCTGGCGAGATAAACTAATTTTAGTTTATCTCGCCAGATTAATTCTCGTAGGGTTACTATTTTTCTCGGATGTTAATTCATAAATATAACTATGGACCACAGTTTCCCAGTAAGATGTTACGTTTGTCGTCCCCTTTACTTATTAAAAACTTAAAACTACTGGATAAGTTCATTCCTTCTATGGATTTTAAAAACATTATGAGCATATGCTTTATTTGATTTAAAAATTTAGGATCCGAGCGAAACCAGTATTAGTTGCTTAATTATTCAAAAGACACGAAGTCATGCGCCTTGCGAACCTTATTGTTTGTAAATTTCATAATTATTATCGAATTAATGAAATATAACGCTTACAAGTTAGTTAATTGAATATCGGCACGAATCACCGTTGATCGTCTTTGTCTATTGTATTTAAATTATGAATCGTTATATCATATAAACATTCGATTATAGAAAATTGCAGTGACTAGGCAATAGTTTAATTGCCTATGGTTTTTTTTTATAATAGTGACATTCTTGAATAATCGTATACCACTTAGCTCTTACAAAAATAACGGAAAATTCTTTTACATGATTATTAATTAAGATTCTTAATTTACAACATATATTATTATTATTATTTAGTAATAAAAAAGTAACGTAACGTTAAGCAACAACCTACATACGGGACGCACTGCTTGGGCACAGACTTCCTTTCATTTCTGACAGGGTTTTAGTTCAGGAAAATGTCCGCCGCGCTCACCGAGACCATACTTCAAACGTCTTTGAAATATTTTTATTTACTCGTTAATGCTGATTTCTCGCAATAATTTTCTTCACATCCGAGCAAACGAATAAATGACTACTTACAGTAATGATTTCTTATATTTACGCGAACACTACACCACTACCCATGGTCCCCGGGGACCATGGGTGTTGTAAAGTGCTTGAAATATCGGGAATGTAAAATAAGTTAAAGTACGCGATAAAATCCGTAAAATTAGTTTTATTTAAATGTCTACTTAGAATATACAATTCCACTGAAATCGACGAGAATCAAAGTAAACGCGGCCACGTTTGGCTTTACAGTAAAATTTGTGTAAAAACTTAACACCTGAACTACGGCATTATTTATTAATGAATACACTTCTTGATAGCTGATACTATATTTTTGTTCGTTAGTTTATCATTCTCATTCTAGTAAAATTCAGTGCATAAGAATAAACTCTAGCAGCTGAGGACCAGATAATCTCTGTTGAGGACTCTGTAATTTTTGTCTCATATGAAAAATTCTTGCAATATATTATGTCTGCTATTAACATAATATCCTTATACATCAAGCCACTTTATAATTCACATAATCTGAAGGTCAGCGCCTTACGCTAAATCTTTCTTAAATCTTTTCCCTATGATGTTTGAAATCTCATCCACTAATATCTTTTTATGACTGAGCAATTTTCATAATTGTTTCTAGATCTTTGTAGAAAGTTTAATTGAAAACGTACCAAGGCTCTTTAGTAATAATACTTAAGGATATTTTTCAGGGTAGGGTCATATTATGCGTAATATAATGAATCAATTGAAAGTAAATATATCAAAGAGTTTTGTATAAAATTACTTAAATGCAAACCTATTTCTTGGTTTATAACTCGGCATCCTAGAGTGGGCATCGAACGCCAATAAATAAATAATACATGAGAATTTGGATTAGATTATTTTTATGATATTAACATTGGTCTTGGAACTAATGTTCAAAATATGGATTCCATAAGCCCATATACAAGATTGGTAATCCATTTTTATAGCATTATTTTAGATACGACAGTTTCTTTTGCACCAACGAAAATGTTTTCTGAAACATCTTTTCTTGTTGTTTTCTTTTATTTGAATACGTTTGCGCTATGTCTATATCAAATTTGTTTTGTGATCAAAATCCAACCATTTATATTTAGGTCACTTTAATGCTATTATAACAAACTAATTGCAATTGCTCATCCGAAACAAACTAACAGCTGTTCGATAATGTAAGGCATAAAGGCACGTCAATTGAAGCGCATCGAACCGGTTGGTTGTCGACTTCTGAATCGCGGGCGTGGGATTGATTCGGAAGCTATTCGCCGGTACTGGTTGTGACTTGTGAGTTGACAACGCGAGAGAGGTGGACCCGGCTGGCCATCCGCGGCGCCACGCCATTCCGTTGCGCGCGCACTCGCCGTACCGGTCACCTGGTGATCTTAAGATTTATTTTTACTTTACGAAAATATTTTTTATTGTTATCCATCAGTAGTTTTATTATGTGCCAGTAAGTGAATACCCGTGTTATTTATTTTTTATATAAAATCCAATTGGATGGTTTAATAAGTGGCTTCATTTAAATAAATATTTCATAGGTATCAATAATCGATATTTAAATTATTTTTATATGGTAACGCTTCAATAAGAGATGATGTGTCTTGGAATATACTGTTTTAATTATTGGGATAAAAATACCTTTCGATAGTGTTTTCCCCAGCACTTTTTTTTTTCGAAAAATAAATATAGAAGGTATTTAAATTTGTAACAATCAATTTTAAATTACATTTGAATTCCAATGCATTAATATTGCAATAATTTTATCACATTTTATATTATTTATTATATTGTGTAAATAAATGAAAATATCTTTTTTCTAAATAAAATGAACCCAAACTTGCAGTACGTAACTAATACTAGAACGATTATATTTGAAAACATGCGAGAAGATTTATTTTAAATTTATTAGCTCGTTATGATTTTAAAATACGTCTCCTCATATGTACGGTTCAATTACGTATTATGTGTTATGTGTTAAAACACAATTTCGGCACGTAGAACAACGTGCTATAACGCGTTTTCTGTAATCATAAAAAGTGCATACACTTATACATTGGTTGACGATTGCATAATCACACCGTAAAGTTTGGCGCTAGAAGAATTAGGTACGCTTTCCTTACTTAGTTTATAAAGGTAATGAAAGAAATTGCTACTGTTATGTGAAAACGGCGGCTTGTGGATTATTTAAAGTGACGATTTTAAACAATAAAATCATAACAAGTGCTTAATCATATTGTTATGTTCGTGTCTATTAATATAAATTTTAATATGTATTATACAATAAATAATTTTAATATCATACTCTTTAAAATGATAGTTACGATAACGCAGTGTTCGTATAACTTCTTGTACTATTAATTATTATGTTTATAGAAATAGCGAGTAATGAATAGAATTATGAATTGATTTCCATTATTTAAAAACAATGTATGTATGTAATCCCCGCGGGAGTAGGCAAAGTTAAAAGAGCAGCGCACTACACATAACTATGATAAATGAACTTAGATGTAAAATGTTTATACACACAGAATACCAGAGTAAAATAGCAGCTTAACACTGCTGTGTTTCGTATGGTGAGTGTAGAGAACCGGAGACCCGTTTTACTGGAAAAGAGGCATTCCGTCTTAGTCCTCACGGGTGACAACGCATCTGCATATTGATTCGCAAACGAAGATAGATGTAGATGTCTATGGGCCACAACAACCACTTACCATCAGGTGGACTGTGTCCTCGTTTGTCACCCTATCCTATAAAAAAAATCATGAAAGAAGTGATGGGATGGGTGGATGGGGCTATCCCGTCGCCTACACAAATACAAACCTAATATATCATTAGTTGCCTTTTGCTTCGATTACTACTTTGCTTTGTTTATTACATAAACCTTAATAATAATGCCGCGTGGTAGCTGATGAAGATAATTTATCACACCATAAGGCACTTAGGTTTCCGAGATTCGATTCAAAACAATTGTCAGAAAATATAATGTTCATTTTCGTTTATTTATACAAGTTTTTACATAAGACAACCGTGGTAGCTCAGAAAGAAGATGCTGCACGCAAGCATTATTACGCAGTTATTTATTAAAGAATTGCCATTTTTTTATGGATTAATCGTGACAAACATGCGCACAGTCCACCCGATAGTAAAAGGATGATGTGGCTCATAGACATCTACATCTATCCTCGATCAAGAATCAGAATGCAGATACTTTAAATTACCTCTAAGGACTTAAAATGAAATGCCTCTTTACCTCTAAAAAGGGTTTGCTGTTCTCTACACTCACCATACGAATACACAGCAGCGTAGTTCCGCTGTTTTACGCCGGTATTCTGTGAGAGCTTGATCCTACTCCGGTAGAGCAGTGCTATTCGTGCTTTGTAATAGAAATTTTGTGAGTAGTTCGGTTATTTTACCACGAACGTACCTATATCGTTAATAAATAAAATGATACAGGTTTGCAGTTGTGCGGGCATAACGGAAAAAGTACTGGATAGATTTCAATTAGGTTTTCTAAGTTTTTATCTAAAATCATATTTGCGATATCTTCATTTAATGTAAAGTTATTAAAGTTTTAAGAAACGACGATTTTTATAAGCACTACGTGGTCAGTGAACATTATGTGCAACGAATAACATTGTTTACAAAGAAATTTTGTAAGCAAAGTATATTTTTGCTTGCGATCTTTTTGATGTTTTTTCATTCGCACATACGAAAACTTTGTTGATATATCAAGCAACGCGGACGAAGTCACGGGTATCAGCTAGTCGTTAATATATGGAAGCTGCCAACAATTCACACTGTACGGTATACTCTTCTTCATAACATTCTAAAGAAACGAGAGCAGTTAAAACCGAGCTTTACTTTTTTATGTTTAGGTATATATTTATATATGCTGTAAAGATGGCGATGTTGTATGACTCTACAATTCACATAAAAATTCACATATTAATCTTACTTAATCAACTAAGATCACTACACAATAAATATTTATGAATACAGCGACGTAATGTGCTAAAACGTGTTTTTGTTTCTTTATAAACGATTGCATTGGTTTCCATGACGTTCTTTGTTTAGCTACTGTCTGCCTTTATGTTAGGACGATTTTTTTTTAAATTAAATATGTTACAAATAAAATCAAAATCCGGTAAATTATTTCAAGGCCATATACATACAAAAGCATGTTCTTTGCAGAATTCGAACCCGCATCTCCAAACGTTTAGCCACTGCGTTACCGAGCTATCCAAAGTTGTTGTGGATAGCTCAGCTTGATTCTTTTCTTGCTTGACCAAATCATAAATCCAGGCTAATCCAGGAAGGTTAACGAGAGAGAAAAAACTTACAGGCTACCACGTGTTGACACCACGGATCTAAAAAAAAATGGCACAAATATAGTCATCTCCCAGAGACTCACCACAGACAGACGAGAGTTTTTAACTGATTACACTGATTACTGTTTTAGACTTAAGTATAGATTTCTTATTTTGTCATATCGAATGGAACATTATTTGATCAATAGCAGCATAGGATTTGAACGTCATGAAAGCTACACTAACCATCAGAATAATTCTAGAATCTATAGAAGTTTATCAAAAATGATGATTATATTTAAGCGTTGCTCAGGCTGTTTTACTGTAGTGATGGCATAAAACTTTTGAAATGTGCATAAGTTTATTTTAATACCTAGAATTATGACACACTTGCCGTAAGTAAACTTAAGGTTAAGGTCGCTCAGCAAACTTATTCCGAGTCCTGTTAAGTTAGCCCTGACAGGGCTATGCTCGGAGATTTTCTGCATGATAGAATCGGTAACGGGGATGTTCTTAGTAAAAGTAAGTAGAAGTAAGTAGTGACGGCTCCGTAGCACAGTGGCTATGCGTTTGGTCTCAACGCTTATAAGCCGCGGGTTCGAATCCTGTTGGAACAAATGTTTGTAGCTACTGTCTACAAATAATAAGTTGATGATAATAAAAAGAAACTTAAAAACTTGTGCTCGCGCAATTTATATTTACTTTTGTGGTTAAAGAACATTAAAAAAAAATTAAAGCCGGGTCGCTAAGTTAACGTAACTAGCATGGCATGACCGCGAGGACAGTTTCTCATTCAATTACAGTAAAGCGTTTTCGTTAGGTCACTGTTTTTGTAGTAACTGTTTGCTATTGTGAACTTCATTATAATCCCCATCTAGTACTAACTGTACTTAACTTCGTGTCACAAAATTTGTCAAACTGTCAATTTTAATGGAATGGCGTAAAATAAAACAAACCTTAGCTTACGTTACATCTGTTAATTTATGTTTGTTTTACCCTTGGCGTTTATGGAGTTTCAGAAATAAAGTACAACTCTTGTTGTTTTATAATATTCAGTGATAATCGAACTACATGTTCAATTGATGATTTCTTCTGTAGCCTGGCTTATATAAGACGACTGGATATGGGTAGTTCGCGAACGAAAGATGCAAATGAACTAGTTCCCTTACTATGTATTTATCAATCTTTTTTTTATAGGATTAGAGTGACAAACGAGCACACAGTTCACCTGATGGTAAGTGGTTGCTGCGGCCCATAGACATGTACATCTATCCTCTATTACAAATCAAACATGCAGATGCGTTTTACCCGTGAGGACTGGGATGGAATGCCTCATTTCCAGTAAAAAGGGCCTCCGGCCTGCACTCACCAAGCGAAACGCAGAGGTAAACCTCTACTTCACGCTGGTATTTTGTGAGGTCGTGGTACCACCCCGGTTAGAGCCGGCCCATCCGTGCGACAGCAAATACTGCCGCCTGGCTCTACCACTGTTAAAATTGTTAAATCTGTCGTTCACCAGCTTACAAAATGTATCAATTTATCCGAATTTATCACATAGTTTTCGATTCGGTCTGCTCTCGGTGTTCGTAGCAGAATTGCGTGATCATTGTCAGAGCCATGTTCACTCTCTCTCAGTCATGTATCTCTAACGCAATATCTATTTTATTTTGGGCAATGGCAATATATTATGATTCTTTCAATCATCTCTTATTAAAACGATGAACGATGATTGATGAACGATAGTTCATCAAAACCGTACATGGTCAGTAGAGTTATTTAACTAAATTAACTAATAATACAAATTGAGTGATACGTATCCTCACGATCAGAACTATACGATCCCTTACCATCAGGCGGTATAGTGGTCAAGCACTGGCCTATAATAATAGTAAAAAAAACGGATTACAGCAGTCAGTGTGCTGCTTGGTGGCCGATATAGGCAATAGGATGGTACCATCCTGCACGAACCCCCAGACATCAGTAGATTAAAAAAAAATATTCTATAAAATAAGAGCCCCTGGCCATAAAATCATATTTTTTTATAATAATCAAACTTTTAATGCACTTGTGTATTACATTCTTGTAACAATATGGAACATACCCCTGTCTCGCCAGCAACGCAAAGTCAAGAATTTGCCTTTAGAAAAAGCCAAAATTAGGGGCTTTTTAGGTGCTAATTAGGTGCCAAGTTTCAAAATTAGGGGTTCTAAAATTTTCACCGCAACCAACTGTTGAAATTCGCATTGCTGGCAAAACGTATCGCTAGCAACGCAGTGACGACAATAGATATACGATAAATATTAATAGCAAGGAATTAAGTGCTGCAAGTATAGGGAGATAAATGTTGTTTATATGAACTTTACAACTCCTATTCTATTCGGATAGAAAACTTCCCACGAGGATGACTGATAAAAAGCACCCCCTTGTACACACAACCCATCCATCCATACGCATTTACACCATTGGCACTATTAAATACGTTAAACTCTGAAACATTATTGAAATAAAGAAATAAATAAAGAAGTTTACTTTTATCTGTCCGTTATATTTTTCTTTAGTTACTTTAAATATTCAAACCCTGTTATTAATTATTTATTAATTTGCAGCTGACAAAACACGGACAGCCCAAAACGCTAAATCAGACACCAATAAAGCCACATCAGATACCACGCCAGTGCATACCTCCGGTTCTAGAACGAACCTCTCTTCAAGCAATTCTAGAACGAACCTCTCTTCGAGCAATTCTAGAACGAACCTCTCTTCGACCAATTCTAGAACCAATTCAAAGGATAGCGTCAACGAGGATACTATTAGTCAGAGTTCTTTTGGTGGTGGAATAAAGGGCAAACTGGCGGCTTTGTTTAATAAAGAGCAGACGATAAGCGAGACGACAATCACTAATAAGTTTAAACAGGAAAGAGAGAAAGAGATGGAGATGTTGCAAAACAGATTCCATTATAAGGTAAGATTATGTTTTATATTTTCTACCGACTTCAAAAAGGAGGAGGTACTCAATTCGACTGTGTGTTTTTTTATGTGTGTTACTTTTTTCTGGGTGAACCGATTAAAATGTTTTTTTTATCTGAAAGCTAGTGCTCCTCATGTGGTCCCATATAACGACCAGGTACCATAACACCTGTCCTACACAACCATAAGTTTTTAGTCCCCTTATGGTTCACAGTACCAGAGAAATTCGTAACAAAAACTCGTACCGATACGTAACGAAATATGGAATGGTACCTTTTTTATGCTTCCTGAGATAAATTGGTTCCTATAATTTTTTTTATAGGATAGGGTGACAAACGAGCATACATTCCACCTGATGCCAAGTGGTTGCCGTGACCCATAGACATCTACATCTATCCTCAATAAAGAATCAAAATGCAGATGCGTTGTCACCCGTGAGGACTAAGATGGAATGCCTCTTTTCCGGTAAAAAAGGACTCCGGTTCTCTACACTTAGTCACTCACTATACGAAACAGCAGTATTAAGCTGCTATTTTACGCTGGTATTCTGTGAGACTGTGGTCTTTTCCCGGTCGAGGCGACATATTCGTGCTACAACTATACCACCAATATAGCTGCATCATTGCTTTACCACGTATAATATATTTTATGACAATTAAATTAAAGATTAGCTGATACCCCAGCGTGTGCTACTACGCTAAAAAAAGAAATACATTATGTTTATTTGTTGGGAAAAAAGGCAATTTTGTTTATTTCTTGTCATACATATAGTGCCTAATGCATTGTTTTAGTGGTCTAAAACCATCTTCGCATTATTGCTTTTCTAATGGGGCACATTGATTGGATGTTTTCAAAGTCTATAACGGACATAGGTAGAAACACATTTTGTGTTTTAAATATTCAAATATTATTGCTATAACAATTATTGGAAGCATAAAAAAACTACAGAATATGCCAGTTGCGTGACCCGCTTTGTGACTGGAAACATTCAGCCGGTCGTTTATTATAGTTTAGTGAATATGTAAGAACAGAAAGGCATTACTATGTAGTATTCTTCCTAAAAGATAAGAAGCGACTGGTGTCCCAGACATCACCTAGTCTACATACTCCACCACTAGAACGCTAATATTCTTAGATTCCGTATACAGCTAGGGTTGCCAACCGTGCTATATAATATAGTATTGCACTATATTTTCAGTAGGTATTATAAGTTACTATAAGCTTTGACGAAAATATATTATAGTATGCAAAAATACTATAATTAGAGCCGGCCAAATTATTTAATAAATGAACTAGATAAATATGCAAAAAAATGTTTTGTTTTACTTTCGTAGAGAATTTTTTCATATTTTGTTGTTACGTATTGTATATTTCAACACTATTATTCGTAAAATATTATATTATATACATAGTTTGCAACCCTACATACAGCCGCAATTGCATTGCCTCGATACGGACACCGCGTTCTCAGATAGCTATGAACCTAGTTCTAAAGTTCTCGGGTGTCATTGCACACGTATCTTTACCTTTAACGTATCTATTCACATACTTTCTTGCATATAATAAGGCGGGTCAGGTCCTAGAAAACAACACCCAACTTAGATTCCTAGTTCAGAGATATATTTAATAATAAAGTGAGATGATTTACACGACATACACAACGCAGAAAACATTGTTCGGTGCTTAAAGCTGAGAATGAATGTATCTTTTTATATACAAGTAAGTGTGACAAACGAGCACACAGTCCACCTGATGGTAAGTAGCCTTTGCTCGATAAACGCCTATATCTACTGCTATCCTCGATTAAGAAACAAAATGCATATGCGTTGTCTCGTTATCGTAAAAAGGGTCTCCGGTTCTCATCACTCACTATATTGAACACATCACCGTTGTTCTGCTTTTTTATTTAATCTGATATTCTGTGAGAGCATGATCGAATCAGACGTATTCTTTATGCAGCCATAACACAGCTGCAGCGCGTCTTTACCACGTTAAAGTATTAAAAAAAATCAAAAAGATAAAGTATTTTTTGCCTGTCCCATATCAACTACGCCAGTGACTTCCGAAGCTATTTAAGTGATTTGGTGTATTAATGGGTATCCTTTTTTTTCTTTTCAATCAAACTAACGCCACTGTCTATATAGTAGCTTTGGTATCAGCAGTTATTTATTGCCAGATTTCTTTCAAAATTTACGTGGTAGAGCCATGCTGCAGCTATATTAGTAGTATAGTTGTAGCACGAGTGGGTCGGCTCGACCGGGGAAGGACCACGCTCTCACAGAATACCAGCGTAAAATGGCAGCTGGACACTGCTGTGTGTTCGTATGGTGAGTGTAGAGAACCGGAGACCCTTTTTACTGGAAAAGAGGCATTCCATCTTAGTCCTCACGGGTAACGACGCATCTGCATTTTGATTCTTTATTGAGGATAAATGTAGATGTCTATGGGTCACAGCAACCACCTACCATCAGGTGGACTGTGTGCTCGTTTGTTACCCTTATTCTATAAAAAAAAATTAACCTGTCTACTAAATTCATTTCTACAAAACATTCGTTGCTTTGTCTCTCACTCATAAGCTCACAAAAATAACTACAAATAAAGGAAGCAAATAATATTTATTCGTAGCAGTACAGCTGAATAAATAAATAAAAACATCTATTTACAAAGAATTCTAATAACTACATGAAATAGTGCTTAAATTGTGAGGTTCAGAGCTAACACTAAGCACTGCATTTATAAATAGACACCGCTCCTGACCCGAGATATTCCCGTCCCGACTTCATTGCGTTCATTTTACTTTTATTAACATATCCGATAGTGAAAGGTAAACTTATTATTTATACATTTGTGGCAGCTACTTAATATTCACACGTATGTATAAAATAATATCTGTATATAAAGACCAATTTAAACGTTATGTAAGTGAAGGTTTTTAATTCAAATATAAGGGAATTTCTCGGCGTATTATTTTTAATTTTGTATGGAATTTATGCATATATAAATATGGAAATTATATACGCATAAATATAAAAATTTGATATTCGTTAAAACTTTGGAAGCAATTAATGTAAACGTTTTATGCTACTAAAACTACTTATTACATGTGCGATAAAATAGAACCTTTAAACATCCGTTGTACGAATTCGGATTTCACACACGGACATTCGGATGACTAGCATTACGTCGTTATCTTACTTAACATGGTCTAACATAAATATGCACACAATATGTGTTAATTTCAGACCTACGCAAGCTTCCAACCTCATTTCTAATTGTTTCCCACGGACGCCATCGTAGCCGTACTAGGATTTTGTGAGATGTGTGCTATTTCACCACAATTGTGTACAATATAAAGTATAAACATGAAAAAATCTTCCGTATATTTAACGTTTAAACATTAAACGATTAAGATATCTAAAAAGTCATAATTTGTAATAAATTACAAAAAAGGCATAGGTTCTATAATTGACGCGTATGTTTGTTATTTAAATGCAACTATTTTTGTAGCAAACGTCTAAACCGATTTAAATTGTGGGGATTTAAAAATAGGGGATGAAGTTAGGCGACTGAACGCCGTGAACTGCTACTCCCACTCAATATTTCATTCTATTGAGTGGGAGTTAAACTTTAAATAGAAGTAAAAACCAACTTCATTAAATTAAATTAAAAATTAAAAAAAAAAACCTTGAAACAAAAAGAGCTCGTGATCTTCGAACGGCTGAACAGATTTTCACACCATACAAACATAACACCCCTCTGTTTTCGTCGGGGGTTAAAAATTAAAAATAATTGAATTATTTCCATAAGTTTCTGAATTTCTTCGATACACTATGTCTTTAGTACTGTGTTAAAAGTTTATTTTTTTACGTTGAACCAATTTAGGCTAAGTACTTAAAAACATCTCAGTGGTGTGTAACTTAGAAAGTTTATTTGCCATTTAAACATGTAGTGACTTTGATTAAAATATCTATTTATTAGTAAGCAACACTTATTCGTATTATTATTTTTTACTGAGGTAGCTAGGCTTAGTGGGCGGTTCGGTTACCGCAGTATTTTATGTTATAATCAGGGGATGCTGCTGTCCATCACCTGTTTTATCAACCAACTTCAAAAAAGGAGAAGACTCTCTATTCGACTGTATTTTTTTATTTGTGTTACCTCAGAACTTTTTTCAAGATTAACCGATTTTGATGATTCTCTATTTATTTGAGAGCTGGTGCTACTCATTGGTCCTGTATAATATTTGCTCAAGATCTGACCAGTAGTTTTTGAGTTATCCTTAATAATACGTATTTAATTAACTTCGACTACATTGATGATGTTCTCATTGTATTTATATAGAAGTCGGTGGTACAACGTTTTTAATTTTCCCGCTTGTTTTCCTGTGTCGCTTCTTATAACACTCGGAATAATATGTAAACATTGACAGTCACAATATTTTAATCCATACGTATGGCGATTCAAAAGACTAGAGATTTTCGTATCTAACTCAGCCAGACATAGAAAGATATTAAACGCAGCGCTACTTCCATCCTTACTTGAACAATTGATACAGTACAGCTCACAGCTTGCAAGTTAAAACTTCGTTCGCTTTTAATGAATGTATTATTTTAACGCCGTTTAAAAACAAGCTCACTATTTGATGGCAAATGGCAATTGTAGGTGTCTATAGACTTCGGCCAACAAGTAAAGAAGAGTCCTAGTGGGTTGTCTCCTTGATGACTCGTATGAAATAATGCCATAGCCCGTATTTAACCTAATAAGTTATTAATTTTAAGACTGAAAAAAGAGGTTTGGGGTTCACGTCTTTGCCCTTCTGGTTTCCACATCCACCAATCAACCACAACAGGTAAATGGTCTCTAAAATCCAATCTACCCTCACAACATTATTGCCCTATACCTGTACTCTTAACATTATTGCTTAACACTTAAATCTGTAGGCAACATTTGTTTTCACACACAACATATAATATGGTTGACAAACAAAGTCACAGGCCATCTAATGGTAAGGGGATGCTGTGGACATGGACATCTATATCTATCCTCAATTAAGAATCAAAATGCAGATACGTTGCCACCCAGAGTACTAAGATGGAAAGCCTCGTTTCCAGTAAAAAGGGTCTCCGGTTCTCTACACACCATACGAAACACAGCAGTGTTAAGCTGCTATTTTACGCTGGTATTTTGTGAGAGCGTGGTCCTTCCCTGGTCGAGCCGACCCATTCGTGCTACAACCATAATATAGCTGCAGCATGTCTCTACCACGTAAAATATATCTGATAATTTGATCTGAAATCAAACAATAAAACCTCACCCATTTTTAATATCCATCTGTTTCTGTTTCAGCCTAAACAAGAAGACACTCAACAGCACAATGACTCCGATGACGATCAGAGCGAGCACGATCCCTCTGAGAAGGCCCCGTTAATGGGTAGTACGACGAGCCTATCCCTAGCGAGCAAGAAAGCCGAAATCGTATCCAATTTGCCCAAAGTTACCTTCGATGAGAAGGAATCTGAAGCACCCGCTGATAAGGAGGATAAAGTTGTTGCCTCACAACCCGTAAAACGGAGAAGTGAGTTTTTTTTTTCTGATCTTTTAACCCGAAAGCCTCACAAGTAGTGTAGTGTGTTTCGAGAGTATGTACGAATGTATGTTTGTCTATCTCTATACCTTTGGCGCAATCTTTAGCCTACGGCTCAATGGATTTTAACATAATGCACTGTCGTTAGATTCTAGTTGTGGAAGTGACATAGAGTACAAAATGTTTCTCTTTTCAATAAAATTATGTTGCTATGCCGTTTTAAGTAAAGTTTTTTACAGTGTCGGGTTTATTTTATTACAGTTTTAAACAATTGGCCGGTTTATTAATCCAATGATTTCAACATTAAAAATTTATTTAGAATCTTAGATTAGTCAATTATAAGTATTAAGGTGTTACCACACCAATCGATCGATCTTCGATCGATGGTGGAATGGATTAGTCGACGTAGATCGAGCTGCTTGATTATTCGTTGTTCAATCAACGTTTTATCGACAGGTATCCGTCGATCAGCTAAAGCGATCAACGTCGATCACTGGCATCGATCGACGATCGATCGATTGGTGTCGTAACACCATTACTTACCCAGAAGAAGGGTAGTTGTTTTTTCGAGGATATAGTATATGTACATATGTATGTGTGTCTATTTCTTTGGCACGATCTGAAGCGTAAACGGCTTGATCGATTAGAACATATGGAATGTCGTTAGATTCGTCTTAGTTGTGGAAGTGACACAGAGTATAAAAATTTTCACTTTTCAGTAAACTTTTTTTACACAATAGGGTTTTTTTATTACAGTTTTAACCAATGAGCTTATTTATTAATACTCTAATTTCAACGTAAAAAAACAAAATGCTATTTCAACTTATCTTTGTGTAATGAAGCTGAATCGATTTAATAATTTCTTTGCTGATTATGTGTATGTCTGAAACAACATGTCCAAAAATCCTTGACATTTGCGTTCACTTCACAATTTTGTTATTTATTTTATTAAACGAGTCCTGACAGTATAGGTCAGTCACTGTTTATAAAAGCCTTAAAATAAAATAAAATAAAATAAAAGCGTGCGAATGATAATTGCAGTTATCATTTTACGTCCTAGTCCTTCGGCCGTTTTATTTATAGAATTAATTTTAAATGTATGGTTACCAGCCACAAGATTTCACAATACAAAATCACATATTAATATGCAACTTTGCGTAGCCAACCCACCTGCCAAACATGATAACTATTATATACTTCTAAGTAATACTTATTTTGCAATAACCGGCCAAACTTGCAGAGAAGGTTCAGAATAAGTAATATAGGCAGAAAGTGAAGAAAATATAATAAAAAAAAATCTGAAACATTTTATATCTTTAAATTCAAAATGCGTGGCAATGCATTATTTTAACTGATTGTCTACTATTTTACTACACACGCACACATTCGTAAGGGTCGATTGGTTAGCAAAAATGTTGTGAATTGTGCATGCGTGCGTGCGTGCGTGCGTGCGTGCGTGCGTGCGTGCGTGCGTGCGTGCGTGTGTGTGTTTAAAGACCCTGACGATCACTTAAACATTAATAATAAATATAATTATTAATTAGTTAATAAAACATATGTTATCATTCTTAGAAATAATGTTTATTTTACAGGCTCTCAAGATTCACAAGTTGTTCTTTCAGTGCTGGATGATGTCAAGAGGATAAAAGTAAACAATAGCAAAGAAACAAACGGATCTGTACTTCCGCAACCTACTATCTACCCACATTTGTCAGATATTGAGACCGACCATTCCAATTCACAAGAGGAGTATTCTGACTGTGGTGGCTCAAGGTGTGGACACTACGCCTTAGAATGCGTATTTTTCTTCCTTTGTATTTGAACATTGTGGTTTTGTTCTTCCATCAAATGTTCGAGTTGGTCGTTTTACGCTTGCCAATGTTTAAACAAACATCTGGTACATATAATCTCTAATAACGTTGGGATTAAGTTACAATCGGACTGCCATCTGTGACATTGTTAAATTTAGAATGACGGACAACACTGATGTATTGCTTAATATATTTTATTTAAATGGTTAATGAAATGATAATAGCAAATTAAGAAAAAAACGCACAGATGGCGTTTCTAGCCATAAATACTATTTATTTAATATATAAAATTAAGTACACTAATGAGAAAAATGTCTATACTATTTCAACTTTTAGATTATTTACACTCGATTGTAAAATATTTATTTGAATCTGGACAAGAATTATTAAAAAATCGTTGCTCCAATCGCTTGGAAATTGACTTAAGCAAGGTAGCTTTCAGCTGTTGCGCTTTGTAGAACACAACTACTAGTTGACATTGACATGTTACATAATATACTATTTGCTCTAGATGCGGGTACAATGCCGGCTCCTATCAATCCTAGATTTTATTAGAACATACGTGTACATGTTTGGTCAGAGTTGATAGAGATATAGTAAACTTTAGATTCAGATTTATATAAAACTAGTTTTTACGCATTTTATCGCGTATATTAACTTATTTTGTATTCCCGACGTTTTGAGTACATTACAGCGCCCATGGTCACGGGGGAAACTGCAGTGTTCTGATGCTACTTTTATTTTTTTAATAAGGCTTACCAACTAAATACATAAAAGGAACTGATAATATCACGATTTTCGAAAAATACATTATACATAATATGCATTTAAATTAAAGGTACTTATGCACAGCATTGTTTAATGATAAGAGACGTTGTTTTACATAATACATTTTTTTTAATTAGTACAGCGAAAAAAATATGAAAGAATTAGAAACTAAAAATGACTCTTGCAACTAAAGTAGAAAATAGCTATATTTTCACAAAATATAACCTCCAGATAAAAATTATTATTTTTGTTCCAATCTACGCAGTATGAACTTAATAGTATCTTGAAACGTAAGGAATATAAAATAAGGTAATATACACGATAAAATCCGAAAAAACTAGTTTTATTTAAATGTGTAGTGTTCGCTTAAATATTAGAAATGATTATGTAAACCGGTACGGACGTATGCATATCCAAATTTTTCTTCAAATTAAAATTAATATCGTTATTTCTCCATGTCGTATGATTTTATTAGATACATATGGTATATGGTAATTTTTGGTAGAAGTCACAAAATACTTCGTATATAATTAGATACAGACAACTTGAGTCTTGAGTGCCTAATATAATCGGACTGATCTTTTTCTACGTGCGTTGTATTTACGATATTTGTAAATATTTTATCTCGAAATTTCTTACGCAAATAAGTAAGGCCGATGCGAGTGGATCGACCGGTTCTTAAGTCCACATGTGTCTTGGTTTTACAATTAGAAGAGATATACTGGGACTTAAAAATAAAAATACGTGGTTCGCGTGGCAATAATTATAATAATATTTAAATTTCTAAATATAACTGAAGCTAATGCATTTGATCATTTGTTGATATTTATTAGGCTGGCCATATTAATATGATCTATGTTATTTCGCAAAACTTTTTATTGAAATTAAATTCAGTATATTTATTTATTCGGCATAAAAAATAATTTTGTTTATGAAATGACATTTTATTCAAATCTTCAACCGTTTCCAAATGAGGTTCGTTCTGTAAGTGAAGCATGTTTTATTATGGACTTAAACAAAAGACGTAAAATATTTGGAGCTTATCACGAACAAGTTACACACCAGATATGCTTAAATTTTAAATTGTCACAGAGGATTTTATTTATATTGTTTTTTTTTTTGCAGTAACACTGCTATGGTTCTATTAAATAATTAAACAATGCAGACTTAGACGAAACTCTAATTTTCAAAGAATTCTTACTAGTAATTCAAAGTGTTTCACAAAGATCCTTTGCGAAATTTCACAATAATTCGTAATCTTACACGTCATTCGAAAGCGGTAGGAATGTTCCCGCCTCGAGTTTCATCGTCATATTGCTCATGTTACTTCGTAATAGTTTAGCCTTTTACCTGACAAATGGATTTTGTTTTAAGAAACCTACATAGCATCTGTAATATACATGTTTGCATGTATGTAGATATGTTTGTACCCATTATACATACATAGAGAGATACTGGCCAGGAAGACGTTATTCTGCCCTCTCCGACGACTGTTTCCTATAAAAAATAAAGACTATTTTATTTTTTAAAAGAAAAAAATCCTTAAATTAGCATTAAAAAATATTGAGAGTCACTTATCGGAATAAAAACTAGCCTATCTCTCAAGTTGGACCAAACTGCACACAGTATGCAAAATATTTAAAGATTGTTTGTAGTATAATACATACATATATTGTTTGTAGTATAATACAATAAGCGCGGTATTGTCTTGTTTATAAGGGTGCAATTTGTTTATTAAGCGTAATTTTTTTTTTTAATAACTACTACTGACTATATTATTAATAAATAAAATGGTCAGTCAGCCATTCCGTAGAACAACGCCCATCAGTCAGTGAATAAGAAATGAATTTTTTTCGCTCTCTGTAGATGTTACACGCGGCAGCTCGTCTTTTATTTATAATTTACTTAACATAAAATAACATTATCATAATCATTTGAAGTACGACATTTATTTTAATAAGGCGCTTCCGTGTCGCAGTTGTGCCTAAAAATCCCAGAAATAAACTTCGTTCGAATACAACAGTGTACTTAACGAACGCAGGTATATACACAGGTAAGAACTCATTTATGTATTTTTAAACATTTTTAACTCATATATTTATTTATTTATTAAAATATTTTATTTCTTATTCACTGACTGACGGGCGTTGTTCTAAGTAATGGTTGATTGACAATTTTAAGTAGTAGTTACTAAAAAAAATTCACGCTTGATAAACCAATTGCACCCTTATAAACCTCGCTATGGACGTTGGACGTTGACTGACTATCATAATTTTGATTTACATATAAAAACAAAAGTTCATAAAGTTTCAGCCTTAAGAAATTGATTTTATTATGTCGGTGGTCACGACATATTTGACCGCGCACCTGAGACACCTGTTCTAATATCCGCTTGACTGACCGTAGCATTTTATTGTAAATTATAATTAAAATCACCTGAGAAAAAAAACAGGCTTAATAAATTCAGAGACTTTTTGACTCTGCCTCTCCGTCTATAAGTCAGCTACTTCCAACGCAACGTAACTTAATACATTTTTAAAACAACTTACGAGATGAATAAAAAAAATTCTAAATAGGAAAAATTTCTTTTTATTAGTACTAACTGAACAATTCAATTTTACGAAATCCAAATCATCCGATACATTTGTATACGAGACCAACATGCAAATAACCTGTGTCCCAAATACGTGTGGAATACGTAATTGACGTAGACTTGGCGGTATACGGGTGTGCTATCGCGTACACCCATCAAATATTGTATATTTTTTGTTGCTTATTTTGACTGCGCATTATACATGCCTTCCGAGTTCCACGCTTGTATTATAAGTAGGCATAATAGGTAATTACATGCGTCGTTTATCAAGCCGTCTCCACATGCTTGGTGTATGCCACAAACAGCAAAGATCACCACACACGTGCCAAACAACGAGCACAATCACCCAACACAAACACGGCATCCACATACTTGGCGAACGTGCTAGTATATTCCCAATGGGCAAACATGGCGGACGACAAAGTTGACCTATTTTAATTTAATAAAAGGCAAAATGTAATTAAACAAAAAAGAACATACAATACACCATTACCTAAATACACAATGCCACAGCGTAGAATATAATAATATTATGGCATTTTTGGGGGAGGTGTATGTTCAGCTGTGGATTTGTGGTGGTCTGTAATGATGATCAAGATGACGATTAATTCAATAAAAAATTACATTAACTTGTTTAAGTTACTTCCTACCGATTTTCAACGCAAAACCGCAAGCGTATTCTCCACGACCACCCCTATTGAACGCCAAAGTAAAATGTATAAAACGTCGGGTCGGGTCAGTATGGTAATACTTTAAGTACTTATTCACTCTGTGATTATCACAGATCCCTAGGTGTATCATAAAGGGTATACTGGCGCCAGGCGTGAACCATAAAGCAAAATCGCTTCTTAATCGCTGATTACTCACATATCAAAATGTAATATCTTTACTTCTAATGTCAACCCTATATACTAAACTCAACAATGGAGACAATTTCTTTTTGTATTAAGAATAGGTCCGCCACCGTAATCAGGCGTAACTTAATGAAATACATGTCGATTTATTCCTTATAACCAATAAATTACAATATTAATATTAGTTTTACCGTATCTAACTGGAATACTGAGAAATTAACAATTAAAATATGAATATCACAATAACCTAAAAACAAACTAAACGTTCTTCAGCATTTATAGGTACTTTGAGGTTGATGGAAAAATTTTTAGTAGTTCGGTCTTCTTCATACGCATTTTTTTTTGTTTATATACATTAGCCAATTCACGAATATCAAAAGAACTTTTTTTCAGATTTTATGATTTCGGGTACATTTTCATAAAATCTTTAGGCCGTTTACTATAAAAAATTGGTCTTTATTATGTGTAATAAAATTAAGTTACGTTAAAGTTTCTAGTGGGCCCAAAAACGATTGTCTCCTTTGTTTTCGAAAGTAATAACTGCATTTTTTTCATAAAAATGGCGATTCGGAAATAACATAGATCGTATTACACAATCATATATTATCTAAACATGTTAAGTGTATTAAGAATTAATCGGAAACTAGTAGGAATTAAACTCTACACTTAATAAAATAAGGATTATTTTAAGCTTTCAGATCCTATGTCTTAAAACCATTCACGGTGTAATCGTAAAAAAAAATATCAATTTATACTTAAATAAGACTGTAATGTTGCCTATTGGTAGATTAGGTGTAGTGATTACGTTGTAAATAGTCTAGACTAGGCTCCAGTAGTCGTGGCTTAATAATGAGTAAGCTTAAGTTCCTTTGCCGATACTCTAGTAGACGGTTTGATTCTTGGCCTAAATGGCCATATACATAAATCTTGATAACACAAATACTTTGTGGTATATTATGAGTCATGGTTCTGCATTTTAGCACATGAGTAATTGTATTACACAACGTATATGTCCTTGCTATATATACCATCTGTGGCAATGGCAAAATGGTAAACCACACAGTTCTATTATAAAGAAAACACTTTCCATTTTGCCTGTTTCAAATCATAAGATAGAGTTTGTCTAAAAGTGTGACATATTTCGGCTAAAATGTTGTGATCGTACTGTTGTATTTTTTTTTAATTTGTATAAAAACTTAAAGCGTTGTTTACTGTATCTTTATCTGTATGTTATCTGTATCTTTCACTGCTTATAATCAGGTTCCTTGATTATGTTTTTTTTCTGGACCTGAACTCTGTCCATAGACTCACCGTAGACTTAACTACATTAGACAATAATAAGTATTTTCCTTCAAAGATATTAATGCAATAGGTTTAGTATTGAACTAATATAAATAAAAATATAATATATATACCAGTAGAACTACTAATACACGGCCCTTTTACATAATATAACGATACTTAACCAAACTACTTACTAAAAGGTTCTATATCCTGACAAAAAATATTTACTAATATTATGTACTTATAGGACGCAGCGATAGCAATTTTTCAAAAAATAGCTCAGAAAGTTTAATATTATTTAAAGTACAATATACTATTAGTTTTATATTACATGTTATAATATAAACAGTTTAAGTGTGTTCATACAATGACATAGTTTCGCCAGGGAGTTTAACTGCAAACTGTTCTTTAATCACACTTAAAGACCAATTTGTTACAGCTCATATATATATATATATATATATATATATATATATATATATATATATATATATATATATATATATATATATATATATATAAACACTCACGCCTGTCACCCAGAGGGGTAGGCAGAGACTATGGACTTCCATTTGGCACGATCCTGACAGACCTCTTTCGCTTCCTCCACATCCATATACCTACGCATACACGCTCGTCGGTTAAAGGTACTCTTGATTTGGCCCATTTTCAATATATCGCCAATTTGGTCGATAAACTTTCGCCTAGGGCGACCCTTCCCGATTCTGCCGTTCACCTCTGCAACATAAATTTGCTTTGTCACTCTTTCCTCATTCATTCTTTCTACATGACCAAACCACCGAAGCATTCCTTTCTTAATCCTGGTCACAACATCATCTTGCAAACCACACTCTTTTCTTATTAAACAATTTCTCACTCTGTCATTCAGATTCATCCCTAACATACTCCTTAATGACCGCATTTCTACAGCTCATAATGTACGTAAAATAATTGTTAACCTATTTTAATAATAAGTTGTTCGCTAAGTGTGGTATTGAATTAGTTTTAAAGGCCAACTTCAGATATATACCGGACTTTGAGGTAAATGTGAACACACTCTTAGTTTTCCGTTAGCAAATTTTTTCATTGTCCCTAAATTAGTAAAAAAAAATGAATCTGAAAAATATTTGTTAACATCGATCGCATTTAAAGTGTATAAAAGCCGTGCACTTTAATAAGAAGGATAAAGACTGATGATTGATTATTCTCGGTTATTTTGAACTATACACTGGTTAGGCACTTGTCGCACCGGCGACGAGGAAGCGATTAACTTTCGACTATTTTCTCGTTCAAGAAACGAACAATAGATATAGATCCCGTGTCAATAAAAGAGATCTATAATATTTAAGTTGGTAAAAATTACCAACTTTAATATTATAGATTAACGCAAAGTAACGCCTGATTCTATTAATTAGATAAAATAATATATTAATAGTTGACCGCTGGATGTTCACACTGCTGGCGAGAACTCTCTCCGCTAGTTTGTCGAAGCGACAAGAGCTAAAAAAGATAAAACTCGAACAGATAATGCTCACTTCGCGGTCAGAACTCACGCCAAGAGACCGACCAACCAGTGGTCATTTTACTCTACAATGCGGATCTGAGTACACTTGCGTATAGCCCAGCGACAAAACTATCGGAACTACATACTCGCTTCTCGCTGCTCGCCAACTCTTATCTAATTTGTAGCTCTACTTGTTTCTTGTTCATAATTGGCGGTAGGACAAGTGCCTTATGCAAGCGACTATGCAAGTTAATAGTACTAGTACTACTAGTATGCAATATGGTACTTCCACAGTTCACAAATACCTTTCCGATTAAAAAAGTTTCAGCATAATAACAATGTTTCTCTTTCAGGTTGCCTTTATTAAATTTTAAGTTAATTTGTCTGTGATAATAGAAACTTTTCTATCTGATTTTTTGTAAAAATAAATTAAAATGTTGAATACGAATTTGCATTTCATTCCCTTACTTTTGTTGTGACTTTTCAGAAATTCTCAGTGTGCGATAGCAAAAATATTTTTGATTTGGTTTTGATTTTAACTAACAATTATTCAAAGACAACGCTTCAAAAGAGAACAGTATTATTTCAATTAAAAAAATTAAGCTCAGATGATTCGAAAATTTATCATACAAATATAAGTTAACAGTTTGACTATGCAGATAAACAGTCTATTTTGATACCAGATGGTTCCTTTTCTCCTTTCCAAAACTTGGTGGAGGCAGTGAATACTATTAATTAAGCGACCCTTTGTTGTTTTTTAAATATTAAAATAAAACAGAAATATTAAATGTGTATTCTATGTGAATATTCCATACATTTCAATTCTGTATAATTTCACTACAACAAAGAATCAAATACATAATATAAAGAATGATATCATTGTTTAATGACGAAATGTCAGTCTTCATGTTTCTCTAGTAGTTCTCGACTGCCTCGTTGGTCTAGTGATCGCAACCACGACTGCAGTTCATGTGGCCCTGGTCGGGCCAAAATCAGTTACTGGGTGCTTCTGTCAAAAAATTGTCAGTAGCAGCCCGGGGAGAGGAATTCGGCGGTGTTTCATTCCCATGCCTCTAAAAGTACTTAAAGCCTAAAGCCCTTGGTCTGCGCCTGAACTCTCTCCGGTCGTATTGGATTGCCGTCCTGTACCTGTACTTGTTCCACACTCTAGTTGTATTATGATTCTGTCTTGCGCAAAGATGGCCAGTATCCACTGTGACTGGCCGTCGTGGCCGTAATTCGGTCTGTCATTATTATTTACTGTAATTATTATGTACTGACTTAATGATTTTTTCACGAAATTATCTCGTAAAATACATTTAAAAAATCATATAGTCGAATTGAAAACCGTTTTTTTTTAATTCTGCCAAATAGTAATGACGTAATAATATGTTTTTTTTTTCTATTCGCTGATCTTTGTATAAGTACGAAAACAGAATTTTCTCGTAATGTATTTTTTTAAATTTATTTAATTATTTCAATCAGATAATCAGATCACATAAGCGTTAGTAACAAATTAACTTATAGCTAGGGTTAGTCAAAAATTACATTAAAACTCTCAAAAACAAAAGTAAAATTAAAACTACCATGGGATGGATTCACACAACATCATATACACTGTTATGCTGCTGTGTGGACCCGCACTCACGGTTGTAGAAGTGGCAAATCCCACCGATCAAATATCCCAAGGACACTGTTGGTGATATTCCGCAAACGGGTCAGCGCGGAGGCACACCGTCTCCTAACTATCGCGGCGAAGCCTGCAATACAACTCTCAACAAACGTACCTGAGGCGCTTCCTCGTCATGGAAGCGCCAACAGTACCATCAAGGCATTGTTATACTAGACACGTCGATCGCTGCCTGCTCTCTGGGTACAGGTAACCCACAGGCTGCAACAGTAGAACGACTAGTAATACAATACCGATTTCATGTATAACAAGAACAAGCGGTTATTGTATTTTGAAATAACCGGTCAAATTTGCAGAGAAGCTTCAGAATAAGTAATATAGTCAAATGGCGAAAAAAAAATGAATTAAAAAAAAACTCAAAACCATTCTGTCCTTTTTATCTTTTAAATTCAAAATGCGTGGAAATGCATTCTTTTAACTGATTGTCATTCTTAAATATCTATTCTACTACGCACGCAACACATTTTAAGGGTTATTTGGTTGGCAAAAACGTTGTGAATTGAATCGCACACAAAGGAGCGTGCGTACGCGTAGTTGTATATATATACATATAATCACGACTCTTTACCGTAGGGGTAGGCAGAGACCACTTCTTTCCACTTGCTACGATACTTACATACTTGTTTCTGGCCTTTTTTCAAGACGTCCCTGATTTAGTCTTTAAACGTCCGCCTAGGTCTACCCCTTCCAACACTTCCATTCACACTCGCTTTATACACTTTTTTCGTCAATCGTTCTTCATTCATTCTCTCGACATGGCCAAACCATCTCAGCATACCTTTCTCAATTTTTGTCACTACATCTTCTTTCAGACCACAACGTTTCCTTATCTCACTATTTCTTATTCTGTCACTCAGTTTAACACCTATCATACTTCTTAACGCTCTCATCTCAACTGCATTTATTTTGCTTTCATGTTTCTTCTGCCATACCCAACTTTCACTTCCGTACATGAGTGTCGAAACCAACACCCCCTCATGCACAGCCAAACGAGCCTTGTTAGACACCTTCCGACTGCTCATAAAGGAGTGCAAAGCTCCATTCACCATGTTTCCTGAATTCACTCTTCTTTCGATATCACTCTCACACTTTCCACTTCCATAAATACCGATTTGGGATAATTTCAAATAAAAGTAGAAGCTTTATTTACTTGTTTTTTCAAAAACTACAATAATTCATTATTTACGTATTTATTTAAACTAAAGTTTAAAAATTAGCTACATTTTGAGAAATAATCCTGTATATATATCAACATTATTTTTCACCCTTATAATTATGTCGCTAATTGAAGTAAGATGGAGTTCGCATAACATTGGAATCTGTAAAAAATGCTCAGACGTTTTGCTCCCTCTAATACCTATCCTTTTACTTTACCTTGTTGACGATAAATCGTCACTGCTATGGGATAAAAATAAAGTAAAGTTGCAGCCTATTTACGTCCCACTGCTGGTCACAGGCCTCCTCTCATTTCTGATAGGGTTTTAGGGCAAAGAAATGTCCGCCGCGCTGCCCCAATACGTGTTGGCGAACTTCACATGTCTTGAAATATTTTTTTTTCTTATTTCTCAGACATGCAGGTTTCCTCACGATGTTTTCCTTAACCGCCGAGCACGTGCTATGGGATAGAAAGAATTATTATGCTTGACTTTGATTATGCTTGTATTTACATACGTAGCGCCATGTATGTAATCCCTGAGGGGATGGACATTATCCTAAGACCAGAGAAGGAGGACAGGAACAGATTTCAGAACACTTAGGCAAAAATGTAATTATTCAATTCACAAAGACATGAACACTTGGAAACGATTGCGCAGTAGGTAGCTTTATAACACTTAAATAGTTAATTATTTTGCACTTCTAAAAGTGGGTTTACATGGTGCGTTGTGCTAGGTACGCTGCGCATAAGCATGAGCGGTGCCGTCATGGCGTCTTGCCCATAAAATTTTGTTTCACATTAGTAAAAATAATTGAAAGATATTAAGGAAATAAGAGCTGAAGGTAGCCTGGATTGACTATGACCATCAGGACTTCAAACACCTTAGTCTTTGTGTGTGGGAATATATTGAATTACATATAATGCACTTAGTAAAATTCGTAAAATTTATATTCAAGTATTCGCGGAAATGGTAAGAGAGGCAGGAAGTGTATGAATGCAGATAGCTCATTCATACTTTGTGTTATTCCTTGGCGGAGGCTTATGTTCAACCGTGAACTTGTGATGGGATGTAATGATGATGATGATTCGCGAAAATATAACAAATTATTACTTAAATCACTGGCCATCTACTGGTCTACTGGTAGTATTGGTAGGGAAGTTCCAACTTAGTCCATAGGAGTGACGAAACTAAATTTAGGTCCTATATACACCCCACCACTGGACACAGGCCTCTTCTCATTTCTGAAAGGGTTTTGGGCATGTGTAATGTATGAAGAATGTATCCTTCTGTATAAAAAAAATCTTTTGTGGCTTTTTGGCGAAGGTCGTGTATTTAGTTTTGAAGGTGCTGAACGTACTTTTTTATAAAACCAAAGTGATAAACGAACTTACAGTCTACCAGCACGGCTAGCATGGGCTGGGGACAAAAAATTATCTCCCGATTATATCCACAAGTGATAAAATTATCTTGTCCTTATGCCAAAGCACGGCAACGGGGAGAAGTATATCCCCGTTTGAAATGACAGACAGACATGGTAGACATACATAATATATCCCCCGTCCGTAGCATGGAGCCAAACGAAAGATAAAACATTATGCTTTATTTAACATTTGAAAGGGACAATTTTATACTAGTTCATTGAACGTGGGTTTAAGTTTATATTCATACAAAAAATCTATCTAACTCTATGTCCCATTTTATCTACTGTGGATATTATATCCACCGTTGTGCCCATGCTCGAAGGGCGGATAAAACTAAGCGAGCGGATAAACATTTTCTCCTTTCCCCGGGGATAAAATTGTCTCCTGCCCATGCTAGCTCTGCTGGTGGTATGTGGGTACTCCAGTCCATTGTACACCTAACGTCACGTTAAAACAAAGAAGACAGCTGATGAGTTATCGCCTCTAAGGAGATGGAATGCTTGACAGCCTGTAATTACACTGGCTATCGTTACCTTTTAGGTCATAACTCAGTTACAGTGCAGTTACTGCTGTTTAGCGGCATAAATATGTAGGAGTGTGGTAAGTACTTAGACAGACTTCTAGGCAGAGAAGGAATCCCACCAGCCAGTAAAGGAGACCTAGCAATTGATACTATGAACTTTAAGGCAAATTCTCCCTATAGTGAGAAAGGCCCATATAGTAGAGACCTTTAGAGGGTGATGATCATGACGAAATTTACACGCAAACACAGAAGCACTTACTTTAACTTATCCACGATTATGCGACATTATCAAGCAGCTAGGGCTAGGGCACAATCTCAAATACTCAGTCACTTAAACCAACGATTTGTCTTTTTGGCTTAATATCAGCCAAAGCTTATTATACGCCTTCATAAGTAAAATTGCAAAATCCTATAACTTTTACAGATTTAGAATCATACCAATAACATAACCATTTCTAAACTTCTCACCTACCCTTAAAATTCACTGCTAAACGTGACCCTCTTTAGTTATTTTATTCTGAGGTTATAGGGAGAATAAGCCATTATCGCTTGACGTCCCACTTTCTGCCGTCAAATCGCAGTGCTTGTACTGCCGTCTTCTGCTCTAAAAAGTATAGAGTTACAGACTGTAAGGCATTAGATACATGTTAGTGTTAGGAGGTGACACCTGTAGCCATCCTTGTTTGAAGTTGATTGCAAGTATCCGTGACATGGCAGTAGCCACCTACCATCTGGTGGGTTGTAAGTTAGTAAATGATAAACATCATTTCAGATTTATAAAAAATCATATACATTATATCTAACTAAATTCTCGTATTTTTCATTCCTTTAGCTATAATTAAACTTTATTCCTGACGTTTCGAGTGCCTCGCAACACTGTTGTTATGGGGATTCATATCCTGATTTTAGTTAGTTAGTTAACCCGTAGCTGGTTTCGGCTTATAATTATTAATTAGTATTCCAAGGTCACCAATATTTCAATTTGGTAATACTCAGTTATTCCCTTAGAGTAAAGACAAGCATCTTGCCAGCAATGGAACGTCGTAATCGTATCGTAGACTAATGACGACGGCTCATAGACATCGCATTTTAGTCACTGAAAATGGTCTTATGGCTTCATTCACATCTACACTATATGTTTATCGCTTTCCCAGTTAGGTGTCTTTAAAGCAAGAGAAAAATATACTTTTCTTAGGTAAGCCAGAACAGTTTACGATATTCAACTGCATTACAGCTTAGCATCAGATGGGATAGTAGTCAAGCTATAGGTTTAATAGTTAAACAAGGGTTTTCTTCAATTTATTTAGCCCTTGATTGGGTTCGTTGTGCAGATACAAAAGTCAGTCACCAACTTATCAGGTGTTAGAATTATATATATTATATAATTCTAACACCTATACTACTATACTACTATAGCTGGCCAGGCAGACGTTGTGTTTCCGACGACCCTTCCTATGAAAAAATCCTTATTAATACTTAAAATACTTGTTATAATCGGTATGATGGAGTGACGACCTGGTAAAAGATGGGGGCTTTTGTTCAGCGGTGGACTTGTGAAAGAGCAAAGATGACGATGTAAATAAATAAGAAAGGGCTCGATTATACATGGGCGGAGGCAGTAGTGTATAATGGTAGAGTCCTTGGCCGTTAGTTTGGACATAACGAAGACCGCGATTACTTGGAAGAGAAAGCTGAATTGGCCTCTAAAAAGCTTGGCGTGTGCAGCATAGCGGGACAGTATTTCATGCCGACACACCGCCTGCAATTTTACAATTCGCAGTTTCAGCCTTACTGTGAATACTGTTCTCATATCTGGCCCGAGGTACCCCAGTACCAGCTCCTTCCACTTGACTTCATCCAGCGCAGAGCGGTCCGAATCTTCTGATGACCCTTGAGATGAGATTTCAGCATCCCTTTATATTTTCTACAACATTCACCACGGTGCTCAGAGGAATTGTTCGGATTAATTCCAGCCGTCGGATTCCACCAATGCATATCGCGATTAAACTTACGATAACATCCACACCATCTGGATGCTTATCGGTCCACCACTGTGTGATTTACTAGGAGTTTGTTCAAAGACGTCGTGCAAAGTATCTTTGGACTGATACGACTTGGAGACCTTCAAGAAACGAGCTTTCTCTTTTTTTTTAAAGGCGGGAACGCACCTGCAATTCCTCTGGTATTCATGGGCGGCGGTCGACACTTGTGTGACCAAGTGAGTCGCATGCTCGTTTGCCCCCTCTTCTATAAGAAAAAATTCAAAGACATGATAGTCCTCTAGCAAGCATTAGAGCAGAGCTCTTCCCGGATCTTAAAACAAAATTAGAAATTAAAATAAATTTAGTTTAGAATTAACAGTTTGTACCCAGCTTTGGGATTTATTTAGACGGCTACATATTAAATCGTTAAATTTCAAATAATAAATTTCATTTTAAAATGTATCATGTTATCCGCACACTGAGAAGGTACCACTGAATAGTTCACAGCAAAATATAGAGAATGAGAAGCACATGTTTTACCCCTACGTGCACTTTATAATAACTTAAAACACCTTTTTCATTTCAGTGTAGAGAACCATACCAACGAAAATGTTTTGAATAAATCTGATAATTGGGCTGAAACGTCGTTCGGTCGAGAGGTTATGAATGTAAGTATTTATTACTTAATTATTATTATTATTATTTAGCTTGATTTTTGTTTGTTAACGTCATACCTCTATTGCCGTGCATGGTAGAAATTGAGGGGAATGTAAACACCGTTTGAGCTTATTCCTTTACATAGGTGGTGAAGAAAAACAACACGAGTTATAAAAAGGCAGTACGCGAAAGCGATTCGGACAGCTCTCATAGTGCATGTGACAGTGAACTCGATGAACTTCTGGATGAAGCACTTGAAGACAGCGAGGGGCCCACACCGCCTAAAGTGAACAAGGTAGAATTAAACAGAAATTTTTAGTAACTTACTTTTGCCTGACCCTGTATTTAAATTTAAAAGGACTGTGCTGATTCACCATGCGCTCACCATCACTAACATGTACTGAAACAGCGTGGCTGTTCCATAACCGTCTTAGATATTATGAGAGGACCAGCTTATAGACTTTTTTTATAGGATAGAGTGACAAACGAGCATACAGTCTACCTGATGGTAAGTAGTTGCTGTGGCCCATAGACATCTACATCTATCCTCGTTTGCGAATCAAAATGCAGATGCGTTGTCACCCGTGAGGACTAAGATGGAATGCCTCTTTTTACAGTAAAAAGGGTATCCGGTTCTCTATACTCAACACTGCTGTGTTTCGTTGAAACTACTAAACTTAAGCTGCTATTTTACACTGGTTGGTAATCTGTGAGAGCGTGGTCCTTCCCCGGTCGAGGCGACCCATTCGTGCTACAACTATACTACTAACATAGCTGCAGCATGGCTCTACCACGCTGAAACATTAATATGTGCAAACCTATTGTAGTAATTAATAATATATTGAAACACATTTCACAGTTATTTTCCATATATCTGTCATCTATGCATGTATATTTTATTTAGTTAAATATAGACGCACAAAGAGTATTTTAAATGAATAAAAATTATAAATACACGGAAATGATGGACGTGTGATAACAATACACTGAACAGCCGATGCTTTTGGATCCTTATAAAAATGATGTTTCGTCATAAAATTATACGAACACACCACGCACACTGCTGATGAATAATTGAATATGTTATTGCGGTTAAAAACAACATGAGCAATGTTTGTAGGTAAAAACTATTTAACTTCTATAGATTGTTTGTCAAGTCTGCGCAGAATATGCTACGGAGTTTCAGACCTTGGTGAATAGTAAATGATTATAAATGACACGAGACTAAAGTCCGCTGTGAGTTCAGTATATTATTCTTGTAACTAAAACATTATGGAAAAGACGAATAAATACAATTGAATTTAACTATGCTAACGCTTGATATAACCGTATGCCCAAGGCTGGAGTATGGCGGTGTTCCATCCCCGCGCCCCAGAAATCACGTTAAACTCAATAGCTTTCCTAGGTCCTGTGTCTGATATCTCATCAGACTATTAAAGTTAGGGAATCAAAAGGGGATCCTGTGTTTGCGCATATATTTAAACACTTCAATCCTGTTCTTCGTAGATGTCTGGCTATTCCTCATTAATACAGGCCGCCGTGACCAAAATTCGGTCTGGAGGACATTGTTATGTAATGAAAAACTTTTGGTTTCAACATCGTTATTTATTTTGATTAAATCTTGAATATTTAAAGCAAGTTATTATAAGATGTTACTGTGTGACTATTGGTACTTCATGCTTTCCAAATTTTTATCACAAATGTATCTATAACAGCAGGGTCTGTCTTCATCGAGCTTCGTGTACGAAGAAAAGGCGAAATTCAAGTCGCCGGTCAAAATGCCTCCAGCTACTACACCGGCCAAGAACGACCGCGGCTCGGAACTAGTGCACAGCGTCAGTTTCTACAGAAGAATGCAAAATGCCGTAAGTAATTCCTGGGTGAAGATATCCAAGGAATGTCTCTGTTGTGTATTTCCATATAGCATTTTATCAAAATATTATGATTTTCCTTTGTACTGTATTGTTTTAATGTTTAAAATGAAATTTACAAATAGTATTCAAATAAGGAATACTTAGAAGCTATATTTTTTTTAAAGAAAAAATAATGGCGTCTATGTCGGTGTCACATAAAAGGAAATTTTAAATGTATGTTTGAGATGTAAATACTGCCGCAACAACACGGCATTGTTATATTAATATTGTAGAAAGGCATGTGTCAATCGTGAATGATTCGTTCATTTGAATGGTCGCATCAAAGTATTGATGATTGCAATTCCTTTTTAACGTTCCGGACCAAACGATTGACAGGTGCAACCAAAGAGTATAGTAATGTTCAACGACCGACATTACCGAGCGGGTCTCACAGATCACAGAGTACTGAAACTCGAAATGATCGATTCGAATGACCCGAATCGTAAGACGAATCAATACTTGAATGATTGGGTCATCAGTAATGAATGATAGACACATATCTAATTGGAAGTAAAGACTAGAAATGAGTTGGGGGGTGGATCGAACTTTAGGCCTAGTAAGTTTGAATAGCCTATCATGTAGAGGATGTCATGGAGGTCATGGTTGAATAAGGGCAAAAAATCTCATTACACTCCTAGGGGGTCAAAATGGCCAAAAACCAAAACATTGGCGGTGGCTCGTACTTTAGGCATAGTCAGTTTGAATAGCCTATCATGTAGAGGATGTCATGGGAGTCATGGTTGAATAGGGGCAAAAAAATCTCATTACACTCCTAGGGGAAATAACCAAAAAATTAAAAATTCTTATTTCGGCTATAACTCCGTTTCCTTCGGAGGTTCTTACAAAGTCTTTACTTCCCGCATCCCACTAGTTGTAATTACTGAACAGTTATGACACATATATTGCTATTTTACATATTTCTATGTTTTCATATATTACCATTATTTTTAAAGAGATGTTTACAATTTTGTTTAAAAATATTGCTCAGAGGAATTTATTCAGAATATACGAGGGTGGATTGAAAAGTACTCGGCTTAACCAAGAAAATAAACACATACTAAATCAGTTATATTTTTATTTTTCTACATAATCACCATCAAGTTCAATACACTTTTGCCACCTCCCCTTCCAAGCATTTTGACCGTTGAAAAAAAATGATTCTTCCTTAGAGTCAAAATATGCGTCTACAGCTGCTTTGACCTCGTCGTTTGTCGAAAATCTTTGACCTCCCAAGTGCTTTTTTAGGTTAGGGAACAGAAAGAAGTCTGATGGTGCCAGATCAGGTGAATACGGCGGATGCGGTAACAGTTCAAAGCCACAGTTGTGAATTTCAGCCATTGACTGTACTGACGTGTGAACACGGGCGTTATCTTGATGAAACAGGACTTTTCTTCTGAGCATTCCTCGACGTTTTTCTTTTATTTCCTCTCGTAAACGACGTAGTAAGGTGCAGTAGTAATCAGAGTTTATAGTCTGACCCCTTTCAAGATAATCAATCATAATCACACCTTTCGAGTCCCAGAATACTGAAGCCATCACCTTATTTGCCGACAAAATCGACTTAGCCTTTTTAGGGGGTGGTGAACCAGGTCTTCTCCACTGTTTTGATTGTTGTTTTGTTTCCGGTGTACAGTAATGAACCCATGTTTCGTCTATAGTAACAAAACGATTCAAAAAATCATCTGCATCGGCTTCAAATAACTCCAAACAGTCGCGTGAAATAGTCAATCGCGTCCTTTTTTGTTCAACTGAAAGCAGTCGCGGAACCCACCTCGCAGACACCTTGTGGAAACCCAACTCGTTGACAATGATGTTTTGAGTTCGTTCATAAGAGATGCCTATAATCTCGGCTATCTCTCTAATTTTTAATCTGCGGTCTCCCATTATTAAATCAAGTACTTTTTTAATATTTTCGTCAGTAGTTGACGTCGAAGGCCTTCCAGAGCGGGGTTCATCTTTCACACTCTCTCTACCACGCTTAAATTCTGCTATCCATTTTTTGACGGATGAATATGACAGAGCACAATCGCCTAATGTACTGACCATGTCATCATGGATGGCTTTTGATGATAGCCCCTTCTTATGGAGGTACTTAATGACGGCACGCTGCTCGATTTGCTCCATTCGCGGAAATTATGTCCGATTACTTTGTTAATAAATTTATAAAATCACAACTAATTATCACACACGTTTCGAACTTCACACAATGAACTAGTCTGAACTGAACTAAATAATGTGGGTAGATTTGATTTTTAGAATTGAATGGATCTGTGTTAGGCCGAGTACTTTTCAATCCACCCTCGTATATAAACATATGCAGCGTCAAGGGTGCAAATCGTCTGGTAACTGCGGTTGTCAAATCCGTCTGCCTAGCGTGACTATTAAGGTAAAACCCTACAATGGAAGAGGTTTATTCGAAAGGCTCAGAAGCAACATGTCTCAACGAAACCAATGTTACTAATAGATATCCCATGCACTGAGCACCCACGCTGAGTGCTACTGAGCTTCTCCTTATTACTATTATGTTGTTGCCTAGGCAAGCGGCAATCAGTTCGATCAATCATGATTGATGTAAGAATGATAGAATAATTCCGATATTACACGCTTATTCTGACTGATCGTCAGTCAAACTCAAAATTTCAAAGAGAAAAGATGGATGTCCATAAAAAAGGCCAGTGCAGCAATTTTGATATCAAGTTTGTGTAAAAACGTATAAAAAGAAGGTGCTGGGTAAAAGACTGGCTTATAAAAAGGGGATTTCTATACCCATATTAACTTATTGACATACGGGTTTCAAAAAAGGATAAAGACTATACAAATTCTTATCGCGATCACCTCCTTGTTCTCCAAAATAATGGAATCCATTATCAACTGCCAGCTCATCCGGTACCTTGAGGATCACCAGCTGATTAGTGACCGCCAATACGGTTTTCGTGGGGGTCGATCAGCTGGTGATCTTCTGGTCTACCTGACCCATAGATGGGCGGAGGCAGTAGAGTCCAAGGGGGAGGCGTTGGCCGTTAGTCTGGACATTGCGAAGGCCTTCGATCGGGTTTGGCACAAAGCGCTTCTCTCGAAGCTCCCTTCCTATGGGCTTCCCGAGAAATTGTGCAATTGGATCACCAGCTTCCTTGCAGATCGGAGCATCAAGGTTGTTGTAGACGGTGCATGTTCTGACTACAAGCCTATTAACGCTGGTGTTCCACAAGGCTGTGTGCTATCACCAACGCTGTTTCTTCTGCATATCAATGATATGTTGCTAACTGGTAACATTCATTGCTATGCGGATGACAGCACTGGTGATGCTCTATACACCGGCCGTGCTAATATTTCTCGGGAAAACGTCTCCGAGTACCGGAACAAACTTGTGTCTGAAGTTGAGTCTTTGCTGGACAAAGTCTCGAACTGGGGGCGACTAAATCTAGTCCAGTTTAATCCTCAGAAGACACAAGTTTGCGCGTTTACCGCTAAAAAGAACCCCTTTGTCGTATCTCCTCAGTTTCAAGGCACTCCCCTGGTTGCCTCAGCCAGTATCGGAATCCTCGGCGTCGACATATCGAGTGACGTGCAGTTTCGTGGTCATTTGGAAGAGAAGGCCAAATTGGCCTCTAAAAAGCTTGGCGTGCTCAGCAGAGCGGGACAGTATTTCATGCCGGCACACCGCCTGCAACTTTACAAGGCGCAGGTTCGGCCTCACATGGAATACTGTTCCCATCTCTGGGCAGGGGCTCCCCAGTGCCAGCTCCTTCCACTTGACCGCATCCAGCGCAGAGCGGCTCGAATCGTCGACGACCGAGTTCTTTCCGATCGGCTCGACTCATTGGCGCTGCGAAGAGATGTTGCATCTCTTTGCATTTTCTTTCGCATCTACCATGGGGAGTGCTCTGAGGAATTGTTCGGATTAATCCCAGCCGCCAAATTTCACGAACGCACATTGCGGCAGAACTCCCGATACCATCCACACCATCTGGATGATTGGCGGTCCACCACTGTGCGATTTAGAAGATGTTTTCTTCCTCGCACGACTTCCTTGTGGAATCGATTACCATCAGCGATTTTTCCGGACCGATACGACTTAGGGACCTTCAAGAAAAGAGCGTACTCCTTTTTAAAAGGCCGGCAACGCATCTGCAATTCCCTCCCTGGTGTTGCAGTTGTTCATGGGCGGCGGTAGTCACTTACCATCAGGTGAGCCGCATGCTCGTTTGCCCCCTCTACTATAAAAAAAAAAAAAAAATTATTTTCACATGATAGCGGCTTATTTTGATAGGTTACTGGTCTTGGTAACACCATACCTAAAAAATAAGATACATACCAAAGAAAACCTAGAAGCAATGATGCGTGATTGCCGAAATGCCATTACACGTTCAATCAAAATTCGTGACTAACAGTTGATTGACGTAAAAATCAAGATATCCAGATATTTATCAATCAATTTCATGCAACCGTCAATCACCGCATTACACGGTAGGTTATTCGTCAATCACAACCGTGATTGTTGGAAAACTGACAGCAAAACCTACTGTGTAATGGGCGTCTTAGACCATGGTTTATGTAATTGCATAAACCATGTCCAGCCGTGGATGTTTACGGGTTGATGGAGAAGAAGAAGGCGACTAAAATGCCAAGGAGATGTCATGTCTTCCGGTAGATAACGGAACTGTATAAACACCTCGATTACGCCAGACGCAAAATACCTTGACCGGTGAGTAATGGCCAAATTCTTAAACGCTGCTCAATTTTAGTTAGTCCCGTGGTGTCACATTCACTTTGACCTTAAGTGATAGAGACAGCACGAGATTTAACGGCATCTTAAAATTGAGTAGCTGTTGAATATTTGGGTATAAGAGCGTCAAAAATGCCAATTTCTTTTTAAGCGTAGCTATTAAGGCAAATGCTCTCCCTACAACGTGAGAAACCCATGTTGCAGCTGCGCTTCAGGCTGTAAAAAAGGATTCTCATAAGCCCTCTTCTCTGGCTTTCTTAAAATCACTGAAGTTTTCTACGAGAAAAAAAAGGTGTGCTTTAAAAAAATTAAAATAGATTGCAATCGAATGGTTAAAGAGTAGGAACTGCAAACTTAAATAGTTAGCTTTTTTTTTTCATGGTTTCGAACTAATTACTGAACAGAACTGATGTTATAAACACCTATGTACTAATAAAGTATTTAATAATATTTAAACTTACTTGGAGTAAACAACGCGTATTTTTAATAATTGAAGTAATATTGTTAATATTCTTAAAATATATCGCAAGTAATTTCCGCTTCGCTTGTGAGACGACAGCGTAACTCAACCTTCATATCAATCCACAGTCAACAACCCCGTCGACTCCGCTCAGAGTGATACGGCATACGTCACCGGATCGCGAGATACCGCCAACTCCGGACCAGCCCGTCGTCAACGTTACCACAGTGCGCGAACGCATCAAGGAATTGCAGAACGAAATCGCCAAGCAACAGACAATCATATCACAGGTAGGTGATACTTATACGTGTTAGAGCCATGCTGCAGCTATATTACGGTTGTAGCACGAATAAGTCGGCTCGACGAAAAAGGATCACGCTCTCACAGAATACCAGCTTAAAACAGCAGCCTAATGCTGTTGTTTCGTATAATAAGTGTAGAGAACTGTAGACCCTTTTTACTGGAAGAGAGGCATTCCATCTTAGTCCTCACGGGTGACAACGCATCTGCATTTTGATACTTATTGAGGATAGATGTAGATGTCTATGGGCCACAGCGTCCATTTACCATCAGTTTTACTATGTGCTTTTTTGTTTTTCTTATTCTATTTAAAATAAAAAACAGTATTTTTAATAATATTCCTTTGTAAGAAATTATTTTTGCCCCATATCATCCCACATATGTAGTAAGAGGCAAAGGGGAATGAAATAGGGAATGGCTAGCAGAATTTTTCTCATAACAGCCTCAAAATTATAAAAAAACTGTGTTTGCCATCCCTAAGCGTGACAAATATGGCAAAACTTAGAGACTATCTATGAAGAAGGTTTTTCCTCACCTATTATAGGCTGTAGTGAATTATGCTGCCTATAAGATGCTAGTTGATTTCGGAAACTACAGCCGATGTTAATTCTTATTTTATGATCGCATATAAATCTTAACAACTCTATAGAAGGGGCGTTATCAACTCTCAAAAACAACTTTAAAGTAACATTGTATAAATAATCATACATTGCTTGACCACTGATCTTTCATTTCTGAGGTTTTAGAGCTAGCAAGAGTTTTGCGCTGGCCCAATGTATGTTGGCGAGTTTCGGCAAATTCTCTTCACGCACTCAAACCTTTTAGTTTCTTGAATTTTACGACAGTTTTATCTTCCGTTTTTGTTTTCAGGCCAGTCAAGCATTGAATCTTTGCGCCGCGACCATAGAATTTAGCGGCTCTACGGAACAAGCTGAAGGCGAGAGGCTATTGCTTTTAGCGAGTAAGTAAAACTTTTTTAATCTAATATATAAACATTCATTTCAGTTTGTTCGTATTTTATGCGATGCCAAATCGTTCATTAGATTGTGATAAAACTTTGTCAATTTATTGCTTGCACTTGCGCGAAGGTAATAGGCGTAGTACAATTGACTTACACTAGGTGGCGCACGTATCGTAAGAACAGTTTTTTGATCATTCAATTTCAATTATAGTTTTATCATTCCTAATTAAACAATATAACTCTACCAAATTTAAAACGATACTTTCCGCAATTATTTCTTCTGCGGCAGCAATACGCCGGGTATACCAGCTAGTGTACAATAAAGAAAAAGATAACACGTTTAGAGGTTTTTAATGTTTACATCACCGGTTGATGATTAACGGCCTTACTCAAGAAATCTACGTCAATTCAAAAAAATGCTATAAGTTACTCTCTCTTTCTTTTCATTAAATGACGATAGAAAAATACAGGTATAGTAATTAACACTTAATTTAACTAATAAAAATAATAATAAATTATCAAAGGATATTGGTACCGCAAAGTGGTTTTGGTATTTCTGTTTTTTATAACATTAACATTAATTTTTAACGACCTCGATATTTATGAAGTTATTAAATAAATTGTTCATATTTTCAAATGACTTAAAAAAACAAGAGATTCTCAATTCGTCGGATATTTTTTTTGTATGTTGAGCGATAATTCTTTACACTTTGTTCGGTGTCAATGATTATTTTTATATTAGAAAGTATCTAAAGGTCTCTCAGAGTTGATCTGATATAAATCTAGTTAAGATTTAATCATAAAATTGTCAAAGTTTTCAATTAGCAAAGGCATTTGCACGATATATTTTGGCGAAAAATTATTTCATTTCGATAATTATATTCATTCGTTAAAACTGTAAATCTTTTCTGGTGGCAGTTGGGGAAAGAAGTTGACGTGTTACGCTTTATTGCATCGTGCATGACTTAACCTTGAAATTTAAATTAGTTTATAGGTTTGCAGGATATTATTTTGAAAGTAGTATTCAACAAATTTTTTTTTTCTTTGGTAATCGATTCGTATGATTGTACTTTTGCCAGTGTTAAGTAATTTAAGAAATAATCCTTTTATAACAATTTGTTTAAATATTTCTTCATTATATGTTGATACGTCACATTGGTGAAGTTCTTGGGAGATTTTAACGACAGCTTAACCCAGCGGACAGTTGATGATCTTAATATCAAATAACGTATAAAAAAACTGAAATTTATATCACCGTCGAAGCACTTGTTACACCGTTTTCATTAATAATTCACATGCGCAGACAGACTTAATATACAAAACCGCATCAATTTTATTTAATATCAAATATACTGCAAGCCATCATTTAACCACTAATATAAAAGAAACACGTGGTAGACCATGTTTTACGTGGTAGAGCAACGCTGCGGCTATATTATGGGTGTAGCATAAATGGGTCGGGGTAGCAGCACGGTCTCACAGAATACCAGCGTAAAATAGCAGCTTAATGCTGTGTTTCATATGCAGAGTGTAGAGAACCGGAGACCTTTGTTGCTAGATATGAGGCAGTCAATTTAGTCCTCAAAGGTGAAAACGCTTAATTGAAAATAGATCTAGATGTCTATACTCATTTAGCGATAGCATCCATTAACCATTAGGTAGACTTGTGTGCTCGTTTGTTATATTATATTATATTAAAAAAAATTAACAATAACACAGGAGCAGCAATGCGCCGCCGGTCAAGTTCCCGCCAAAACTATATATTAAAACGTTGTTTGTGCGGGTGTTGTTGCAGGCCACCGGCGGCAGGCGTGCGTGCACGAGGTGCAGCGGCTGCAGGTGGAGGGCGCGGGCCCGGCCGCCGCCGCCGGCCCCGCCGCGCTGCACCTGCACGCTCTCAACGTGCCCTTACGGCGAGACTACGTGCGCCAACTCAACGCGGGTATGCTAACAACACACACTAATTAATTTGGTCTAGGTCAAGCGGAGATCGAACTCAAAATCCTCGCATCTTGTGAAATTAATAGCAAAATTCGCTAGCGTGTCTACTTTAAGGGTCACATTACTTTACGCCCAATTGAATTTATTCCCTTATTATCCCTTTTTTATTCTAAAAACTAATCAGTATAATTTTGCTACTTTTAATACTGATAGTAAAAAATCATTTTAAAATGTTCACACTAAGTCATTACCTAACCTCGATTTCTCCTCTCTAACTTCCCCTTTTCTCTCCTTAATTAATCTAAATTAAAAGAGAATCCTCTAATTTATAAAACTATGTGCGCACGATGCGAACAATAGAACTGCCGAAATTACCATTTTGCCTCGCATCGCACATTAACTTCAAGTGTGTCCTGTAGGACGTGCAAAAAATCTAACTTAAGTTCATTCAATAAATATTTATTTTTATTTCAATTCCTATAATTAATTTTAAGTAATAACCGCATTTTGTTTTATTTTACGCAATTAACATTCCATTATACAATGCTGAAAACTGTGCAATCCCATTCAGTGACAGTGTAAGAATACCCACTACCCCATGTCATCTCGTGGGTGTCATAAGAAACGACAGAGAAAATCAAACCTGGAGATAGGCAGTAACATATTTCTGGTAACAACTCAAAATGATAAGACTGCGGTTGCCAACCCGTTTCCCAGGCGTGGTAACTATAGCAAAATCTCCCCTATGAGACAATCTAAGGGCGACGCCCATGTTCAGCAGTGGACTTTATAGGCTGTAATGGAATGGATAAACAAAATGCTATGACTTTTTCAACTTTAATTCCAAAATTATGAAATTTTGAAAATTATATTTTGTTTTCTCTTCAATTAGAAGAGAAAAATAAAAACATTATTTTTTCATTAGTCTAGCCAAGGGTTAGATATGTTTATATATAATATAGTACATAAAAGCCAAGTATAATATAGTAAATAAAAATATTGGTATTTTAAATATTTAAAAGTAAGATGTCACATGAGTAAGGAATTTTCTCAAAAAAGAAATACATAAAATGTGAATTTTATAGATGGTGCCACTGGTCACCATGCTGTGTGCTTACTGAAGTGTCGCGACCGTGTTTTGGCCACAAGCATGCAGCTAACCCAGCCCACCAGCAGCCTCTTACATTTCCCCGACGAGATACGAATGGATGGACTTGCCAGTGATTTCAAGGTAAGATTTCTAATATACAATCCAACAATAAATATACAAACAAGAAAAACGGACAATAGACATACACAAACATCGGTCATAGAGCGCTTTAAGTTTTCACGTCTAAATTAGCTATGCGAACATTTCGCAAACGAAAGCATGGACAAGAACTAGGTATTAACATGTGGTAGAGCCACGTTGCAGCTTTTTTATTACTGCAGCACAAGTGGGTCGACTCTACCGGAGAAGGACCACACTATCACAGAATGTGTTTTATTGAAGTATAATTATAGAAAAATCGATTAAAATTAAAAAATGCAACTAAACTAACATGTAAAGCCTCGTTGCCGAAAAAGGGTCTTCGATTCAGCAATATGCTTTTTCACGCTGATGATCTATGCAAGCATGGACCCTCCCGCAGCACAGCATCCAGGTATCGGGTCGTCTGTGCGCTCTTTTGTCGCCTTTACTTATAACAAAACATTTTTAATACTACTAGTAGATATAGTTGTGACATACATTAAATCACAAAATGTATGTCAAAACTATATCTATAGTAGTACAATATTGTTTGTATTTTCAGGTCACTGTTGAAATCTATCTATTGCAAGCGTCAAAGGAAATTCTACCCCATGAAGTCAAATATCACATCTCAAATAAGAAGGTAAGATTTAAATATTGATTCTTTACCACGACCCGTCGTACTATGGTTGAGACCCTGATGTAGTGAACTATTTCGTATTTCGTACGGAATTTGTGGATGAGGATGAAGACATACGAATTATTTTAAAAATTTAAAAAATTATATTCCCAGTGGAGCAATGAGTAACATATAATTCTCTCTTTATCAAACACTCCATAAATAAGGAATGTCATCATCATTTCAGCCCTTCACAAGTCCACTGCTGAACATAGGCTTCACACACAAAGCACGGTCATGAGTCACCTGTATCCATCAACTTTTTGCATCTCATCTATCATCATCATGCTTTAGTGGTACGACACAAACGAGGATATATAAATAAGATAACATGGATGTACAAGATCAAAGAGTATAACCAATGAAAACCATATTTTTAGTTTCAGAATTTAATTTTGCTGAAAAAAAGAAACAAACTATCAAAATAAAATATAATAATATATCAAAATAAAGTAAACATAATAATTAATTACGAGAGTATTTGTGTGAAGTCAAGTTAGATCCCTAGACCTAAACTACGTGCACTATTATGTATACTGTGCCTAAACTGTAATGTCAATGAAAGAAAAGCCATTCTGAAATGCGTAGGGAAGATTGGCATTTCATAAATCAGAAATAGGTTTTTCAGGCACCATACAACAACAGTTTATTATTATAAAATCTCTAATATTATTGTAAAGTTATAAATCAAGAATAAATTTTCAGTCAAACTCAAAACTCCTGACTCCGAAGTCAAAGGTATCAGAACTGAAGGCGCCGCGCGTTCAGAGTCCAGCCGGACCTCACTCCGTCAGAAGTCCGCAGTTCCAGTTGCATGGGTATTGCATCTTCGCGTTGCAACAGGCTTCCAGGAAATCCTTCACGTTAAATAAGGTGAGATTTTTTACTATACATATCAAATATATCACTTCCAATTATTAATGGAATTACAATAATTATTATAAAATTGTTCTTGATGATGAATATAAGTTTTTCCACGAATAATTTGTTCTCTCTGCCTTTTCACCATCTCTCGTTTGCTTGTTATTAGTTCACTATTCAACATTAATTAAATAATTACATAATAATAGTTGTGGTAAAAGGTTAGGGAGCGTCGAGCGCCTGCCTTAAATTTCATTGTATATATAAACTACTCCAGTTCGGTCCCCCCCCCCCCCCCCCCCGTGCCCAGTGCTCTTCCACCGGACTCATTCGTACTACAACCATAACGTAGCTGCATCATGGCTCAACTGAATTATTATAAAATGCGATTTCATTACATACAATAAATACACGTCAAGCTACTATTAGCATGTAATTAATTTTCGTTGCTACAAGTAAGAGTACTTTTCAAGTGACATCCTATTCATATCTTTATTTGAATCGACTTCAAAAAAAAAGGAGAAGGTACTCAATTCGACTGTATTTTTTTGTGTTGTTACCTCAGAACTTTTTTCTAGGTGTACCGATTTTGATGATCCTTTTTTTATTTGAGCTGGTGTTTCTCATGTGGTCCAATGAAATAAATTTCATCAAGATCTGACCAGTAGTTTTGGAGATATCCTTAATAATTCGTATTTAATTGACTTCTACTGCATTAAACATGTTCTCATTTTATTTATATTGAATTCGGTTGTCAAACATTTTTAATTTTATCACTAGTTCTATTTTCATGATGATATTTTTACACTAGAATTTTCTCCTGTGTTGTGGGTGCATATACATACATGAATTTCACAAGGATAAATATACATACCTGGAACAATTATTTGTAGGCCATACAAATATTTGTTCCGTCAGGGATTCAAACCCGCGGCCCTTAGCACTGCAACTTATTGCTAAGCGACGAAGCCGTGAATATCTTGATCGCATTGTACAATTTTGTCATAAATTCCTACACGTTTACGTGGTAGATCCATGTTGCAGTTATATTGTGGTTGTAGCATGAATGGGTCGTTTCGGCCTTTTTTTTTATAGAATATGGGTGGCAAACGAGCACACAGTCCACCTGATGGTAAGTGGTTGCTGAGACCCATAGACATCTACATCTATCCTCTATTACAAATCAAAATGTAGATGCGTTGTCACCCGTGGGGACTAAGATGGAATGCCTCATTTCCAGTAAAAAGGGCCTCCGGCCACCTGCACTCACCAAGCGAAACGCAGAGGTAAAACTCTACTTCACGCTGGTTTTCGGTGAGGTCGTGGTACCAACCCGGTTCGAGCCGGCCCATCCGTGTGACAGCAAAAGCTGCCGCGTGGTTCTACCACTGTTAATAAGGCCTGAGAAGGATCAAGCACTCACAGAATACCAGCGTAAAATAGCAGCTAATTGCTGCTATTACAGTGTTTCTTATGGTGAGTGTAGAGAACCGGAGAGCCTTTTTACTGGAAACGAGGCATTCTATCTTAGTTTTCTTTTTTTAACTTTACATCAACATATCACATCTTCTCCTATATCGTATCGTATTGTTTACATACATAAATTTCACAAGGACAAACATCCAGACCCGGAACAATTATTTGTAGGCCATACAAATACTTGTTCTGTGCAGGATTCGAACCCGCGGCCCTTAGTGCTGCAACTCATTGCTAAGCTACTGCGCCACGGAGCCGTCATGTCTGTCGGTAGTCCTTAGTCCTCAGAGGTGACAATGCATCTGCATTTTGATATTTAACAGAGGATAGATGTAGATGTGTATACGTCATCATAGAATTCAATTAGGGTGACAAGCGAGCGCCACAGTTCACATGATGATAAGTAGATGCTCTAGCCCACAGACATTCCTCGATTAAAAATAAAAATTCAGATGCGTTGTCACCTCCTGAGGACTAAGATGGAATACCTTGTATTCAGTAAAAAGGGCATCCGGTTCACAACACTCATCATACGAAACACAGCAGCATTTAGTTTCGGTCGAGCCATTCGAGCTACAACGATACGATAGCTGCAGCATGGCTCTACCAAAAATCCACTTACCATCAGGTGGCCTGTTGTATTCGTTTGTCACCTTTATTCTTTAAAAAAAACGGAGTGAGGCTGTGTTGTGGGCACTGCCGTGTGTTTTACGTGAATTACGTAACGAAAAAATTTCAAAATGGCGGTGCTCTCTTTCCTGCGTGCGATGTGTCACAGTCTTTACTCAACTTAACGCAACGAACTCTTTGATACTTGAGTTATCGAGTGGTATAATAAAACTTTGGACGTAGGTGATTGATATGTAACTGCAACACCAAACTGTATCCCTCGATTTTGTTATCATCAGTTTTCTGGACTGCCTCCCACTTAAGGAAAATTTAAGGAGGTATTCACGTCAAAAATGGTTTGTCGGCAGGTGCCTCGCGGCAGTCCGCTGGAGGGCTCGCTGAACGTAGACATCCGCGCCAAGCTGCGCGTGTCGCCGCCCGCGCCGCACTGCGCCTTCCTCACGGCCTTCGACGACGTGTCGGGCCTGGGCGCCTGGCACCGCCGCTGGTTCCGCCTCACCACCCCTCGCCTGCAGTACTGGAAGTACCCGGACGATGCCAACAGGAAGGTGACGAACTCTTCATCGCCATCGCCATCGACTGTCTGCTTGCTCAACTTTCCAAAAACTTCGCAACAACGCATCGACATATTGTAAAGAAGTGCACTATAAAGGAGAAAGATTCTATAACCGTGAATTGACGGTGTAAAAATATCCATTACATACGAGTCCATTACTAATAGAATTTCGCTCCCGGCAGCCAGGCTTAACGGAGACTCAATGTAGTGTACAAGTGTATCAAGTACAGATGCAGTCTATTTTCTCACTCTCATAGTCCGATGGGACGGCAATCAAACTTCGAGCTGCCACTGAGAATTTCTTGACGGAAAACTCCAATATAATTTAATTACTATGTACCGTGTGTGCGGTGAAAGTATATGCATGACCAAAATATCGCAAGACACTACAAAAAGTAACCAACCAGAAGATGGGCAGCAGCATTTTTCCTTTAACAACTAAAAAATAAAAAAACTGCGATGACCATCCCGCCTGCTAAGTGTGGCAACTGTGGCAAAAACGGAGCAAATACAAAGAGGAGGTGTTGTAATTGGATTTAACTATGTAACAACGCGTGACAATTTGTTGGGTGAAGGGGTTTTAAGCCCCACCCATTTTACTATTTTCCATCAACCGATAAATAGTAAAACTACTCTCATCGTTCCATATCGATGTTGCAATATAGTTTAGCTACCTGGACAATAGATGGCGACCTGTTCACAAAATGATTATAAAAATAATATTATGGCGATTAAAAATTGATTGAGACTGAATGCAAAACAAATTTCAGCACCTTCTTGTGATTATTTTACCAATACTGCGCTCTACCTACCTTTATATTTTTAGTTCCTATGACACAAATTGTCGCCATCTAGTGTTGAATATATTTAATTATATTTGAAAGCCGACGCAGATATTTTACTAGAATTGCTTTAATAAATTAGGTATAAAATTATTTACAAATGAAATGTAGTGCCATCCATAGCATCAGAACGTCTTTCTGAGTATGTAGTTTTCACACGATAAAATACAACACCTCATCCTTTTCTTCATAGTACTACGAAAATACACCGATTTGTAATTTTCGACACATAAGCGCACAAGAAAGACGCTAACAGTGTATTAACTAAAGCTACGCCCACTTTGATGACGTCAGGACCTATTTAGAATGACAGTGCACAGTTGCTTAGGCCGTCTCCTCTTTGTATTTGCTCAGTGGTGGCAAATATTATCCTTCCTATGAGAAATCTATGTTGAAGTCAATGTTCAGCAGTGGACTTTTGATATCTTATTATGATCTTATGATCAAATTACATAAACACTACTTCGTTGTTACTGGGTTGGTATCCTAACCAAAACTAATATTTCTATAAAATCTTATCGATTTTGAAGTAAACCTTAACAGTAACACAGATCACGGAGTTAGTAAATTGGGCTACCTATAATCCATTCAAGCAGTTTCCGCATTAATAAAGACAGCGACTGAGAGTATTATATATGTTATACCTACACATATAATTTTTAGACATTAAACTTCTATTTTTATATTAATTATTTAATTCATCCACCGCACCATATCATGCTGTTGGTGTCGTGAGAAGCAACAGAGGGAATTGAAACAGGAGATGGCCAGCAGCATCGTCCTGATAACGGTTCAAGATATTAAAAAATAGCGTTCGTAAACCATCCTGACAAGTGTGACAACTATGGACAATATCAACCTATTGTTCAGCCGTGGACTTTAATAGGATGTAATAAAAAATCTTGATGATGGTGATAATGTTCATCATAAAGCATTTCGTTTCAGATGCCGATCGGTGACATCGACCTCTCTACAGTGGTGTCGGATAGAGTTGTGAAGGCGCCCAGAGATCTCTGCGCAAGACCGAACACCCTCCTTCTAGAAACTTCCGTGCCCGCCGGCTTAGCGTCGCCGGACACGGGCTCGCTTATTTACGTGCGACGACCGGACGGACAGATTGTGCGGAGGCATCTTTTAGCTGCGGACACACCCAAGGATAGAGACGAATGGCTCGAGTGTCTCAATAAGGCGTTAGAATATGTTAGGTGCATGGGTACGGACGATGATTAGACAGTTAGATTCATATACTATTGCTCTAAACACACACGACAAATTTGAACATCTTTTTTCAAATGAGAATGTTGCAACCTTAAATCTGCTAGATGAATCATTTTATCATCTTGTCATGTCATCATTTAAAACATCGTTTAGTATGCTCTATAATATACTCTAATATTATAACATGCAAAAGAATCATCCACAGAACCATTCCTTTTATAGTATGCAGTAACAGCATGTGGTTCACACGCTTCATATATATATATATTGTATATACATACATACATACATATAATCACGCCTCTTTCCCGTAGGGGTAGGCAGAGACCACTTCTTTCCACTTGCTACAATCCTTACATACTTGTTTCGCTTCGTCCACTTTCATTCACTTTCATTGTATATATGAGTGTAATGTAAACATTTTTTTTTTACCTTCGGGCCAACAAAGAAGGAAAGACAGAACTCTACGTACATTTCAATCGACGCCGAAACTGTGCTCAACTACTTGATACGCAGCACGCACACATCTTTCTTCTTCCCTTCATTCTTTCTTTCATCAACCCTTAAAAGTGTGCTGCTATAAATCCATCGCTGGACGCACGCATATGGTCATAGACATGTTGTTGGTTTACAAATGATAGTAGATACATATGTTTGTGAGTGCGTGTTCTTAGAATAAGTTGAGCATAGGTTTTGGCTTAGTTTTTCCGTCATTTTAAATGTACGTAGTGTTCTGTCTATCTTTCTTTGTTGTTCCTAGTTTTTACCTATCATCTTATGTATGGTATGTTAAGTCTACTATAATACTATAGAGAAATCCGTTACATAAAATAAATATCTTTCAGTTAAAACCAATGCTTACTGAAAATTTAAGGAAATTCAAAATTTACAATTTCACTGCCACGTCTCAAGTTCTTTTTAATCATTATAAATTAAACGTATGGATTTTTAAATAATAAATTATGTATATATTTAATTAAAGCAAAAAATTACAGTTTTAAAGATATGAAATATATTTTTAACACTTGTTTGTTTATCGTAAATTTAATTTTAGATTTCAATAATGTAAGTTATCTTTCGATAGTTATTATGTTTAATGATTGATTAGAGAGTTCGAAATTTATATGTATCTTATTATAATAATCTAATTATAATAATCTAATTATAACTAAGATTACGCAGTCAAGTACCTATTATTAGTCTTAATTAATTCACCTATGGCCAAATACTCCTAGGCAACTCAATTTTAAGATGCAGTTAAGTCTCTTGGTGTCGCTGTCACTTTGACTTTGATAGAGACAGGACGAGACTTAACGGCACCTTATAATTGAGCATTGTTTGAGTATTTGGACACTAATGTATTTTAATTTTAATGTCAATATGAATAATGAGAATACATGATATAATGATAATATTCATTATTATCATTGCAATAATTAATTTGTTTTTATGTTATAATATAAGTTATGTATATAAAATCAAATACGTACAATAAAGTTTGTATCAGCTTTATAAAATTGTTTTGATTCCTACCTACCACTTCTTTATTATGTAATTATTAACTAACTCGTAATAATAAAGATTCAAGTCAAAAGCGCTGTGTACGAGGGGCGATCCAAAAGTAATGATAATCGGTTACTTCAGGTCCGCATAAAAATCCAAAAAAAATATTTTTTGCTTGCTTATATACTCACTACGTCAGCCTAAAAAAATCATATAAATAGATCACGATTTCCGGGAGATACATTCATTTGAATACGAACTGTCAAAGAGATAACATCAACATGGAGAAAAACTAAATTAGAGCTGTCATCAAGTACCTCTGTTTGAAAAAAATGTCTTCAAAAAACATACACAGTGACTTAGTGGAAACATTGGGGGACTCTGCTCCTCCATATTCTACAGTTGCACGCTGGGCCAAGGAGTTTAAACTGGGTAGAACATCCACTAAAGATGAACATCGCGAAGGACGCCCATCCACGTCCCTCACTAAGGGACGTGGATGGGCGTCTTCGTCAACGTGAAAAAAAGTCGAAAATGTTATGTTGGCAGATCGAAGAGTGACCATCAGGCATGTAGCTGAGGTCACGGGGATCTCATATGGCAGCGTTCAAAGAATCCTTGCGAACGAGTTGCATATGAAAAAGGTCTCTGCGCGTTGGGTACCCAGAATGTTAACCGACGAGCAAAAGAAAAATCGAGTTGACATTTCGAGGGTCAATCTCGAAAAGTTCCAAGCAGATCAAGAAAATTTTTTGTTCCGGTTTGTGACTATGGACGAGACCTGGATCCACCATTTTGATCCTGAAACGAAACAACAATCGATGACTTGGAAGCGAGCCTCCTCACCGACGCCAAAGAAATTCAAAGTTTCAAGTGCGGCGGGAAAGGTTATGGCATCTGTTTTTTGGGACGCTCAAGGCATAATTATGGTGGAATATTTGGAAAAGGGAGCCACTATTACGGGCTCTTACTACGCAGACCAAATAAGAAGATTACGGGAGGCCATTAAGGAAAAAAGACGCGGCAATCTGCGAGCTGGAGTGCTGTTTCACCAAGACAACGCACCGGCTCAGAAAGCCGCAGTTGCGATGGCTGCCATTCAAGAAACGGGATTCGAACTGCTCGAACACCCTCCCTATTGGCCAGATCTAGCTCCTAGTGATTTCTACGTCTTTCCTCGGCTCAAGGAACGCCTCCGAGGCAAGAAATTCGAAGACGATAGCGAAGTAATGCCCGCTGTTGAAGCGTTTTGGGAGGGTCAAGACAAAGATTTTTTTTCAAAGGGAATCCTGGGTTTAGAAAAAAGATGGACGAAATGATTTGTTAGGAGACTATGTAGAAAAATAAATTATTATTTTAACTTTAATTACCGTATTTTATTTTCATTATCATTACTTTTGGATCACCCCTCGTATATTTTAAGTGACGCAAAAGAAATGCTCTTGGCCTGGTTTTTGCGTTACTCGCAATGTACGCAGCGCTTTATCTTTATTTTTGTTGATCAGAATTTAATACATCAAGTCGTTTTATAATATAACTTGGACATTTTGAGACAATTTTTATTTTAATTTTATAGAAAGGTGACAAACGAGCACGCTGTCCACCTAATCGTTAGTTAATTTTGTGGCCCATACACAAATCCTCGATTAAAAATCAAAATGCAGTAACATTGTTACACCTGAGGACTGAGATAGAATCACCATACAAAACACAATAGTATAGATTTCATCGACGAAGTGCAAGTGTTGCCACTAAAGAAAGTTTTGAGTTTAACTTAAATTTTACAAAATTTATACTTATTATACAAAATTGGTAAAACGCAGCTTTATTTTTAATACTTTGCTGTATTAATTTATAAAATCGGTATTATGAATTACTAGAGCTCATATCAAAATTAATAATGCGTATACAATGATATACATAATATCTGGCAGTTCTAAAAGTGCTTCAACCAACTAAAAGATTTTCAAGATCCAGATTCACTTCTTATCGTCATCATAATCCAGTGACAGGTCCTCTCTGTCCGCCTTCCGATGCTTGCTCAGCTTTTCCTTCCTCAAAGACTGTTTTAAATCGTGCTGTGAAAAAAGAATACAAAAATTAATCATTATTAAAGAACTGAAAGTTGATTTACAGCCATATAAGTAATTCAAAAAGTTTCCATCTTGTTTTTGTTTCCAACGCACAGTACACTTTTACTTCTAGCGGAGAGCTGCTCCAACGTGGTTTGTTGATAGTCTCGAGTTTAAAGAAGGGTCTTTTTCACATAAAACAGAGCCGTTGCGCCTGAAACGTAGTGCTTATATTATACTCCACCTGCCCTACATTCTTCGCAAAATTTGACATATGCTGTGAAATTCCATAATTTACATTTAAGTTAATAGATGTATGTAATTAATTTAAGGATCGCATTTTCCACGGGACTTTTTTCGTGATTATAGTTCCAATCTGAGACTTTTGTAATATGACAGTTAAGTTTTTGTAAATCATATTTTTGCAAACACTTTAACTGAAAACATCAAACTTATTAGATAAAAGTAATACAACGAATGTTAAAATTAAGAGGACAAATAATTAATATTATAAAACAATATATACATTACGAGCTAGACATCCTAACTATATAAGATTGGTTCATACCCGCACATACATTAATGTGGGACGTCACACACTGAACAACAGAATCATAAATATAATTGTGGAGTGTAAAGTACAAGGAGAACCATCTTATAAGGGGCGAAAGTTGAAAAAGTTTCCTACTACTTACTGAAAATAGAGATTCTAAAACAACACTACCACAATAGCGCTGGCGTCTGAAAAACTACGATATGAATATAGCTGTTGTGAACGGAATGAAGTCAGCTTAATTCAAATATTTAAAAAATTTCATGATTAGAGTAGTTAGTAAAACGCCAGTATACAAAATCTCAACTATTTACGTAGTACAAAACCAAGCGGATTGGTCGGTCCTTGTTTATTTCTCCGTCTTATTGTAATTACTTTTGGCGCTTTTTTAAATTTATCCTATGCTACTGCAGTGCCAACCTTATTGGACACGTTTACAGGGACACTTTTCATATACAGAGATGGTCCTCCTCTCTACACTCCATAAATATAATGAACAAGTTGCCTCAAGGCGTGGTTGATGCTCCTTCTGAGATTAGTTTTAAAAAAAACTGGACAAATGCTGCAACGACAATCAAAGATAATTTAGTGTATTCTTGGTGTGAACTTGGACTAATATAAAACACCAACACAGATATAGGCATATCAGCTATAGCCTGCTCGCCTATTACTACATAATAATAATAATGATACACAAGTCTTGTAGATACAGTTCCCTATCTCCACTGGTTGCGTTTCGGTGACCTCTTTAGAGAAACCGAGGGTATTGTCTGTGCGATACAGGATCAAGTTATTAAGACCAACAACTATCTGAGATACATCCTAAGGGATGGCACCGTCAACATCTATCGAGCTTGTCGCCATCCCGGTGAGTCACTTAGGCGTGTCATCTCCGGTTTAACTCTGAGTACTTGCACAGACACAAATTAGTAGCCAGGATTCTATACCAGGTACTCGCTCTGAAATAAATATGGTCTCGTTGATCGGAAATTGCCTTATTACAAGTACTTGCCGGGAGCCGTGCTCGAAAATGACTGCGCCAGGCTCTACTACTAGACCTGATATTGTGCTGATAGACCGGGCACAGTCAAGGATATTTTTGGTCTACATTACCATTCCGTATGACGAGAACCTCGTGAAAGCCAAACCAGATAAAAAAACAAAGGACCCCGCACCATCCTGATGGATATTGGTTCCCGGTCAATTACGCTGAAACTTCTATGTAGTATGTTGTTCTTCTTGATATTCTGATCAAATGCTTCAATGGGCTCGAGGTCAGAAAGTCGCTAGTTTTCGAGATACAGACCATTGAACTTCCGATACATGGCTATCTTCTGTTTAGCTAGGCAGGGTGTCGGGAAACAACATAATACTTATAAACATAAGTTATATATGTACACCGATGGTCAAAGAACATCCCCTTTTGTTTTTTTTTTGTATAGGATAAGGGTGACAAACGAGCACACAGTCCACCTGATGGTAAGTGGTTGCTGCGGCCCATAGACATCTACATCTATCCTCGTTTGCGAATCAAAATGTAGATGCGTTGTCACCCGTGAGGACTAAGATGGAATGCCTCATTTCCAGTAAAAAGGGCCTCCGGCCACCTGCACTCACCAAGCGAAACGCAGAGGTAAACCTCTATTTCACGCTGGTATTCTGTGAGGTCGTGGTACCACCCCGGTTCGAGCCGGCCCATCCGTGCGACTGCAAAAGCTGCCGCGTGGCTCTACCACTGTCCAACTGTCCCCTGCACATTTAGTAGAAAATACCAACTACCCTAATACAGAATTCGGGGGGAAGCCACCCCATCGATTGGTCAGGTTCGTTCACCCAAATTGGTTAACTAGTTAGGTGGGATAGTTGACTCAATTGGATTGAGGTGGTCGTAGAGTGTGAAGCGCTTTATTCCCTTAATCCAAATAAGTCAACTAGTTATGTAAACATACTAGTGTCCACATAACTACCAATGCACGTATGGTCGTATGGGATGGAGTTATGAGAACGTCTGCGTATTTCTACAATTATATGCATAAGTCCTGTTTTCTGAATATATATTACAAGGTGGATACAAGTCGCCGATCAAGACCTTGATCCGTATTTACAAGCTCTACACACTAGTAATCGATAAAGATCGATGTTAACTAGTACTGACTACTAATAATCGATAATGAGCGATGTTAACCGCTATCGATCACCACCAACCAATAATGCCAAATATTGACCAGATATAATGACTAATAACCAATAATTATTAAGTATTAACTAGTACTCACTAATAGTAACGTATAACAAGCGTTTTTAACCCAGCATTGACACTATTATAATATAACTAGTGTTAATCACTGTCAACCACTGATGGCCAATAATTACGAGTTTGAACACTTATAACCAATGATTACCAGTTTTTACCAGTATTGACCACTAATAACCGATAATTATCACGATTAATACAAAAGCGTATCTGTCTAGCGATTGCTTCTTCGACAGTCCTCTTTGGGATAGTTGAAGAATATTCAAGTAGCAACTATTTTAATAATAGTCCATATCAGAATAGTTAACTGCGTATGATTTTTTTTTATAGGATAAGGGTGACAAACGAGCACACAGTCCACTTGATGGTAAGTGGTTGCTGCGGCCCATAGACATCTACATCTATCCTCTATTACAAATCAAAATGCAGATACGTTGTCACCCGTGAGGACTAAAATGGAATGCCTCATTTCCAGTAAAAACGGCCTCCGGCCACCTGCACTCACCAAGCGAAACGCAGAGGTAAACCTCTACTTTACGCTGGTATTCTGTGAGGTCGTGGTACCACCCCGGTTCGAGCCGGCCCATCCGTGCGACAGCAAAAGCTGCCGCGTGGCTCTACCACCGTTAAAACCATAAATTATATTTTACCAGCATATGAAGCGATCGTTTCTTTGACACTCCATTAAGTGTAGTTGAAGAGCATTCATATTTAGTGGGTGGCTGCTTCTCCAAAAGTCCTTCTCAGGATAGTTGGTGATCATTCACATTAAATGCACTGATTGTTTCGTCAACAGTTATTTTTAGGATAGTTAAAGAACATTCACATTTGGCGGGTGGTTCTCCAACAGTCCTTTTCAGGATAGTTGGTGATCTTTCACAGCAGGTGCAGTGATTATTTCTTTGACAGTCATTTGCAAGATAGTTAAAGAACATTACCGTTCATTCATACTTTTCTGATCATCCGAACAATGATGCTGCTATTTTGCAAAATGAATTTCATCGCGATGCGGATAGAATGAGAAGATGGTTTCAGGATGATGATATTATTATTGTTGACAGAGGTTATCGGGATGCCATTCCCAAAAAAAAGTAAAAAAAATTCCATTGTTTAAACAATTGGGCATTACTTGGAAAACGCCAGCGCTTCTGAATCGGAACGAACGTCAGCTCAGCAGGCAAGATGCAAACGAGTCGCGGCTTGTTACAAAATCAAGATGGGTAGTAGAAGCAAGAAACGGACACCTTAGATCAATATTTAAAATCTTCCAGCAGACTGTACAAATTCAGCAGATTCCATATATTGGAGACTTGTATCGAATAGCCGGTGCAATTATAAACAGATTTCGTCCTCTTATTTTCATGGAAAGAGCCAATGCTGAAATGACTCAGCGACTACTTGAACGATCCAGAGAACCGAATGTTGTTCAGGCACTTGTAGAAGTTGAGAATCTTCATACAAGAAATGCACAGAGATGGGTGCGTCTGAATGCTGGACAAATACAGGACTTCGCAATTTTAACAATTCAAGATTTAACAGAACTCACATGTATATATCAAGTAAAGTTGGCCCCTTCGTATGTGCAAGATAAATTACAGCGAGAAGCTGAAGAAGAGTTCCAGCTGGAAATGTTAAGAGATCAACATAGACTGCCTCAACCAGGTTTCGTGAGAGTTCGAGTTTTCTCTCGATTTCGCAACGCTACTAAACATCAGCTTTAGATATCATATATACCAACTGTTGTGGACATTGAACTATTGGAGGATGAAGAAGAAGAAGAGAATGAGAATCATATACAGGGTTATTATTGTACCTGTAAGTCTGGTGCTCGGACTGTTGGAACATGTGCACATATTGCAAGCGTTATATGGTTCTTAGCATATGCACAACATCAAGGGAATGTCCATTATCCATCCCAAAGACTAATCGGGCCCGTACAAGATGCAGGAAATAGACTGCGCTAGTATACAATAAATAATCAACTGATACTCAATTGATACTCAATTGTGAGTTAGAATGCCTATGAAAATGTTATAAAAATCAGCCCTTTTAAGGGCTATATGATGTATAAAATCCGATCGCGCAACCTCCACGTGGTATACATCGGGTAACGCTGATTCGCCATCATCATGATCGTCATTCGGTGTCTTAAGACACCCTGCCTAGTTAAACAGGAAATAGTCATATAGCGAATCTTTGACGCTCTGTATCTCGAAAACTAGCAATTTTCAAACTTTGTGCCCATTGAAGTTGTTCATCATCGTGGATTCGTACTTATATTGACACTAAGAAGTTTACATAACCAGTTGACTTACTTGGACTAAGAAAATAATGCGCTTCAAGTTCATCAGCCCTCTCGATCCAATTGAGTCAAGTACCCCACATAACTAGTTAACCTCATTGGGTGAACTAACTTGGCCAACCAATGGGCTAGGTAGCTACCTCTCAATAGGTATTAGTGTACTTGGTTTTCTGATAAATGTGAGTGCAGGGGATGTTCCTTGCTACTGGTGACAATATCTCACTTATCTTTTTACGTATTATGTTGTCTCCCGACACCCTGCCTAGCTTAACAGGAGATAACCATGTATCGGAAGTTCGATGGTCTGTATCTCGAAAACAAGCGACTTTCTGACCTCGAGCCCATTGGAGCATTTAATCAGAATATCAAGAAGAACAACATACTGAAGTTTCAGAGTAATTGACCAGGAACCAATATCCATCAGGATGGTGTGGGGTCCTTTCTATTGTTACCTGTTGGAAGCCACTTAGTGAGAAAACGTTTCCAATCGTCGTCTCTTTTGATACCCATGAGATGAAAATAGGAGGATGATTTCACTTACGCAGGTCCCATGGCACACATGTGTAAACGTGACAGTATTATGCTGACATCTGACGGTTTTATAAGATAGCCTGGTACTTTTTCGATCCGAACCGTTCGTACTACAGCAACAATAAGACGTGGCGTAGCCCTATCACGTTACAAAATGTTGTGATCCAAATTACTTACAATGAACTGGCGACATATCTGCGTGAACTGGCTGCAGTCGAAGGCGACCGGCGAGGCCCGCTTGCCGGCGGCCCAGTCGCGGCTGAACGTCAGCTGGGCCGACACCAGCGCCACCACCAGCACGCACACGCCCATCACTCGCACGCCTCTACATTCGTTACATTTCATATTAATATTTGTTTAGAACCAGAATCTTTGTAAATCTTGCGGATAATCAGACGTAGTTCCACAAATAGGATCATACGGTGAATGCCAAAATAGGTATTAGGTCATTGAACTATAATATTGTTGCGGACAGCTAGGGACCCGCCGCCCCGTCGCCCCTTCATACCCCGTTGCGCCCGCACACCCCGCGCACCGGCAGCAGAGCGACGACCAATGAGCGTGCAGCATCGTCGCGCGACACTACTCACAGACTAAGACGCTCTCTTGCGGGACATAAGAAGGGCGTTTTGGTCTGTGAGCTGTTCATTTCGGAAGCGGCACTGGAAGAAAGAAGACTCAAGAGAAAATCAAGACTCCATAAGTGAAGACCTCTCTCTGTACATATTATTATAGTGAATAGTGCCGAATTATTGTAAATAGTTGAATACAGTATAGTTCTACAGTACCATCTTTTCTTCAAGCAGTCCCCTAGCATAGTTTACCTCAACATCAGTCAGTCAATTAGTCAATACAGTCCACTAGCTCCAGTAAATAAATACAGTCCACTTCGATCCCTTATAAATATATTTACGCATAATACGTGATAAAGCCGTTCTGCAGCTAAATTACGGCTCACAGAATACCAGGATAAAACAGTACAATTTTTTTTCGTATTGTGATTGTTGGGGGAAATGAGATACAATATGATCTTAGTCTTCAGGGGTGACAACCCAACTGCATTTTGATTCTTAATCGAGGATAGATGAAGATCTCTATGGGTCTCAGCATCCACTTACAATCTGTGTGCTCGTTTGGAACACTTATTCTATAAAAAAAATACAAATGTAACCGAAGTTGTAATCTTATAACAAAATAAAATAAAAAAGGTTGCTTGCCCTAAAATCCTTTTAGAACATAAGGAATGAGAAAAGACCTAAATAAGAGTTACTGTTTAACTTTTACAAGGTTTAATTAGCTTTGTTCGTATTCTTATGTCTTTTCGGTTCGGAATTTGTTATTTATTTATTAGGATTATCAACAGAAATTACAACAGTAATACAAAGATCATTTTCTTAACAAATTCAACACATTATAATCGTATTTCTTTTTATGGGTAATCACAACATGCATTGATTATTTTGTAAGGAATAAAAACTGATTTACATCATTTAATAAATCGAGGGTTTACTGCAAAAACCTGCTAAGTGACATTTTTTTTCAAAATAAGATAAATATATAAAGGTACTAAGTTTTTTCGACTCTATATGCTGGCAAAACCGGCTAAGTGATATGTCAAGCCGTTTAGAATTTATTTCATGGTAAAACCAGTTAAATCAAACTAAACGGTTTAAACTTAATAGCTAAAATAACATAAACTTCGTTATTAATAAATTTCCTCCTAATGTTAACCTGAAAAATGTGTTAAGCAATCTTAACACCTTTTTGTTTTTGATAGGTTATGCAAAATGCTTTCACATACCTTCAGTTAAAAAAAACTAAAAGTACATAAACGCATATGATAGAATAACTTAGAATAATCTTGCCATTAAAACTTTACTGCAAAAACCTTCTATATAAGTTTAACTGCAAATATTTGTACTAAAATATTAGATTTGTCTCGGATCGTTAACATGTAAAATCGACTAAACGATTCTAGCTCGTTTATCTAAAAAAAATGCAAAACATTATTACATCATAATAGTTAATAAAACAAAATCTGACATTATCCAAAGAATAAAAAAAAACACTTCGAATCATTTCCTTGCATGGAAGCCCACTACAGTAGAAAAGACACTCAACGCAAATATTTAGATCAAAAACTTAACATTTTTCGTTGTGGTTCTGAGCCAGCTTCTGAAATAACTTACGGGAGAATATTTTCAAAAGAGAATAGGTCTGAGTTTTTTTGTGCCTAGGAGAGACCGACGCTTAATTTGTACTAATTATGCCCAAGTAGAAACACTGAAGAAAAGATAACTTGAAGATACCTACTCAGCTCACCAAGAAAGAAAGAAAATTTGCAATCGAGAAAGAGAAAAAAAAAGATAAAGATAGAGCATTTAAGCACAGTAACATTTGATTTGCAAGCAGTGCTCCAAATACCTGCCTGCGCCGTAGGTCTGTTTTATTATTTTGGGTAGCTGTGTGTATGCAGCAACCTCACCATATACGAAGCAGCTCTACCCAATAATGCTAAATCAAAGGTAAAGGGAAGGAAAGATGGCTCCGAAAATGGAACTATACTATTACACCAACTTTTAAATTGTTTCCGTAATAATGATACAGAAATAAGCTTATTTTCAGACTTATTTCTGTAACATTAACTTGTCGCGGCCAAAACAGAAACCAATTTGTGGTTGCTTTGCTTTTTTGGGCTGTCAAAAATTGATCACCTTAAATTCATAAAACAAAAGTATTTAGAATCTGGGCACACGCAAATGGAAGCAGAGCAGAATCAGAAACAGCAAAAATACCTCTTTATTTCATGGTGTATTGGATTTTTATTTTCAAACGTGCGAGACATAGACAAAGTATAAAAATTGAAAGTAAGAAAATTACAAACACATACCATGTAAAAGAATTTAAGTATCACGAGTTCCTTGTTATTCTTAGTTGTTAACATCGATGGCGAGTGCATCACTCACCTTCATCACTTCACGGCAGAACCGCTGGAGGACCTACAATGCTTAAACCCTCCAGCGATTCAATAGTGCCATCCAACGGATAGGTGTTAAGATGAACATGGACAAAAACAAGATCATATGTTGTAACGTCCATGTCACACCTATGCTGGTTGTCATTGGGAGCACTAAGCTCGAAGTTGTTGACCAAAATGTTTACCTGGGACAAATAGTCTGACTAGGTAAGTCCAACTTCGGCCGAGAGATCAATCGGCGAATTCAACCTATTTTGAGGTATACCTCAAAATTTAAAAACAAGATTGCACAACAAGAGCGTGTTGCCAGTGATGACTTGTGGATATGAGACGTGGTCCTTCACTGCTGTCATATCATAATCAAGCTAAAGGTCAGCTCAGCGAGCTATGGAGATGACTGTGCTTGGAGTTTCTCTTTCTGATAAACTTAGAAATGACCAGCAGAAAAACCAGAGTAACCGACATAGCCCAACGAATTAGTAAGCTGAAGCGGCAGTGGGCCGGCCATATAGCTTGAAAAACATTAGTGGCCCCCCACTAATGTTTTCAACTATGACATGAGCAAAAATTTTAACGTAATAGTCATTGGAGATAATCCATCAACTTCCCAATCAGATGGTGCGCTTAATCACAGCTATTCAATGCGAAAGAAGAAGCGACTGACTGAATATGATTTATCACTAGTAAATCATGAATTTCCAAATCAGTTATACCGCTTAAAAATATGTTTAAATCTGTGTAGGAAAGAAAGACAACGAAAATTTAAATGTTAACAAAAATGTAAAAAAATTGCTGGAACCAGCAATAGATGAAATTGAAAGTGGAGAAGAAGAGTGATTACTTAATATTTTTTTAGGATAGGGTGACAAACGAGCACACAGTCCACCTGATGGTAAGTGGTTCCTGTGACCTATAGACATATACATCTATCCTCGTTTGCAAATCAAAATGCAGATGCTTTGTCACCTGTGAGGACTAAGATGGAACGCCTCTTTTCCAGTAAAAAGGGTCTCCGGTTCTCTACACTTACCATACGAAACACAGCAGTGTTGAGCTGCTATTTTACGCTGGTATTCTGTGAGAGCGTGGTCCTTCACCGGTCGAGCCGACCCATTCGTGCTACAACTATACTACTAATATAGCTGCAGCATGGCTCTACCACGTATAAATATATTTAAGGTACTTGCTGAAATTAATGAAAACACAATTGGTAGTACACTCCACACTCTTCTTCTTCACTTTCAAACTGATTCTATAATAAGTTTTATAAGTCAAGAAAAATAATATTGTGAAATTAACTTTTTTTGTTATCCTAAAATTTTATCCTAAAAGCTATAAAACATTTACAGGTAAAACCAACTAACTTTTTCCTTATATATCTTACGCTTTAAATTAATTCGTTAATGATTGTATGATTACATAAAATGCAGTTACTTATTTGCAGCTTATCCACCATTAATCATAAATCATACAAAACATCAAAAATCTCGGTAAAACTGTATTTTAGCAATTGACATGTAAAACCGACTAACTGCACGACTTTACTTAAAAAATCCCTTATATCAAGATTTCTATCATACGTATTTATTCAAACTACACAAAAATATAACCTTAAATATATATTCTAACATATGACTACTAATGTATGTGGGACCTACCAACATTTTAGTTATTAAATTAAGTGAAAACTTTTAAAACTCTTTAACTCAAAACTATCTTCGCTGAACTTAGCAGGTTTTTGCAGTAAACCCTCGAAATACTAATTATTAAAAAGTAATATAATTATTTGACAATATTATAAATATCTTCATTGTCATATTATATTATATTAATCAAACTATAAAAATCAAAAATAATTCCAATGTTATAATTAATAAATAGTTATCAATTTTCGAAGCACTTGCTGACATCCGATTGAGCTGAAATTTGGCTTATGTAACTGCGATAACAATACAAGAACATGGACTTGATCTGATGATGGACCCAGATGCTGGCCCTCACGACGCCTATAAAAGTTTATTGAAGTAAAAACTTCTTTAGCACGTTGTAATTTGAAACAAATAACACACTAAAAAGAGACAAATATAGCATAAATCTATAAGATAGAATGAGATAGAATCTATACTAAGTAATATAAAAAAAGCGGAAGAGGTTTTTTGTTTATTTAAACGCGCTAGTCTCTGGAACTACCAGTCCGATTTGAAAAATTATTTTTGTATATTATAGCCAGATGCATGAAGAATAGTATAGGCTATCTAGCATTATACGTGGTAGAGCCATGCTTCAGCTATATTAGTAGTATAGTTGTAGCATGAATGGGTCGGCTCGACCAGGGAAGCACCACGATCTCACAGAATACCAGCGCAAAGTAGCAGCTTAAAACTGCTGTGTTTCGTATGGTGAGTATAGAGAACTGGAGACCCTTTTTACTGCAAAAGAGGCATTCCATCTTAGTCCTCACGAGTGACAACGCATCTACATTTTGATTTGCAAACGAGGATAGATGTAAGGTACGTGAGGGTAATATGGTCACCTTAAGCTTTGCTGCCCTATAAAACCAAAACTAGGAGAAGAACAGAGACAAATACACAATGTCGTATACTATAATATATTTAATAATCCTAATGAAATGGTAAAAAGATTTTATGAACTGCTAAACTATGTAATTGAAAAGCATATTCCTATGACTAAATCCGTCCATGATTCTTACCCTGTGTGGTACTCTTCTCATTTAATCAATCTTTTAAGACAAAAATATAGATACCATAAAAAAATTAAAAAATATAAAAATCCACTAGATCAAATAGAATTTGAATATTTAAGAGAAAACTGTAATAAGCTGATGAAGGAGTGCTATAATAAATACATAAATGCAATAGAAACAGATATTAAAACCAACCCAAAACAGTTTTGGACACACATAAAAAATCTACGAAAGAACTGCTCATCATATCCTAATACCTTGACCTTTAAGCATGATAAATCATCAGATACAAAGCTAATAGCGGACATGTTTGCATCTCATTTTTTTTCAATATATGAAAGAGATATTAACGACAACAATTCAATTAATATTTGCACAGGATTAATTGCTAATTCCTTTGATGTTATCGGGGAAATTCAATTTAGACCAGAGGATGTTAAAAATAAACTGAAAAAGCTGGATATCACAAAGGGGGCAGGCCCAGATAATATACATCCACTATTTCTAATAAACTGTGCAGATGCGTTGACTTTTCCACTAACTTTTCTATACAATCGATCTCTCAAAATGGGCATATTCCCCGATGAATGGAAAGTAGCTAGAGTAGTACCTATATTTAAGAATGGAGCGAAAGACTTAGTAGTTAACTACCGTCCAATATCTATCTTGTCAGCAGTATCAAAAGTATTTGAGTCATTAGTTCACTCTGCAATCTATCGGCATACTCAAAGATACATTATCGAAAATCAGCATGGTTTTATGTCAAGAAGGTCAACCAACACTAACCTTATTCTCTTCACTTCTGATATGAAAGAAAAAGTAGATCAAGGCTTACAAGTAGACGCCATCTATACAGATTTTTCGAAAGCCTTCGACAAAGTGAACCACAACATCTTGATTCATAAATTATATTTATTTGGGATTACAGATAACCTACTGGTATGGTGTAAATCTTACCTTTTAAATCGCTTTTCCAGGATAGTAATTGATGGCGAACAATCGAGGCTGTTTGAAACATTATCAGGAGTACCCCAGGGCTCAATTTTAGGACCGTTGTTCTTTAACATCTTTGTCAATGACATAACACGTGTGATTAACCATAGCGATGTATATCTCTTTGCTGATAACCTTAAAATCACGGAAACGGTATCAACCGCTTCAGATGCCCAGCATCTCCAGGAAGACATTAATAATCTTCAGGTATGGTGTAACAATAATAAAATGTTCCTAAATGCTGCGAAATGCTGTCACATTAAGTACAGCAGAAAACGTAATAAATGTCAGTCAAAATACACAATAGCAGGCACTAAGTTGGAAGAAGTGACTACTATTCGAGATCTTGGTGTCATAATGGATAGCAGTTTGAAGTTTTCGGACCATATCGACAAGATAGTGAGGGAAGCAAATAGGTCACTAGGCTTTATATTGAGAAACTCAAGGGATTTTAAAAAACCAGGAACTGTCATTCAGCTTTACAACAGTTTTGTAAGGAGCAAGCTCGAGTATTGCAGCACAGTATGGTGCCCTACTTATAAAACTCACATAGACAGGATCGAAAAAGTTCAGAAGAAAGTAATTCGTAGCTTAACCTACCGTTTTGGTATTCCAAGAAATATCAAAACCTATAGTGAAAAAATTAAGCATTTTCAACTAGAGCCCCTTGACTTACGCCGAAATCAGTTAGACATGTCACTCCTACATAAAATTGTAAATAATCACATAGACTGTGCCCCTTTATTGTCCAAATTCCAATTTAACGTACCATCCAGAATATCAAGATATCCATGCAGTCTTTTTAAGAACAAATTTTGTAGGACAAACTTGGGTCGTGACTCCCCAGTGATCCGTATATCTCGTCTGTACAACAAACTCACCAAAAATATACCCGACCTTGACATTTACTATGATACCCTCACTCAATTCATGACCAAACTTAAGCATGTTGGCGTACGTTAAACTGCAGTTGTACAAATCAGATTTATTTATTTTCTTTTTGTTTTTAATTAACATAATTTTATTAAATTTCTTTTAACTTTTTGTAACACAACGCATGCTGTGTTTGCGTATAATTGTAAGAGCAGTTGATCATGTAAAATTTATATTACTGTTATGTAACCAAACATTTATTGCTGTTTCTTATGTTGGCAATCCAAATAAATAAAAAATAAAAAAACTAATATAGAAAAAAATAACAAATAAGCCTTGGCCATAATAATAGTTCGGCCGTTCAGAGAATGCGTTCCTGATACTCTATCAGTTAGTCACGACTAGTGATGGGCACAACATAACACTGAGTTCGTTACCGTTCCTCCAAAATGAACCGCCGCGTTATTTTTAAGATTATTTTCGTTTTAAATTGGCGGAATCATTTAAAATGTATATTTTAGTAATTTAAGTGGAAACCAAAAAAAGGTAATATTAATATAATAAAATTGTTTTATTTATTCTTTGTTACAAAGTTACAATCTGTATTTCTATGCAATAAAGTACATTGAATTGAATGTGCGTACAGAATATTACTCAGACTCCGGTTCGCTTGAGGAGGTGGTGTCTTCATCATCATCTTCGCCTACATGTATAATTATATTATTATCAATAACTGAATCAATCCTGATATCTCGGTCAAAATGTTCCACAATCAGGTTTATAGTCTTCTCAACAACCTTTGCCCAGTCATCTCTTGTGACTTCCCTGTAGGCTTCTTTTAATAGGGTCATCATCTCTTTCTTGCTGAATGGCGGTGAAGTATTGTGGCGGGCGGCGTAACCTTTTATTTGAGCCCAGATTAGCTCAATCGCGTTATATTGGCAATGATACGGTGGAATTCTTAGAACGCGATGACCGTACTCCAGAGCCAGTTCATCGATTTCGTATCGGACATTTGCCGCTTTATTTTCTTTAACTAATTTAATTAGCTCTGGTTTTAGCATCTGCATATTTGCGTCAATGCCTTTTGCTTGTTACCAAGCCACCATTTCTTCTTTTTTATTAGCTTGGGTAGGTGGTTTCTGTATTTGAACCGAGTGATAGGAGGCATTATCCATGAATATTACAGAAGGCTGTGGTAGGCTGGGCAAAAGCACGTTCTGGAACCACTCTTTAAATGTAGTGGCATTCATTTCCTCGTGGTAGTCATTTGTGGTTTTTGACTGAAATGCCAGTAACGCGTTCTCCACAAAGCCGTATTTTGCAGAACCTGCGTGGCATATTATCAGACGGGCCCCCTTACCCATTGGTACTTTCGACGTCGACGCTTGTGTATCATCCGTCCAAGAACTGGAAACCGTGTGATTGGCGTTTAGCCATGTCTCGTCAATGAACACGACATTATCCCAGTTATCAATATTTTTTGCTTCTCTCAAAAAACTTATCCGTTTTAAAATTATGTCGTATCGTTCTAATAAAATTTTTCTTTTGTCTGTTTTTTATACGAAAAACCAATATCCTTTAAGATTTTGGTTAAACCAGTTTTACCCCCGCTAAACAGTGCAGCTTCTCTTAACGATGCCAAAAGCTTCTTCCTGTTGAGATATTCATTTCTGGAATAGTAACCATATATATGATTTCTGATTGCATCGGCGTCAAAGGTGTCAATATCTGTCACGGGTTTAGTTCTACGTTTCTTCTTCGGAGTTCGTAAAATATTATCTCCCGTGCCAGTAGAGCCGAACTTTTCTTTATTAATATTTGTTATCGTTCGTTTGCTAACTCCAAGCGCCTGAGAGACGTGTTCTTGTACTTGTTCGACATGTAACAGGGGTCCGCCATTTTGCCGCTCCCGCTCAAAGTAATCTTGCAGCTTGATGATTAACTCACGGGCTCCACTTTTCAATGTTTGTCCACGTTGAGGCATTATTATGCACCAAAAGTAAAAAGAACGCAATACAAAACACAATCGATGTCCGATTTAGCGCCGATGTCAGTTTGAAAAGCAGAAACAGTCCATTAAACGAAAGCCGGGTAATCAAATAAAAACAGATCGAAAACACTTGAAGAACGTGGACTATGCGCACGAAACGACAACAGACGACTGTTTTAGCGTTACCAAATGGCGGCCCATAACGCCATTTGGGGTTACCATTTTCAACCTAAATATAAAAATGCTACTTTCTTTCGCGCGTTCGGTTTGGTCGTAGTTTTATTTTTATATTTAATAAAAGTTATCTTATAGTCCATTATTTTCAAATTCTTAAAAAGAAAAACAAAACTTATTATTTTATAAAGTATAACTGTATAAGAACAGATTACGATACTGTTATTGCCTGTTATTGTTAGCACAGCGCTACAAATATAAAGCGCTGACATAACCTTGTAATAGCGCAGTATAGATTTAGAAAAATATTGTTTACCAAGTTATTTGACACTCAGTTTGGCACAAAATTATATCATTCATTGATTATTGATATAATAATGTTGTTTTAATGCTCATCAATTGTTAAAACGGTAAACAACCAGCAAAAATATTTTTATCGTAACTGCAACGCCATTACAACGTTACGTCGTCAGTTCAATCGCGACGTGTCAGGAACGCATTCTCTGAACGGCCGAACTATAGCAACATCGAAGTGTAAAATCAACTTAAAAAAAACTAACTATAGTACGTGAGGGTAATATGGTCATCCGGTTAATATGGTCACTTTCTTATAACTCAAAAACTACAGCGTCGTTTGCATAGAACGCTCTGTGTGGCGTCGATAAAGCGGCACCTTTTTAACCCTTTATTATTTGAATGACTGTTGAAGAGCTATCCTATCACAAAGCCATCTATGTAAATTAGGCTGTAGTTTTTGAGTTATAAGAAAGTGACCATATTAACCGGATGACCATATTACCCTCACGTACTTTAGATGTCTATGGGCCACAGCAACCACTTACCATCAGGTGGACTGTGTGCTCGCTTGTCACCCTATCCTGTAAAAAAAGCTACTACCTAGCTAGCCTTAAATATAGATTTTGTTAAGCAATTCAGAAGAAAAAGCGCTCTCGTAATGATTTATCCGCGTGCGCTGGTGTTATGGTTAGTGATACGGAAATATAATGTTCTACAAAAATATAAATCTTTACTCCATCTAAAAAAAGTCCGTGATACTATATGTCCATTTCTTATACATAAGCTACAATTAGGTATTTTGTGACAAATAAATTTATTGAAAATACTGCGGCCCATAGACATCCACACCTATCCTCAATAAAGAATCAAAATGTAGATGCGTTGTCAGCCGTGAGGACTAAGATGGAATGCCTCTTGAAAGTTTAGTGGGGGTGTAAGTAAGAATATCCACTACTATATATCGTTCCGTAGGTGTCGTAAGAGGCGACAGAGAGAAACAAACCAGGAGATGGGCACCAGCGTCTTCCTAATGACAACTGGAAAAAGACTGCGGTTGCGAACACGCAACTATGGAAAAAAGTCGTGTTTTTTTATAGGTTAAGGGTGACAAACGAGCACTCAGTTCACCTGATGGTAAGTGGATGCTGTGGTCCATAGACATTTATATTTATGCTCAATTAGGAATCAAAATGCAAATGCGTTGTCACCCCTGAGAACTAAGATAGAATGCCTCGGTGCCAGTAAAAAGGGTCTCCGGTTCTCTACACTCACCATACGAAACACGGCAGCATTAAGCTGGTATTCTGTGAGAGCGCCGTCCTTCCCCGGTCGAGCCGACCCATTCGTGCTACAACTATACAATTAATATGGCACTAACCACGTTATGACTTGTTTGTTTGTTATTGACACTTATAAACAGAAATGTTTTAAACACAATTACATTGTTGGGTAAGAATGGGCTCTAGGTCCGGCATAAATGTTGCAAAACCTACAAACTTTGATTACATGTATATAATCAAAGCCTACAAAGCTGTTATTCTGCCAGATACCACCGCGCAGGTAACGTAACATTTGACCAGTAGATAGACTATAAAAACATTTTAACAAAATTCAGTACGCTCGTATTCCTGTTTAAGTTACCGTGGATTAGCTAGCACTTTTATGCCTTAATTTTAATCTTTTATGACTGTAACTAGTTGTGCTAGACAATGCAATAAAATATAATTAAAACATATTTCGAACTATTATATATAATTTTCATTGAAATAAGATAAATTAAAAATTTTGATTTCTGTTTTTTTCTAAAACAAAAAAATAATCACCCCAGAGGTTACGCCGGTTTGTTTTGTAGAGGTCTTACTTTTGGAATTTATTACAAATTTAGTCGTTTTGTCGTTTAACTTGTATCAAGTCTTAACTAAATAAAATATTTTTGATTTTGATAAGAGACTGAACCGACCACTTCTCAGATTCAGATTCACATAATTGCTCCGGCTGGGATTCAAACCCATCAACGGCTGGGGACCCGCGGCGTAGTAAACAGGTACTTTGACCACTAAGCCACATGCCCGTCAATAACTATTATTATTTGCTTAATAAATAAAGAAAACAGAATACTCTTAATTGGCACCGCATGTGCTGTGATTATGATATCCGATATGACAATTATTAATAAACTACATAATATTAATTATGTAGCTTAAAGTTATTAGTTATTAATTATTATAATTTAATTTTTTATTTTATAATTTAATTCAAACTGACCTTTGATGATTGAGATTAGTTTTAAGCACAAGCTAATAAAATTAAAATTAAATTTACCAGGGGATTGAACTTTCTACGTGATCGAACCACGCTGCAGCATATTATGGTTGTAGCACGAATGGTTCGTCTCGACCGGGGTAGAACCACGCTCTCACAGAATACCAGCGTAATATAGCAGCTTAATGCTGCTGTGTTTCTTCTGGTGCGTGTAGAGAACCGGAGACCCTGTTTACTAGAAATGAAGCCCTAAGAACTTAGATGGTTCTTAGTTCTCAGGGCTGGCAACGCATCTGCATTTTGATTCTTAATCGAAGATAAATGCAGATGTCTATGGACTACAGTATCCACTTACCATCAGGTGGGCTGTATGCTCGTTTGTCACCATTATTCTATAAAAAGACCTCATTTTTTGCCTACGAGTCAGTCTGGGTAGGTAGGTACTCTCTTACACTTTCTTGCACTGTGCTTGCACTACTATGTTTCGGTCTAAAGGGTATAGACCCTTTAGAAGACCGAAACATTATATTATACTGACGCTATAGTCAGTACAATTACAGGCTAGGCTTTTAGGCTTTTGTACGTGGCAGAGCCATGCTGCAGCTATATTAGTAGTATAGTTGTAGCACGAATGGGTCGGCTCGACCGGGGAAGGACCACGCTCTCACAGAATACCAGCGTAAAATAGCAGCTTGATGCAGCTGTGTTTTGTATGGTGAGTGTAGAGAACCGGAGACCCTTTTTACTGGAAACGAGGCATTCCATCTTAGCCTCACGGGTAGCAACGCATCTGCATTTTGATTCGCAAACTAGGATAGATGTCTATGGGCCACAGCAACCACTTACAATCAGGTAGACTGTGTGATCGTTTGTCACCCTATTCTATAAAAAAAGGCTGTGAGGCAATCCATCTCAGTCCTCTGAGATAAATTCTTTGTTTGAAGTTGGCTGCAGATGTCCATGGACTACAATAGCCAAGCCATAAAGTAGACTGTATGTTTATATGTCACTTTAATTTTATAAAAAAAAATTCTTGCCTGCAAGGAAAGTTGCTCATTGTGAAATGTCTATTGTACTATACGTTCTTCACACATCCAAACTATAACAATTCTTAGTTTAGAACACCACACCGTCACCTCACTTCCACGTGAACATTGCAGTTTCAAATTCGTATTTGCAAGAAAGTTGCGTGTGTTTCTTTTTATATGATTCGTCTTTTATTTTTGTCCTGCGCAGTTTTAAAGGATTTGGCGGGAAGGAGGCGTGGATTTATAGGCTTCGCTCTACGTAAAAGATATTTGAAAATGAATTGGCTGTGACATTTTTTGTAAATTTCGAGTAGTATAGAATATTATACAATTTAACGCAATATATATATATATATATATATATATATATATATATATATATATATATATATATATATATATACACTAGCTCGCCAGACAGACGTTGTTCTGCCTTTCCAACGACCCTTCCTATAAAAATACTTAAATTCATAATAAAAAATTTTGAGGGTCACTTATCTGGATAAAAACTATCCTATCTTTCAAGTTGGACCAAAATGCACACAGTGTGCAAAATTTCATTGAAATCAGTTCAGTAGTTTAGGAGTCCATCGCGGACAAACAACGTGACACGTAATTTTTATATATAAAGATACATATTCAACGCGAATCTACCAACTTTCAAAACGTTCATCGAGGTTTTTTAAATTTAAAACATATATATAAATATTAGTTATCACGAAAGTTAATCTATATACACTCATTGGCTTTGACTACTTACCGAAAGATCGATATAGTCTAGGTGAAACTTATAAAAATCTTAAAAGGGTTCGTACTCAGTAAGATGCTTGGAGTTCATATAAACTTAGACACCTTTGATTATGAGCTGTAATGATTTCAATGAGAACTACTAGGTCATTGTCATGAAATAATTGTTTTGTCATCAGTTCTTAATACGTCTGCAAAATTTCAGATTATTCAGACGTTTGACAATGGGTAAAGACTTTCTTTCTTTTCTTTTTTCCTATTTTTTGAAACGCTACCCACACTAGGGACATTTATTTGTAAGCCATACAAATACTTGTTATGTGCGGGATTCGCACCTGCGGCCCCAAGCGCAGCAACGCTATGCTAAGCACAGCGCCACGGGGCCTTCAAAACTGAATTGTGAACTTCCATTACTTCCATACATAGATACATACATACATATAGATGTAATAATAAATATACGATATCTCAGCTTTGGTTAAAAGCAGTTCCTTTTGAACTTACCTGTGATAATTAGAAATAATCCAAAATTTTACCTTTGGATTGGTAACTTAGAATTTTATTTTATCCATAATTTTCCGTATTATTTCGATTAATTTTTAAAGTTGTGTACCTACGAGGGTGGATTGAAAAGTACTCGGCATAACCAAGAAAATAAACACATACTAAATCAGTTATATTTTTATTTTTCTACATAATCACCATCACCAAGTTCAATACACTTTTGCCACCTCCCCTTCCAAGCATTTAGACCGTTGAAAAAAAATGATTCTTCCTTAGAGTCAAAATATGCGTCTACAGCTGCTTTGACCTCGTCGTTTGTCGAAAATCTTTGACCTCCCAAGTGCTTTTTTAGGTTAGGGAACAGAAAGAAGTCTGATGGTGCCAGATCAGGTGAATACGGCGGATGCGGTAACAGTTCAAAGCCACAGTTGTGAATTTCAGCCATTGACTGTACTGACGTGTGAACACGGGCGTTATCTTGATGAAAGAGGACTTTTCTTCTGAGCATTCCTCGACGTTTTTCTTTTATTTCCTCTCGTAAACGACGTAGTAAGGTGCAGTAGTAATCAGAGTTTATAGTCTGACCCCTTTCAAGATAATCAATCATAATCACACCTTTCGAGTCCCAGAATACTGAAGCCATCACCTTATTTGCCGACAAAATCGACTTAGCCTTTTTAGGGGGTGGTGAACCAGGTCTTCTCCACTGTTTTGATTGTTGTTTTGTTTCCGGTGTACAGTAATGAACCCATGTTTCGTCTATAGTAACAAAACGATTCAAAAAATCATCTGCATCGGCTTCAAATAACTCCAAACAGTCGCGTGAAATAGTCAATCGCGTCCTTTTTTGTTCAACTGAAAGCAGTCGCGAAACCCACCTCGCAGACACCTTGTGGAAACCCAACTCGTTGACAATGATGTTTTGAGTTCGTTCATAAGAGATGCCTATAATCTCGGCTATCTCTCTAATTTTTAATCTGCGGTCTCCCATTATTAAATCAAGTACTTTTTTAATATTTTCGTCAGTAGTTGACGTCGAAGGCCTTCCAGAGCGGGGTTCATCTTTCACACTCTCTCTACCACGCTTAAATTCTGCTATCCATTTTTTGACGGATGAATATGACAGAGCACAATCGCCTAATGTACTGACCATGTCATCATGGATGGCTTTTGATGATAGCCCCTTCTTATGGAGGTACTTAATGACGGCACGCTTCTCGATTTGCTCAATAAATTTATAAAATCACAACTAATTATCGCACACGTTTCGAACTTCACACAATGAACTAGTCTGAACTGAACTAAATAATGTGGGTAGATTTGATTTTTAGAATTGAATGGATCTGTGTTAGGCCGAGTACTTTTCAATCCACCCTCGTATATTTTTATAGAACTCCGTTCTTCCATTCTCCATGCTCTATAAAAAATCAATTATCAAGGATGTTATATTGTCAATGGCACCCACAAATTTTTAATTTACAAAATTCAGATTTGCACAGGTTAATGATATCTATCGATATTTACTGAATATATTACACAATTAAGTGATAAAGAAATTCCGGCATTTAAAATTATTATCAGATTTGTAGCACTTTTTAGGGTTCCGTTCCCGAAGAGTAATCAACGGGACCCTATTATTAGCCTCCGCTGTCCGTCCGTCTTTCTATCAGCGGGCTGTATCTCGTGATCCGTAATAGGTTTCACAGAATGTGTATTTCTGTAGCCGCTATAACAATTAAAATAGTTTTTTTTTTTGCATACATAGTATTAAATCTTGTACGATGGTACGGAACTCTTCATGCGCGAGTCCTACTCACACTTTCCGGTTTTATTCCAAAAAGCGACTCATTCGTGCTAAAAACATAATAAAGCTGGAGCCTAGCTCTAAACAATAATAATTTAATAATTAGTTTATATATTCTAAAATGTAGCTGGTAGTTACCTAGCTGAAACTTGACTAATTCAGAACTTTTTAAATTTTTCACTGTCTATGCTACACATTTTAATATTATGAGTTTATGAACATAAATAATATACCTAATTGTATCTATATTTAATGACAATACACTCTTCTATTTAAAGAAAGATTATTTTGAGAAAAGAAAGTTCCACGATGTGTGCTTAATATGAAAATGTAGCGTTCAACTACACTGTCCATGTGTTCAGCTTTCCTCGGATATTTTCTTTATTGTATGAATGGCGTTTTAGCAGGATTAAAGACACGCTTTTTTTTAAATCATATTATATACAGGTTTACTAATCAGTCAAAGAGTATCAGAATCGCAAATAGAGTTTTAGAATATTATAGTACACGAAGTCCGCCTTATCGAAGTCTTACCCATATAAATACCCTTCCCCTTCCATTAATTTGTCGACATTATTCATACACTTTTTATTTATAACAATAGTTGTAATAATAATACCGATAATACTTTAAGCGAACAATGCTTATATATATATATATATATATATATATATATATATATATATATATATATATATATATATATATATATATGTATATTTATATACTCTATATTATGTGATTGGTTTCTCGGAAACTGCTCCAACAATTTGGATTTAAAAAAAAGACTTCAAAAACTAAAAAAAAATTCTACATACATAATAGTTTCTTAGATACACTATCTCGACACCATCTTTAAAATCAATTATGACAACCCTATGGTGTAATTTTAAAATGTTGTTGTTCGAAGTTTTAATGGGTTTGTTATAAATTAATTTGCTTAATTCCACGTAAAGAAAGAAAATGATGTGTCCTGCCCAGCTTTAAGGGGGTTGTAAGTGTTCAATTAGCGGCCAGCCTCCGCAGAGTCTACTTCACCTGAGAATGCCTCGTGTAGAGGCGAAACACGTGTCGTATTTTCGAGAGTGGTGTGTCCTGCCTAGTGTGGTGGTGCTGAGGATGGTAGTGCTGGGATTGACGGCGACGGGTATAGTGCGCGCGATTGAGGGAGGGTGGGAGGTCCCCCTTAAAGCTGGGCAGGACACATCATTTTCTTTCTTTACGCGGAATTAAGCAAATTAATTTATAACAACCCCATTATAATGGATTTCCGCAAAGTAACGCCTGATTCTATCAATTATGTTCAAAGTTTTGTTTTCAAGGTAACAATAATTATGTCGTATAAATAATGAAAATTCATACCCTATTTGTCAATCCTTGGGGTCGGAACTTTTTCTTCAAATTGCGCCACCCGTGAGGTATAAAGCCTTTTCAATAAAAAATAAATAATTCAATGTTTTAGCCGTTTCCGAGAAATCGCTTAATATATTATGTATACAAAAAACCACGGACATAGTACCTACCTCCTTCTTTTTTGAGGTCGGTTAAAATATACAACTATCTTCGACCATATGTTGGTCCATGGCTTCTAAGTCTATGGTGAGAGCTAATAATCTTACGCTCACCAGATGTCGCTAGTTAGGACCGAGATGAAGTTTTTTGTTACAAAATGTAATTTAATTGAGAAGTTAGTTTTAATTAAAAGTTTATCAGTTTCTAGAGTATTATATTATTACACAAAACAACCCCTCAGTGCTGCATACTTTAATTTTTTACACATTTCAAGCTTTATTTATTTCTTCTACTTTTGGAATATCCGTAATTTGGTTTATATCCATTTTGATCTAATTAATATAAAATGTAACTAATATTTAAGAAAGAAACATTGATCTCTACGCTTTTGTAACAAATTATATTTCCCCACTCCCCACTATGAAATCTGTCAAATATTTGGTCATGTAGAGCAAAGAGAATATAATCACTACGTTTAATGTAGAGCGTATGTTGAATAGCTGTCATACCGACCAATCAAGATAAGGTAGGTATATAGATCTCTCAAAAATAACCAGTTAACAAACATAAAGAAAAATTATTTAAAAGTTACGGTAAATTTTGCAATATATATATATATAAATGCAAAAATAATCTATGATTATTCTTCAGTATATAATTAAGAAGTGAAGTAGACAAATATGAAAACATCTATGATTCTATGCGATCCCAATAAAACTATAAATTAACATATTAACAAAAACAATATTTTAGAAAATTTCCATAATCAAAATAAACAGGTTCGTCACAGTAGTTTTATGAAATGTTTTCAAACATAAATTTCTTTGATCGGTTAGCCCTTTGATAGGTGCGCGGGTATTGGACGAGTACAATAGCCGTGGGAGCGGACAGATGTCGCTACTGTCCTTTGCCCATGCTCGCCATTGTATACGGTTATTTATGAATTTATCTGGAATGTAGCTATTTCCAACTCTTCTGTTATTTTAAACCTAATTTTGAAAAATATAAGTACCTACTAGTTGGAATAACATACTAGCAGATTACTTAAACATACGAGTACATTACAGACTAATTGCCGATATAGTTTTGTAATGACATCACAACCAGATATTTTATTTTATATTGTTATATAATTTAATAAATTTTAAATTTAATTTTTAAAATTTATTACAATATAATAAAATATTTAATATTATTTTATATTTTATTCCATTTTAATTAATAAAATGAAAGTATCACTTTATTGCACACTTAAGAAGAGGTTCTTAATTCAACTGGTTTTTTTTTTTCATATGTATGTTACGAGATATTTTAGCCAATATTGAGAATCTATTTTAACGATTCTTATTTAATTAAAAACTCAAAACTTTTGTTCACCCAAGAGTAAAAAGATGAATTAAAGTTAAAACCGAGTCGAATTTCCACTCAATTTAATAGCTTCTGAAGCTGGGGCATATTTGATGCACTTTTGTTTTGCATCCTAACTTCCTAACGGTAAAAATCACGTAGACTTTGAAGATATGCCTCTTTACTAGCTAAATTAGGCTGTAAAATTATATGAAATAGTAAGGTTAGTTTTGTAAATTATAAGAAATATGAAAACTTAAACTTATGTTACACCACTAACAGTAACATAAGTTTATGAACGGTCGGCGTTATAGTTATCGAAAACTGAAAATGTGGAACATTATTAAAATGTATTAAATTTTTGTTCATAACATCTAATTTTTATCATTTATTTACTAAGCAGATTGATGAGGCAAGACCATCGAATGTAAAACATGAAAATATTTTGTTTTGTTTTCATAATTCATCAACAATTGACGTCAGCGCACAGATAACAAAGTTTACAAGCGCGTGACATACTGGGCAATAGTGTTTTGATATTACGCTATTTGAAAATAAAAGATTTATGTCACTCACCACTAGGTTTGCCAACCGTCCCGCGAGAGCCGGGACTTCCCGTTTCAAGATCCAGGGATGCGTCCGTCCCGAAAAAGATGTATGTATGCGGGACGCCAATTGTCCCGTTTTATTGTAAACGATTTTGAACAGAAGTGATCTAGAAGTTTACACACTGTATTTAAAAAAGAAAAGATCAAGAAATAATTAAATGCGCTAAATCACAAGAAAAGTATTTCATTAAACAAAAAATCCTTCACATTAGAAGGCAAGTTTTTTTTTCTGTTTCTTTGGACAAGTACCCAGTTCAACTATCTTTAAATCACGCTGTGTTTTTTTCTATATTCCTGAAAACTATGTGGTAAGGGAAAAATGTTTAAAATAAAAATTGAACATCAATTAATGTCAATTAAAAAAAAAGTTTTGCAACATTATCCATAGGTATTTATGTTCTAAAATGGTTTTGAAGTGACAAAAAAGTCAAAGATCAATTTTGCGTTAAAACGTTGAGATAGACGATAATGTGTAAGGACCGTGTAAGATTTCGTTCAAAACTATTTTTATATCTTATAAAGTTTATGAGATAATCAATAATAACGTAAATTTAAAAATTTAAAAAAACCCGAAAAATTACGGATGAAAAGATTTTCTTCTATCATAGCTAAGACAAAACCTCTCGATCAAGTTTTTTTTATAGGATAAGGGTGACAAACGAGCACACAGTTCACCTGATGGTAAGTGGTTGCTGCGGCCCATAGATATCTACATCTATCCTCTATTACAAATCAAAATGTAGATGCGTTGTCACCCGTGAGGACTAAGATGGAATGCCTCATTTCCAGTAAAAAGGGCCTCCGGCCACCTGCACTCACCAAGCGAAACGCAGAGGTAAACCTCTACTTCACGCTGGTGTTCTGTGAGGTCGTGGTACCACCCTGGTTCGAGCCGGCCCATCCGTGCGACAGCAAAAGCTGCCGCGTGGCTCTACCACTGTTAAGTTACCTTAAACAAAAAAAATGAAATCTAAATCGGTTCATCCGTTTGGGAGCTACGATGCCACAGATAGACATACAGATACACACGTTAAACATATATTTTTTTAATAGAATAAGGGAGACAAACGAGCACACAGTCCAACTGATGATAAGTGGTTGCTGTGGCCCATAGACATCTACATTTATCTTCCTTTGCGAATGAAAATGCAGATGCGTTTTCACCCGTGAGGACTATAATAGAATGCCTCTTTTTCAGTAAAAAGGGTCTCCGGTTCTCTACACTCACCATACGAAACACAGCAGCATTAAGCTGCTATTTGACGCTGGTATTCTGTGAGAGCGTGGTCCTTCCCCGGTCGAGCCGACCCATTCGTGCTACAACTATACTATTAATATAGCTGCAGCATGGCTCTGCCACATATAAAAACACCACATATAACACCCCTCTGTTTGCGCCGTGGGTTAAAACAGTTTATATTAACTATCAATTTTTCACTTGGACGTCAGCTGGGCGGTATGGATGTGAACATATTTCGAAAAACTCAACTTATCACTTTGATTTTTTTTTATTAGCTTTAAATTTTAATCCTTTGGAAGCCTTTTGAATTTCAATATTGTAAACCGTTCCGTTCATTGATACAAAAAATATTTTATTAATTATTTGACAAATGTTTTCGGAACAAAATATGAATCACCGGTATCAAGCAGTCAAATAAAATTTCGTGTTAATTAAATTAATAGAAACAAATTTTTGTAGCTTTAAATGAATTACGTGTTAATAAAAGTAAATTGATTATTCAAGACATTACATGAGCTTTCAAGGTGAGTACTTTTGGATTTTCCAAATTTTGTTTTAATTTTACAGACATGCAGGTTTCCTCACGATGTTTTTCTTCACCACCGAGCACGGGGTAAGTCAGCATTTAAAATTGTAACTAACAATGTCATTGTCAACGGCTGGGATCAAACCCTGGTTGTTGGGGTACCGTACAAACAAAATTATTGTAAAGTGAAATATGTTTAAAAAAAGTCCCGCTGAGCTTCTTACTGGTTCTCTCCAGGACAGAGGTATTTTCCGAACCAGTGGTAAATAGAAAATTACTTTAAATAAGTATTATGTAATAATCTATATTGAATAAAAACTATTCTATTCTATTCAATTCTATACTGTGAAATTTACGGCGAGCGCTTAGCCTCTAACCTACCAATGCTCGTTAATAGCAAAGAGATATAAATATTGTTTATTTTATATTAAAAGTTTTATTAGTTATTAAGTGGATTTGTGTAAAAATAATTGTGTAAAACGTTCCTATATTTTTATCCTTATCGATTATTATCCATTATCCTTTTTTTTAATAACTTGCTTTACGGCTCTGGGATCTAGCCCTTCTGAGCCTGAAGTTACAATATATTATAATTATCCTTCATAGTATACTGCTTCACAATATGTTGATGTGTCACATTGTGCAGCCCTTGGGAGATTTTGACGGCAACTTGAGCCATCAGACAGCTGAATCAATTATCCTTACTGAACAAAATAAGATTTTTAAAAATAGTTGAACGTATTGATTCTGCATTAATTTTCACTGTTTGTACTGGATATTTGTAATAAATGTTAGATAAATAACATAGTTTATTAAATACATTGATACTCGTCACTAATACATTGTCCAAGTTCAATACGTTAATATATACAAAAACAATCTTACAGGTCAATATCAATAATAAATTCATAGAAACCTTTCAAGCGTCGTTGCGCGATTACTTTGGACGTAGCACGCAAAAAGGATTCATCAAAAACTCTGGTTTAAAATGAGTAGTATAAACTAAAATAATCTTTGAGGTTCAGACGTTCATATATAACTTATACTATTATTTATTCTGTTAACTTAATATCACAAGAGAAATACGCAATTCTTCGATATAAATAAAATTATAGAGGTTTGCAGTTGTGCGCGCATCACGGAAAACTATTGGATAGATTTCAATTAGGTTTGCTAAGTTTTATTTCTTAGACACTTGGCCCTTATTTAAAAAAATATTGCGATATCTTCATTTATACAAAGAAATAAAATTGAAGTGTCTGTTTGCAATGTTAAAATAACAGCTTTTTACTACATGCATAAGAAGCTACTAATAACAAAAAACAATTTTTAAAATTTTTCGTTTGTTTGCCTGTCTGTTTGTTCCGGTTAATCTCCAAAACGGTTGGACCGATTTTGACGGGACTTTCACTGGCAGATAGCTGATGTTATAAGGAGTAAATTAGGATAGTTATATTTTAGAAAAATAATTATGGTTCCACGCAAAAACTTTAAACCCAAGAAATCGTAGTAAATACCACGCGGGCGAAGTCACGGGGGACAGCTATTTTAAGATAAATTTATTAAAGTTTTAAGAAACAATGATTTTTATACGGGGTTTTTCACATGGTCAACAGCTGTACGTCGCTTGCGCTCGCGTTAGTAACCCAAATAATTTATATATTTTAGCTACAAACGGAGCAACGAATAACATTGTTTACAAAGAAATTTTATAAGCAAAGAAGTTATATATTTTTTTTATAGGATAAGGGTGACAAACGAGCACACAGTCCACCTGATGGTAAGTGGTTGCTGCGGCCCATAGACATCTACATCTATCCTCTATTACAAATCAAAATGTAGATGCGTTGTCACCCGTGAGGACTGAGATGGAATGCCTCATTTCCAGTAAAAAGGGCCTCCGGCCACCTGCACTCAGCAAGCGAAACGCAGAGGTACACCTCTACTTTACGCTGGTATTCTGTGAGGTCGTGGTACCACCCCGGTTCGAGCTGGCCCATCCGTGCGACAGCAAAAGCTGCCGCGTGGCTATACCACTATTTTTGCTTGCGATCTTTTTGATGTTTTTACTTTCGCACATGCGAAAACTTTGTTCATGTATGTATCAGCTAGTTTTAAATAAAAATAAATCAAATTTAAAAAAACGGTAAAAGCCGACTTAAAACGATTAAAATAATTAAATAATTTCACACTCTGAAGTCGGTGCTAAGACCGAAGACATATTGTATAGAAGAATTTATTAAACCCCCGCATCTTCACAATGTGAAATTATTTCATTATATTAATCTGTTTAAGTCGGCTTTTACCGTTTATTAAAAGTTGATTTTTTTATTTGTTTGAAATCGGCGTTTTATTTTTTATTGATTTTTTACCCTTTTTGACGGAGTTGACTTTTTATCCTTTTGAGTGGACTAAGGAACATCACAATCTCAATGCGGTGTTAATAGTTACATTAAAACGTACATATTTTGGCACCCTTATGTGGATTTGTTAAGTGGATTTATTTCTTCACATTTACTATAGGACTATCTCTGAAATATAATCTAATTGATTAAAAGAAATCGGTTTACAATTGACGAAGATATCGCGTAACATTAAACTTCACATTAATAAATAAAGTATTTAATGTAAATATATTAAAAACAATTAGCCAATGTCCATATAAAATCCGCGCGTTTTACGCGGGTATTATGTAATTGATGTTTAACATCTTTAATATAAATTTCCTCAAAGTAACGCCTGGTTCTATTACTTAAAGTAATTATTTGTCACTTGGATTATTTTTGCATAACAGCGTCCACTTGAACGTTGTTGTAATCCGCAAACGCGGGCGTTTTGAAACACGGTTCGCTATTTATAACTTGTTAAAGAGCAAGTCGTTTAACAAAGAAGGAAGACATTGGTGAAATTGCTAAAGCAATCTTCGCCTTTCTGTTCAACATTACGATTTCGATCGCTCTAGATAGCGACGTTGATATTCGAACATCTCGTGTGGAAAATAACATTCAGTGTACAAGTGGCACTAAACTACACAGCACGTTGGTTGTATTGTCTAGCTGTTACTGCGCGGGAACATTTATTACGCGGAACGTGTATAGTAGGCGATTCCGCTAGTCGTGCCCACTAGGCCGAGTTGATTGGCCGATCGACAGTATAAGGTAAGTTGTTTTTTATTACAGTAACAGCTCATTAAAGTAGTATAAAAATGAGGAAGTATAGAATGCCAATAAGATGGATAACTATTTTATTCGTCATCATTATAACAGCCTATCCAAAGTCCACAGCTCCCGCAATTGGGTTGGCAAGCGCGGTTTATTTTTATTTATAAGTTACTATTAGGAACATCTGTTCGCCTCTTATGACACCCACAGGATGCACGGGATAGTAGATTATTTCACGCCGCCACTACACGGCACTATCTATATCCGTATTTACTATAAATATTACTTTAAAGTTTTCAACAATTAAGATAATATTATTTAAATATAAATTAATTTTAAACCTAAAAACGTAAATCGTTCCTTAGTGTATTTTAGCAGGTCTTACAATTTACAATCCTTCTTATTTAGCTTAATAATTTAATTTTTGAAATTGAAATGAGTGTTTGATTTCTCTGCTTATTTCAAAACTTCACAGAACTATAAATTATTTAAGCGTTATAATTTTCATTCTTGCCCTGCTTTCATATCATGTTCCCTTTTATTTATGTGTGTAACACTGTCGCCATTGTATTGATATATTTTTAGATGTTTGTGTCACCTTAAGTGAAGTTCGAACATAATTATACGAAGCTCCTTGTCCGAAACGGTAGATAGCATTGGCATCTACAAGTTGTAAAGCCGTCTCGGACAAAGAGAGAGTACCTACCATAATTTGCATTGGACAAGCTCCTTGCTTGAAGTCCTACCGGTCTTGGTAAAGCGGAAGCCATCCGTTAAATGCCACCGGATTTATTGACATTTCTCTTAAATTCTTGCTTGTCCACGATGCCCTTGTGACCTGTGTGAATGAACTCTACCGTTGAGCACAAATGGAAAATTAATGTCATTGATAACAATCGCACGTAACTACAAATAAAAATAAGTTCATTGAATATTTCTAAAAAAATATTATATAGTTACATTATTTTTTTCTGATAGCCATTAAACAAACCTAAATTCATCACAACAAATCTGGATTAATATTTTTAATACAACGCAAATTTTAAAAATATTGGTCTTGAACCAAATAGCAATAAATGTGAAATATTTTTTTCCAATAATTTATCTACTTCTCATAGAGACACTTCAATTCAAAATTTTAATCATATTTGTCCAGGAATAAAAACTGTCAGTACGGAATCACTATACCTGCTAGGTGCCCCGTTGTTTTTCGATAGTATTAAACCTGTTTTAAAAACAAAATTTGATCAGTTTTTAAACCACGTTGATAAATTGTATAAATTAAACCCCCACATAGCTCTTACTATTTTAAAATATTGTCTTCTTGTACCTAGATTTCCATACTTACTCCGCTCGAGTCCAGTCTGGAAATGTTCGGATATTTTACAAGATATTGATAATAATCTTAAAATAGCTATTGAAAAAATTCTAAATTTAACTTTAAATACTACAGCCTGGACTCAAGCTACTTTACCTATAAAATTTGGTGGCATTGGTGTGAGAAATCTTTCTAGCATTGCATTGCCTGCTTTCCTTGCTTCCGTAAATAGTGTCAGTGACTTATGTAATATAATTTTAAATAATAAAGCAGACCTATGCTTTGCTACGGAGGCAGGGCAGACATGGCAAACGCTCTGTCCTGGTGAAAATATTCCACTGGAAGTTAACCAACAAAAACAGTGGGATATTCCATTGGTACGGGGCGTGCAGAAGGATTTGTTTCATAATCTCCAGAGTGACCTAGATAAGGCACGCCTTCTAGCTGTTTCGACTAAGGAATCTAGTCACTGGTTACACGCTTTACCATCAAGTAATCTCGGCACATTACTTGATGCGGAAAGCTTACGCATTGCCGTAGGAATCCGACTAGGAGCGGCGATTTGTCAACCCCATCAGTGTCCCTGTGGTAGCAGCGTCGACAAGTTTGGGCTCCACGGACTTTCATGTAAGAAAAGCGCTGGTAGATTTTCACGACACAGTTCTTTGAACGATGTCATCCGAAGGGCTCTTGTCTCTATAAATGTTCCCTCGGTTTTAGAGCCTTGTGGAATATTTAGAGACGATGGCAGGAGACCCGACGGTATGACATTGGTCCCTTGGGAGAGAGGTAAAGCCTTAGTGTGGGATGCTACTTGCGTAGACACTCTGGCGGTCTCTCATCTTAGGGGTACCTCGTTTAGAGCCGGGGCGGCATCAGAGGCAGCTGAACTGAGTAAGTGGCGCAAATATGAGTCTCTGAGAGATGACTACATATTTGTGCCATTTGCTGTAGAGACTATCGGTCCGTGGGGTCCACGTGCGGTGAAGTTTCTAAAGGAACTCCATCCGCGGCTGGTCGTTGCTGCTGGTGATAAGAGGGCTGGTTCTTTCCTTGCTCAAAGGCTAAGTATAGCCATTCAGCGGGGAAACGCAGCCAGCGTTCTTGGCACGATACCGCGGGGAGTAGGACTATATGATATTTAAGTTTCTAGTTTTAGTTTTTTTTTTAATTATTATTATAGTTTTTAGTATTGTATATTTTAATAAATTTTTATACAACGCTGCGGGACGCAATTTGGATTCCCACACGGGACAAGTATTTGTATGGCGGTATGGCCACAGAATAAATAATAGAGGCCCACAAATAATTAATGCGGGTCTGGATCTTTGACCATACGCATTTTACGTAAACGCGAGGCCCCATGTACACCAGCAGATCAGTCGGGCTGACTGATCTGCTGGAGGACATGTATGAGTAAGAAGAATCTTTATTAAGTTTCTTTCGTTTATTTTATAGACAATCATCTAGATTCTAAATAAACTTACATTAGCTAGTTTCTACCTTTATACATAAACATTACGTGTCACATTGTTTGTCCGCGGTTAACTCCGAAACCGTTAAACCGATTTTAATTATTTTTGTATGTGCATTGCTTGCTCCAACTTGAGAGATAACATAGTTTCTATCCCGATAAGTGACCCTCAATATTTTTAATTGCGAATTCAAAGATTTTTTAAGCGACATTAGGTCATCGGAAAGGGCAGAACAGTCTGCCTGGCCAGACAGTTTATAATATACAAAAACTTCACTTCATCTTTAGATTAATAGTCGATGTAAATATTTGTTCGATCTTCTAAAACAAAATTTAATGAATTTTAATTAGTACCTAATTAACGGTTGTCTTTATCAATTAATTATTCGTAAATTGTTATTCTCTACTACGATTCAATTGGTACGGAATATGTTTACATTAAAATTGTAAACATTCCGTTTTATTACAAAATGTATTTTATAATTAGTGTCAGGTTTCTTGTGAAAGGTATAGCTATAGAGATGAATACCAGCGTAAAATAGCACCTTAACGCTGCTGTTTCGTATGGTGAGTGTAGAGAACCGGAGGCCATTTTTACTGGAAAAGAGGCATTCCATCTTAGTCCTCACGGATAACAGGTGACAACATATCTGCATTTTGATCCTTTATTGAGGATAGATGTAGATGTCTATGGGTCACAACAACCACTTACAATCAGGTGGACTGTGTGCTCGTTTGTCACGCTATCCTATAAAAGAAAAAAATGGAGACCCAGTATAATTACAGGATGTAAGGCATTCCAACTTTGTGCTCCGAAGTGTACAGATGCGTTGTCACTTCGGGTTCTTTGTTTGATGTTGCTTTCAGATGTCTGACTTCTGTAGCCACTTACCATCATGTGCACTATAAGTTCGTTTGTCACTTCAATTTCATAAAACTTTGGCGGCAGAGATAGATGACGCCTACGGCCTACCTAGATGGAACTCCTATCTAGAGCAAATCTGCAACTGAATTAGCAATATCGGGGAATTAATCTCACGCTACAGGAAGCAGGATTCATGGATTATCTACCTCGACATCAGGAATGGTTCTGTTCAGATTCGTATGAGTAAGCGTTCTCGCGATCCGTAAGAAATATTGCAATGCGTGAGCTGATCCAAAGAAATGTTTCATTAGGATGTGTTCATAACAACTACAGTAAAACCCGCTTAAGACGATTTTGAAGGGACCCAGCCAAAATCGCGACTTAAGCGGGATAGCGTATTATGCGGGATAGGAAAAATAAAACATCATTTACAAATATTGTGTAGGTATTGAATTATAGGTATACGTATTTATAAATTTGTTAGAAAGGTATAATGTTGTGCATATGTATTTAAATACGTTACATCATAGTTAATTATTATTTATAATGACATTACTTAAAGTAATCGCTTATTTTGGTTTGACAAGATTTTGATGCACTGTTAATGACAAGGCTTTCAATATAATTTGAGTTTTGCAGTGCGTCTTCACTTTTAAGATTAATTATATTTTTAAGAGGTATGTAAGGATCGTGACACTTGGCGATCTGTTCTCTCTGGCTACCCCGTCAGGGATTGTGCGTGACGATAAGTAAGTAAGTAAGTAAGTCTTCACTTTTCCCGAAAGAAGATACATAGCGCCTTAAATCGTTTACTGCTGATAATGCCTCTGCATTCGAAAGTCGGAATTGACTCTCCTTCATCTTCATTTTCATCACTTAGGGCCTCTTTTTGGGTGTTATTCACATCTTGACTAAGATCTTCAATCGAACAGGTTTCGTAGGGTGCAACATTGTAATCAATGGAAGAATATCCAGAAAAACCCTGCAGTATCGCGGGTTCTTCTTCTAACACGACATCAGCTTCGTTATGTCGGAAACCTGCTTTCTTGAAACAATGTTGTATGGTTTCAGGCTTAATTGCTTGCCATGCTGCTACAATGTTTACGATCGCGTCATGCACAGTCAAGGGTCGTTTGCTGTCAGGGTCTACCATTTCTTTAAGATAGCGATGTATCAACCGTGTTCTGTAGCCTTGTTTAAGGACTTTTATAATGCCCTAATCCATCGTTGCAACTTGCTTGTTGTATTCGGAGGTAAGAAAACAAGCGTGATGTTCTTTAGTTCAACATCTTTAGTGTGAGCGCGGCAGTTATCAATGAAGAGAATTATGCGTCTACATTTAATCTGGAAGTGATCGTCTAAAGCTTTTAACCAGTTAATAAAACGAAGGCCAGACATCCAAGCTCGAGATTGTACATCATATGTTACAGGGAGCGATTTCACGTTTTTGAAGCAACGTGGATTTTTCACCTTACCAATCACTAGCAAACGTAACTTTTTCGACCCAGATGGCATATTAGACGGGATGACGAATCGTATTAAGCGTGTTAAAAATGTATGAAAACATGCCTTAAGTTGCAGGGCCTGACATAAAATGGCGTATGAAACGAGAAATCGTATTAAACGTGATCGTATTAAGCGAGTTTTACTGTATATGGTAAACTAGCTGTTCCTCGCGACTTTGCCCGCGTGTAATTTAGGGTTTTAAATTTTTGCGCGGAACCCTAATTCTTTCTCTAAAATAAAAGTAGCCTACGTTACTCCTTATAACATTAGCTATCTACCAGTGAACGTCCTGTCCAAATCGGCCCAGCCGTTTCGGAGGTTAGCCGGAACAAACAGACAGCCAGACAGGTAATAAGACAAACATTTTAATAATCGTGTTTTTGTTATAAATATCGTATATACATTCATATGCATGTAATAAAAAGCTTTTATTTTGACATTACAAACAGACTTAATTTTTATTTATTTTTATATTCTATAAAAAAATTAGATGCTGATAATATTTTTACTTTCGAGTAGTTTTCGAAATTTCTTAAATGTAGTTCTATTCACGATGAACGTGGAAAGGTCTACATTCATGATAGGGAGCTTGTAGTGGAGGCGAAGGATTCTCTTTCGCCACTGCCCCGTACCGTCCAGTTGGTGTGGTAGGAGACGACAAAGGGAAACTGAAACAGGAGGTGGGCAGCAGCATCTTCCTGATGACTCAGCTGCCAAGCATGGCGACTACGGCAAATATCCTGGAGGTTTGAGGATGCTGACTTCTATTCATCTTTGCTACCCTTAATATTAACCGTAGAATGAGAAAATAAAAAAAACCAGCCAAGTGCGAGTCGGACTCGCGCACCGAACGTTCCGAACAAATCCGTAGGTATATATAAGTTTAAAATTATTAAAAATATTTTTGTTATATAATGTAACTAAAAATTTATGTTTTTCGCATTTTTTCCTTTATCTGTGCTATAATACGTTGCTTCGTACCAAATTTTAAGATTCTGAGTTCACGGGAACTACCCTGTAGGTATTGATTCCCTTGCGAATGTCGAAAATTTACGGCATAAATGGCTGTATCTTTTGATTGCGTTGGCTTAGAAGTTTAATTTTTTCACAGCTCCAAGGGACAGTAGACTTGAGTATTTGATATGAATTTCAGCTTGATATCTCTACGCGTTCCTGAGAAAAAGGGTCTTGACAGACAGACAGACAGACAGACAGACAAACGGACAACAAAGTGATTCTATAAGGGTTCCGTTTTTTCCTTTTGAGGTACGGAACCCTAAAAAACGTAAAATTTCCGAAAATGTAGATTAAACAAACACTGTATAATATCCCAATCAAAGTAGTAATTTTAGTAGCTTATAAGTAGCTGCTTTTATACATCCAGCTACTGGATACAGCCCGCAGAGAGTTTCGGGGAATGGAAGCCTATTTCTTTACATATACTCATATGAGCTATGAAACCATGTGTACCCATAGCTCGCTGAGCGACCTTGAGCGTCTTCACACGGCCGTCAAACACGTTTCAGATCCATATGTCATCACAGGCAACACGCACTGTCTGTATAAACTTGTTTTTATGTTTTGATACCTGACGACAAGATATTTCGTAACAAGAACGCTGCACAGCCTAGTAGAATGCGTCGATTGACCTCTGACCCGAAGTTGGACTTACCTAATCGGACTATTAGTCCTAGATTTGACCTCCCATTTAGATGGTGACGATCTGATAAGATATGCAGGAAGTCGAATGTTGCAAGTGGCCTATGTTCCGCAGTGGACCTATACAGGGCGGTAATGATGATGATGATGATGATAACTTCGTATGCCCATAGGGCAAGACAGAGTTAAATTTTATTATATATGTAGCTGATATCTATGTAATAACTATAATCCACGAAATAAATGGTTCTGATATTGATTCATTTCGGCCCATGAGTGTCATGAAAAGCGATTATGGAATGGAAATGTCCAAAGATTTAACGGCTGCCGTCAAGTAGCTTTATAAGTATCATGTTTACGTCAAAATATAAAATAACCAGACCCATGACGAGGAGCAGAGTCAAAGGTGCGTGACGTCTAGTGCTGCGATAGTTGAACCGTCCGAGCGTAGCGATTATGCGTTATGTGGTAACAAGCAAGCACATAACTGTTGGTCGGTAAAAGCTGTTTAATAAACATTATATATCCTCGATTTTAGTCTTGTGCCTGCTCCGTGATTTTAAAGATCGCTCTGTACTTGTTTACTTCGGTCATTGTCCAGTTCCAGATCGTTCTATTTTTTTTAAAGTATAGGGTGACAAACGACCTCACAGTCCACCTGGTGGTAAGTGGTTGCTGTAACTCATAGACATCTACATCTCAATAAAGAATCAAATGCAGATGCGTTGTCACCCGTGAGGACTAAGGTGGAATGCCTCTTTTCCAGTAAAAAGGGTCTCCGGTTCTCTACACTCACTCACCATAAGAAAGAAACACAGCAGCGTTAAGCTGCTATTTTACGCTGGTATTCTGTGAGAGCGTGGTCCTTCACCGGTCGAGGCGACCCATTCGTGCTGCAATTATACTACTAATATAGCTGCAGCATGGCTCTACCACGTACTATTAGTTTTATTCGGTCATCAGTACCACTAACCAGTTTAAACTGTATTTATCTGCATGGAATATCTCAGTCAGTCTCAGTCGATCGATATCTGCTCGAGTCGTAATGTTACTTGATAACAATTATTAATATCTTAAACTTTTACATTTGATTTTCCTCTATACTTGAACAGGCTTAAGACTGTCTCTCTATTGTAAGAATGACTTACTCACCGACTCTCTCGCTCACTCGCTCTCGTACTCACGGTTTGGCTTCGTGTGTCTTGCGAGTGTAGGTGTGCGGAAAGATCTATTAGATAGATTAAAAATCAACGTTCGGAAACGTTTCTTCTAGTACAGTACTAAGATACATTTCCTAATCGTTCATTGTTCGTGAACTACACAAAACTACTCGATTTAGAATCAAAATGCAGGTGCGTTACCACTTTTGAAGCTTATCCGCCCTATAACTGGGAAGTTCCATGTCCAGCTGTGGAATTTTACAACCTTATTAAGAAGAAGATATATCTGAGTTTATATTGGTCAAACACTCAAATGCTTCAGAATTTTAACATGCCGTTAATTCTCGTGGTGTCACAGTCACTTTAAGCCAAAGTGACTGTGACACCATGAGAATTTACATCTTAAAAATGAGTAGCATTTGAGCATACGTCAATTAATATGTCTAAGTTCGACAGCGTGCTTCCTTTATTTTGCTAAGAATATTGCTCCTATTCTTACGTTATGACATTCATATGTTTCAATTAACCCCCGATGCAAACAGAAAGGTGTTACACTTGTTTTTTATCTTTATCAGTGTGTCTGTCTCTGCCATCGTAGCTCCCAAACGGATGAACCTAAAAAAATAACTACATCTACATCGAATTTTTTTTTTGTTTGAAATATGACATGATCGCGAGCTATGATGCAAGAAAATCTTTTTAGCCGTTTGAACATCTCTTTTTGTTTTGGAGGATTAAAATTTTCAATTTAAATTATTAATATACACATTAATAGACCCAGACCCACTTTTTCTAAAGCAATTTTCTTGCATTTCTGACACCACAACTCCTCTTTGGTATTAATTTCTATCCTTGGACAAAGTATCATACTCCTACATTTATCCAAGTTTCTATCACTGTTTAAAGAAATCTAGAGACTGGTAAATTCTATCAAGCATATTAAGATATAGACAGCTATCTCATAATGACGTGTAGAAGAAATGATACTGTTACCAAAACAATCATTTTTGAAGGTTTTATTTGAGTTTATCTCTGAGGTTTATCTTCTGCCTTAATATTGAGTAGAATTTCATTGATTTTTTTAGAGCGTTTCAATGAAAAAGTTTAAAACAATATCACAAACAACATATTATAATGTGTGATTGATGTTCGTCAATGTTCTAAATAATAAACATTTGAAATGTGGGTTATTTTTTACCATTTACTATGCCAAACATTTACTATGCCAAACATTTATTATGCCAAACATTTACTATGCCAAACATTTTTCTGATCAAAGTAATAGTTTTTTTTTTTCAATTTTTAATATCGGATATTAACAATTACCTTTTACCCGCAGCCTCGACCGCGTAGTAAAAATGAAAAACGACATTGTTTCAAAAATTTTACGCCAATTTATTATTTCAAGACCAGAGAAGCATAAATATGTAGTTACAGAATTACGCTGCGATTTCATCCCACAGGAACCGTGTATTGATCCAGGATGAAAAGTATCACATGTCACTCTCCGGCCCATAAACTATCTCTTTGCAAAAATCATGTCAATCCCTTGCCCCGTTGTTGCGTGAAAGAAGGAGGAACCAACAAACACACTTTCTATGAATGATATGAGTCGAGATATAAATATAGTATAACTTGCATTTAGCCGACTTTGTTATAAATAGTTGTGGGTTTCATATTTATTATTGTTGATAACATGTGCTGTCATAGTGTTCATATTCATCGTTTTGAAATAATACGTGTAGGTAACGATAAGACCCTGATCTATTTAGATTTCGTGATATATCTATGTAATATTATTCATGCTAAACAACAAAGACGTATTTTTATCCATAAAGCAACACGGGCAACCGGCGTACCGGATTTTTATCTTTTTGTAGCTGTTTAGGACGGTGGCCTTTTAAGAAATAAGGGAAATATGCAATGCAATGCAAATGATATATGGCGTATTTAAAAAAATATAAAGGAACTTAAGTTACCATTCGATGAAGTTGAAATTAATAACAGATCACTGTGAGTATGGCAAGACCCTGGGCGAGGATGGAATTACAGCGAAGCCTCTGAAAACGGGTGGGAAAACCGGTATTCTAATGAAGAATTACAGATAAAATTTCCTTTTGATCTGCGTCTATGTGGTGTTTTCTAGAGTCATTAAGAATAATTTCGCACGCAGACTTGTTGTCTTTCTACCTCCCACACAAGCCACTTTCCGAAAAGTCTTTAGTACCATAGACCACATACACACAAATTATGCAGATGACAGAAGAGTACAATCACTTTGTCTTGCGTACGTAGACTATGAGAAAGCCTATGATTCCGTCGATATTTGGGCGGTGCTAAGTTGGCCGTCAAGTAAATAAATTTCTTCTTTACTAACACGAAAACCCCGTTCGTCTAGTGGTCGTAACTCGTAAGCGCGACGGTTGATCATGTGGTTCCTGTTCGAATCCCGGCTTGGACCAAAATCGGTTATTGGGGATTTCCCTTTAAAATTTCCGGACTGCTAACAGAATAAGAAGTTGGTGGATTTTTACCTCCATGCCTCGGAAAGCACGTAAAATCGTTGACTCTTCCCCTAACTTCTCTCCGGTAGTGTCTCGTGATTTGATTTATATCAATTGATTCTCACCGTGAACGCCATCTAATCAGACCATCACATCGGTCTATGAGAGTGAGGTAATAGAGAGGGCATCTGTGATTGCGCATACACACTGTGCAAATGGCTAATCTCGTTGTGACTGGCTGCCGTAAGCGAAATTCATATTATTATTATTACTTTTTTTACAAAACTGTAGTGACAAACGAACTTACAGTCTACCTCATCCAGTTTATACATGGTAGAGCCATGCTGCAGCTATATCAGTAGTATAGTTGTACCATGAATGGATCGGCTCGACTGGAGAAGGATCACGCTCTCATAGAATACCAGCGTAAAATAGCAGCTTAATGCTGCTGTGTTTCGTAGGGGGAGTGTAGAGAACCAGAGATCCCATTTACTGGAAACGAGGCATTCCATCTTAGTCCTCACGGGTGACAACGCATCTGCATTTTTATTCGTAATCGATCTTAGATGTAGATGTCTATGGGCCAAGGCAAACTATTCACCACCAGGTGGACTGTGTGTATAAAAAGAATATTTTGGTTGTATCACGAATGTATCAGCTCGACCGGGGAGAGCCCACGCTCTCGCAGAATACCAGCGTAAAATAGCAGCTTAATGCTGCAGTGTTTCGTATAGTGTGTGTAGAGATTCGGAGATCCGTTTTACTGGAAACAAGACATTGCATCTTAGTCCTCCAGGTTGACAACGCAGCTGCATTATTATTCTTAATCGAGGATATATGGAGACGGCTATTGGTCATCGCATTCACCTGATGGTAAGGGGCTACTGCAATCTATGGACATTTGCAGCCAATTTTAAACAGAGAAGGGAACAAATTTTTTTCATAGAAGAGGGGGCAAACGAGCTTACGTTGTCACATCTGTAGACTATGAAAAAATCTCCCACAGGCTGTAATTATTCTATATATATATATATATATATATAGTCTACTAGAATCAAAAACAGCAATGTCCATCAATGGTTGCTGATTCAATAGACAAAATAACATGTCTTACTACATTAAGAGGCGTATTACAAAAAAACGCGAAATTACAAGGTTTCCTCGTTGAAATTTTATGTTTATCGTTCATTTCTTGAAATAACAATTACTTGGTAAAAATAGTTCGTTTTCTCTCCTCAAATAAGCTCGGACTGGATTTTAGATAACTTATTTATTTAATCAGTAATAATCATTCTCCCGATGCATGTTTAGGCAAAAACTCTCGAAGACATGATTTGGGAGCTCTAATTTGTAGATTCTATTGAATATCGACCATCAAAAAAAATATTTTTATCTCCCAAATATCCTACACTTTAATAATAATGGAATATATTTTCGTTATATGCTTTTCACGATAGGAAAAAAAATTCGACATAATTCAAAAAACGCCCAAAAAAGCTTCGATGCAAGCCTCTATATTTCCGAAGTTCTACATCACTTAGACGTAAAATTTATACCAAAATAATCATCAACATTTGCTTAAACTATGCTATTATTTTTACTTTTAAAATCGTTACTATTATATTATAATTAATTAAATAAAAGTACTATATATTTAACTGCGCCGGCCATCTGAGATCATTAACGCGCGAGAGCTTGCCGAGGGTGGACCTGCGTCAGTTTATTTCGGGCGCTGCATGGTTTCGATACTACCGTAGTGTGCGTCGATTGCCTGCATACTAGAACATTGTCAACTACGACCGCAATTTTTGATCGATCGGTTTAAAACTATTTTATATAGTTATAATTTAGATCACATCTCTTCCATTAAACATGGTAGGGACAACGAGTCTGCAGCATGTGCACAATTGAGCAAACAAAAAAATATTATTATAGAAAAATGTGGTCTATTCATTGACCTAGATCATTGTTATTTGAGGGCTTCACCTAATGGTTTATACAGCAACGGTCTTATTGAAGTTAAATATCTTATTTCAGCTTTCGGAATAGATTTTGATACGGCCTTTCGACAAAAAAAAAGTTATAAATTCAGTGATTCAAGTGTAAAATTAAATCAAAATAATGACTGGTTTTACCAAATCCAAGGCCAGCTTCATTTAGCAAATAAAAATGTCTGAATACTTGCCATAATATGTATTGGCCCAGATTAATGCAGTAAAAGTACTAAAAATTTACAAATACGACCAATTTTAGATTTTCAATATGTTACCCAAGTTACAAGCTACTTATGAAAAGTGTGTACTGCCTGAAATTATCGAATCGAGAAAAGTTCGGTCAATGCCGTCGCAGCAAATATTTTTCTTATAAAAAATATATTTTTTTTATAGGATAAGGGTGCCAAACGAGCACACAGTCCACCGGATGGTAAATGGTTGCTGCAGCCCATAGACATCTACATCTATCCTCTATTACAATTCAAAATGCAGATGCGTTGCCACCCGTGAGGACTAAGATGGAATGCCTCATTTCCAGTAAAAAGGGCCTCCGGCCACCTGCACTCACCAAGCGAAACGCAGAGGTAAACCTCTACTTCACGCTGGTGAGGTCGTGATACCACCACCCCGGTTCGAGCCGGCCCATCCGTGTGACAGCAAAAGCTGCCGCGTGGCTCTACCACTGTAAAGTAAAATAAATATCAGATGGATCAAAATATTAACACAGTTATAATATTGCATGCCTTAAGCGCAAAGCGCGTAGTTATATTCTACTAGCGCCTAAAAATCAAGATTACAACGTTTTGTCGCATGTCGTTGTTGCCTCACATGGAAGTAAAAAGGGCCTCCAGCCACCTGCACTCACCAAGCGAAACGCAGAGGTGAACCTCTACTTCACGCTGGTTTTCTGTGAGGTCGTGGTCATCGTGGAGCCGGCCCATCCGTGCGACAGCAAAAGCTGCCGCATGGCTCTACCACTGTTTATAGTAATTGACTGTAAGTACCGATTAAAAAAATATTAGTTACATTTGGTTGTTATATTTATTAAAACAGGTTGCAACCGTTTATTTATTTATACCACTATTCTACCGGTAGTAGACATAATCGATTATTAACATTCGATTACAGCGTAACAATTAAAATATTTATGTGTACTTATTTTGACACTAAATTTCATAAATAATGAATAATATATCAAAATGGTATACAATAATAAATAATAAATTATATAATAATAAATTAATAAGATAACATTAAAATGACACACCAAAAAATATTCCATCCACTGAAGTCCATCCTAAGAAAACTTTGTATGATGGAAGATCAAGATCGTTTAATCGCCATACTCACAGTATTATAGTGCGAGCGAGTGAATAGATATGAAAAAAAGTATCGGTCGCGTAGCTTGCCGCCCGCTCGGTGCGTAAAATACCTAAATTTGCGAAACGCCGAAATGTAAGAAGGCTCTTAATTTTGAATCAAAAACCACTTACTCCTATAGAAATCCCCATGAGAATATGTTATGCCCCTGCTATTTGCTAATATTAAGTTTATTGCCAGTGAATTGTAGCTACCCGCAATACTAAAATGATGTATTGTTGCAACTTTGCAATAGCGGACATTACTGTTTTTGATTCTGACGATATACATATACATGTATATATACATATACATATATATGTATATCGATTCGACCATGAAAGGACAATCAAGACAAGAGTGAATAGGCATTTGTTAAGTCAGCGCTTCACTATCTTCGGCTGCATCACTACTTACCATCAAGTAATAATCCATTAGTAAATATCCCATTAATATCCCATTAGTCAAGTTCTGACTTAGAATAGTAAAAAAAAATTAGGCTAGTAGAGTCTTCTACTACATGGCCGTGTCTCTACGGTGGAGAATTCACTTAATACATTTTTATTTACGTAACTTAATATCATTTTTCTTTCTTTAAAAAATAAGAACTTTACCTAAATAACTTGCATACCTTAATAAACTTTACAGAGATTGCAAGTGAACAAACATCCACACTCGGAACATTAATGTACATATAAAGGGTATAAAAACTTTGATCCCGCGACCCGTAGCGCTTCAATCATAAGCTAAGAGAATGGTCTACCGACCCGAGTCGTCAAGTATTTGCAATATTTATAATTAAAAAAAAATTAAGAATATTATAGTTTATAATATGTACCTAAGATGTATTATTTGTTTATGCTTTATGTTTGTTTAATTTTTTTTCGATAAAAGAAAAATATGTGATTGTTTTCGTCAATTGTTAAACACACAGCCAAGCATGATGTAATTTCTTTGAGTGTTAGCTGATGCTCTAAAAGACCTTCAGATAAGATAACCGCTCTCTCTTAAAACGTGAGCTCGACCCGAACTCTGTCCTCTAGTTTAGTTTGATACCATTCAAATTATTATTTCGTAAGCTTTAAGGCTTAAATTTGTTTATAGCTTCAGTAGAATTTGTATATATTTTATTTAGTTAAATGATGTTTTGTTTTAAAGGGTCTATAAAAATATAGACAAATAAAGTGAATGGAGGCGGCTAGCAATAAATTGGGCTCGGTCGCGGACATTGCGAATGTTTTGCCAACAACATACTGTGGTCAAATTCAAATGTGATATAAGTACTTAGCCGTCAATTTCCAGGAGATGGGGCGGCCGTATTAGGTGATAGTGCCTAACGATCTTTTCGGATTTAAGTTCCAAAAGTTAAAAATTAATTTGAAAGTATATTGCTACACTTTATAAGTCAAACCATTCGCCTAAACGATCGGCAGCTCTTTGGAGCATCTTGTGAAAATTTCTGATCGTATTATGTGACGAAAAGTGCCATGTCATCGGCGAAGAAAGCAATATTAATGACTGGGTCCTTCGAGATGTCACTTGTGTAGTGTAAAATGTAGTGGGGAGAGGACGGAGCCCTGTGGGACTCTGACCTTAAAGAGGCACTTCAGAGAGCGGCTTCCCTCTCACACATCATGTTTTTTGTTTTCAGTTTGTTTAAATTAAGCCATGGGGACATCTAATATATCAATATTGTGAGATATCGATGTTGACTTCCTTTATCATCATATATCATGATATTAATATCTATATTTAGAATAATTGACAACATCATACAAGCATTTGTAAGTTACAATATTTTTTTTGACGACATAATACTGTTGTGATTTTGTGATATCACCCAAATAAAATAAAAAAATATCCTTGAATACTCTACCCTACGCTAATTTATCGTACTGCTCCGATATGTTTTATCTGATTCCAGTTGCTGATAATCTTGTAGTCAATGTCACTATTAAATAAAAACAAAAGTTTAGCAGGAAATTATGTGACCCCTACCCTCTTGGTCAATAATAGCACATCACACATATTTTTGAAGATATCAGAGCATAATAGAAATAAGAACATGAAATTGCCGTTTAGACTTTTGAGGTAACTGTGGATATGAGCGTTTAATGGAGCGTGCGGCGTGGTGTCACACGCATTTGACTGTTGTATTAGTATACTTAGTAACACCCGCTCGTGTAGTATGGGAGACACGATAGATATATTATGCGATGTATATGTCACAGCCAACTAGCTTAGTTAGCCGTTCAATTAACAGTCTTTTTTTTATTTACATAGGGAAATGCCTACGCATACCCGCCTCACGTGAGCAAGGCTGGGTTATGTTGGACTCTCATCGACTAAAACCCCATGGTTTCCACCTACGCCACGTATTGGCAGGGCCTCAAGAACGCTTTCGCACACATCCGCGACCCCACCAGCACCGGCCGCCACATGGAAGCCTCTCCTCGGGAAGTACTTCCCCTCCCCCTTTTCTTTCTCAAGGAAAACGGGCTCCTTGGGCTCTATCTCCACCTGTGTAACGGGCCCCCCGATTCCGAGATGGGGAGACCATGGGTCCAGGAAAAACGAGCACTTGGAAGCACTAGCTTCCCCGACCCCAGAGGCGGATCCGGTCTCTAGCTACACCGCCAACCAAATTTCGGCCTTCGAGAGTAGGGAAAGCAATACCGACACTCCTCTCTCCCTGCAGACTCACTACCACCGCATCAACGATGCGGTCCCGACAGAGTCGCGGAGGGCGAGTGGCGCATCGCCATCACTCCTCTTCCCCCGTGACTCCACCTCGACTGCAGCGGTAGGGGAGAGGACAACCCTCTCGCCACAGCCCACCAACACTCATCCGAAATGGGCTCGTCAAGCCCAATCGGAGTGGCCACTTCGGGCCGGCCCTACACCTTGGGCCGGCCCCCCGCCACGACAAGACGAGAACCCGTTCGGGGGGACAATTAACAGCCTGGCCATTACATGACATGGTCACCCTATTAATTTAATTCAACGAGAGTCGTTGATATTACAAAATATGTGCAATTTGTATTAGACACATCAGCTGAATATCATTCAGGCCGCTAGTTGAACGGCGCCGTTTAGTAAAAAGGCTAGGCTGTTAATTGGATGGCCAAGAAATACGAGTGAAATTGAAAACCGTTTCTTTTCTAATCTTTTCATTCTTTCTTCTCATACGTTTGGAATTGTTCGTTGCTTTGGAATCATACCATCAAATCTACAACTAATAAAAAAAAATGGATACCCCCACGAATTGACTGCGAAATAAAGCACGGGGTATAATTGAGTTTTATTTAGTTGATAAATCTCCACACGAATTGAAGGGTTTTTTGATCGGATTCTTTAATGTGACAAAAGGAGATTCTTAACGATAAATGGTAAGAAGCATTTAGATACCATTATCATTACAGAGCATTAATATTAAAGACCGCTGCTGAACATAGGCCTACCCATACTTTGCCTCATGATGGGGATATTTGCCATAGTTGCCACGCTTGGCAGACAGATTGGCAACCACAGTTTTTAGTTTTGTAATTGTTATTGTTACGAGCTTGGGGTTCGAGACAATTACAAACTGCCGATTGAATTACCAAAATTGACTATTTAATTACACAACACTACAACTTAAAATCACACTAATAATAAAACACAGTTCGCCTATATTTCGCTTCGAAGTATTCTCTTGTATCGCCAATTCAATACTGCCCCGGTTGTGGTCTATACCGGCCTTATATAGGGCCTCAGATAGTTTCCAGAACCTTCTACTGTAGCGACATCTAGAATGTTCGAGTACATATCGGTCCCGACATTTCTGGAAGGATCTCGACTCTCCTAGTTCTGCTACTCGACACTAGAGGGCGCTAGTGTAACTAGTGTTGCCATGTACAAGGCGCGCAACACTTTCTTTTACTCGACACTAGAGGGCGCTAGTGTAACTAGTGTTGCCATGTACAAGACATTAATAGTGGCGCGTAACATTATTAAGAAGCTGTTCATCCCCAGGGATGTTTCCTTCTGTCGCCACTTTCGACAATATTGGATCGATTGAAAATAAAGCAACCTGATCATCGATCACTAATAAAAAACTAGATAGGTACACCACAATCCCATGCAAAAGTTCTCTAAAAGCTGTCGCCAATTGTTTTGACGTAACTCTAGTTAAAATAAATATACATTAATGTAAATTAAACCTTAAATTCATTGTCTGAAGTTGTATTCACAAAGCTACGTACAAATTAAAAGCGCACCCAAATGTTCGAGTGGGCGCTCATTCGGTAAGGACATATTTTGTCACTGATTGTGTGTCTAGTTTTTATTAGTGATCGATGAATCTGATACACAAAAACATATGTTTTTTTTATATTTCGATAGGTGTTAACTGTATACTGATTAAGATAACATTTATTTAAAATCACGTCACCTACATTTAAAATTTAATTAACTATCTAAATATCAGCCGGTATCTTTACTGATATGACAATCATCAACTGGCAACGATAATTACAATTTATAATACGTGTTCATTAACAAACATGTAACAACAAATATTTGTCGAAAATAATAAATAATAATACAGAATACCTACCTTGAAAGGGAAGATCTTTAGTCAAGACATTAAATTGTAAATTATAATTTGGTTTGTTTGTGCAATAATAAACAAGAAGTTCGACTAAATGTTATTTTGTATCTTCTTATTATTTGAGCAGTTGGTCATTTGTAATTCAAATATTTAATTTCATTCATTAACTCGTCTCAGTCAAAGCTTTCGAAACTAGTTATAAATCCAAAATGTCATAACACTTTGCCCTTGACCTTGACCATGACCTGTAATTACGAGTATGTTTATTTGAGTATCAGCCATCCATGTAACTCGAAAAACCAACCACCGATTGTTAAGAAAGGTGTTCCAGTGGCAGCCTTTCTGGCAAATGCAGTATTCGGCGAAACCCCCCCCCCCCCCCCACCACCACCACCACTAGAAGGAATGACGACCTAATAAAGAACGTAAGTCCACGGATGCCGGTGGCTTAAGACCGTACTTTGTGGCAAGACCACTAGGAGGCCTATGTTCAGCCGTGGACTTATGATGGACTATAATAGTTGTAGTCGTAGAAACTAAGTCTGTTTGTTTGTCAAATACAAATAGAAGTTTCTGATAATATAAGTATGACCTTAAATTACTACGAAAAACACTAAAAATTAAATTGTGGAAATTTTCAGAACAAAATTCATCGCATTTCGAACACAATTTTAATACCATTGTTGCAATTTAAATCAAACAGTCACAGGAATAAACATATATATATATATATATATATATATATATATATATATATATATATATATATATATATATATATATATATATAATAACATATAATCCTGGAATTGGAAGTTGTTCTATTGTAAAACCAATAACAGAACTAACTGAACAAACCCCAGAAAAAGATTTTTTAAAACTATTTACTGTTTATGATTGATCTTATACAAGCTTGTTCTCAGAAATTTAAGGTTTTTTTTTAAAATAAGATAAGGGGACAAACGAGCACACAGTCCACCTGATGGTAAGTGGATGCTGTAGCCCATAGACATCTACATCTATCCTCGATTACGAATCGAAATGCGGATGCATTGTCACCCGTGAGGACTAAGATGGAATGTCTCTTTTCCAGTAAAAGGGGCTCCGGTTCTCTACACTCACCATACGAAACACAACAGCGTTAAGCTGCTATTTTACGCTGGTATTCTGTGAGAGCTGACCCATTCGTGCTACAACTATACTTCTAAGATAGCTGCAGCATAGCTCTACAAAAGTATGATTTATTAACAGCTATGTCCTTGATAATACTTGTGAATTTTTCCACTGTTACATAATATAAAATAACATCTATGAATAAATACAAACAACAACGAAAACATTATATCATATCTTATCATTGTCTTAAGATTGTGTAACTTTTTTACACTTTTTATATTGTTGTTGCGATGGACTTTTTGTCTCATTCATGCAAATTTCTCCACAATGTTTTCCTTCGTCGACGAGCACAAGGTGAATCAGCGCTTTAAATTACAGTTTGCAATTTCAGCAGTACTTAACAGTACTGGACTGGTGCTGCTAAATACCAATCAGTAGCAGATTCAGTGGAGAGACGTGCCAAGAGGCTTATAGGTGACTGATTTTTTCCACAAAATTAAAGTGATAGTGCATTTAACTATCCACTTGATAGACAGCTGCAACCACCTTCAAACAAAGAAAGCTAGAAATGCGATGTCATCTATGAGGAATAAGATTGAATGTAATAAAACTAGCTCCTTATACCCTTCATTTTGACACTTCCTAGTCTATATATTTTTGAAGCGGCAAAATTCGTAAAGAACAATATAAATTATTTCACACAAGCTAAGGACGTCTACAAACGAAGCACCAGAAATAGGAATAGGTTGGTTTCCGCTATAATTCCTAAGAGTGCAAGATTACATAAAAATTGCTACTGGATGTGTATGACAATATATCGGGTGTCTCAGTAAGAGTGCACTTTTTCATTTTAAAATAAAAACAAGTATTTTATGACAGAGTTGTGATATTTTTACTGTATTGTGAAGAAGACATGTTCCGATTAAGTATGGAATAAAATATCCGGCAAATGACCCCCACGGCTCCGATGACAGGCCATTACTCTTTTCATGAAATTTTCCGTGACTTTTGCACAGAGATGTGGCTGTATCTCACCGATGACGCGTTGGATTTCCGATTTGAGCTCAGGAATTGTTTCGGGTTTATTCGCATAAACACGAGATTTCACAAAATCCCAAAGAAAAAAATCGCACGGCGTTAAATCGCACGATCTTGGTGGCCAGTTGACATCAGAGTTTCGTGAGATAATGTGTTCTGGAAATCGTTGCTGCAATAAGTCGATTGTTTCATGCGCGGTGTGGCAGGTTGCGCCGTCCTGCTGAAACCACATGTTGTCCAGATCCATGCCGTCCAGTTGAGGCCACAAGAAGTCCGTTATCATATTCCTGTAACGAATGCCGTTCACAGTCACTGCAATTTCGGCTTCATTTTCAAAAAAGTAAGGTCCAATGACGCCGCTTGACCAAAATCCGCACCAGACAGTTACTCGTTGTGGGTGCATTTGTTTCTCATGGATTGCATGAGGATTTTCTGAGTCCCAAATTCGACAATTTTGTGTATTCACGAAGCCATCCATATGGAAATGCGCTTCATCGGAGAAAATTACTTTTTCCGAAAATTTGGTATCGACTTCACTTTGCTCCATTACCCATTGAACGAATTGCCGGCGCTTTCCGTGGTCTGCTGGTTTGAGCTCCTGAGTTAACTGTACTTATGAAGGTGGAGGTCTTTAGTCAAAATTCGCTGCGTAGTGCTTCGTGAAATTTGAAGTTGTTGAGAACGATGTCGAATTGATGTTTTCGGGTTTTCGGCAACACTCTCGTTTACAGCAGCAATGTTTTCAAGAGACCGACCGGTACGTTGACGCAAAGGATTCTTATTATCCATAATTGACCCAGTTTCATCAAATTTTTTAACCACTCTTCGAATGGTTGACACATTAGGTGCACTTTCTCGGCTGAAAATTTGGCGAAGTTTGCGAGCAGTTTCAGCGTAACTTTCCCCATTTTTGTAATGAGTTTTCACAATTATAACGCGTTGTTCTTTCGAAAACCTCTCCATTTTTAATAAAGGGAATAAACAGAGATGAAAGCTGTCAAATTTCAGAGTTGCCACTTGCATGAAAAAAAATATATTCCAATTTTAAAAAGTGCACTCTTACTGAGACACCCATAAGATACCACAAGTAATTCGAGACCTACCTTTCATTCAATTTAAAAGAGATTTATACAACTTTCTCAGTGAAAAGTCTTTTTACACTGTACAGGAATATTTGAACTACGAGTACGATAGGTAATAGGGAACTTGACAAACAAATTTAATGGAGCAATTGTGAAATGTTTGTTAATTATTTTCTATTTATTGACTACCTGTTGAAATTTTGTTATAATCAATATTCTTAAATATATTTATCTCGATATTTTATAGTTTTAAGATTTGCATGCTATTAATAATGGCTGATTAAGCGGATGATTAATTACTGTGACCATCTTAACAGTGGTAGAGCCAGGCGGCAGCTTTTGCTGTCGCACGGATGGGCCGGCTCGAACCGGGGTGGTACCAAGACCTCACAGAATACCAGCGTGAAGTAGAGGTTTACCTCTGCGTTTCGCTTGGTGAGTGCAGGTGGCCGGAGGCCCATTTTACTGGAAATGAGGCATTCCATCTTATTCCTCGCGGGTGACAACGCATTTGCATTTTGAATTGTAATAGAGGATAAATGTAGATGTCTATGGGCCGCAGCAACCACTTACCATCAGGTGGACTGTGTGCTCGTTTGTCACCCTTATCCTATAAAAAAAAATCTTCAATGTACCTTAACCAAATCCAAATAAATATTTCATTTCATTTCATTCATTTCATTTCATTCATAATTCAGAATTGCACACACTGCTCTTTGGCGGTAGAAAAAGGTAAGAAGTGTTACTACCTACCCAGACAGACCTAGTAAAAGTGATTTGATATCTACCGCGTCTATTTTATTATATAAGAGGGGGCAAACGTGCACGCGGCTCACCTGATGGTTAGTGATTATTGCCGCCAATGAACAACTGCAACACTAGGTGAATTGCAATTGTGTTGCCAGCATTTTACATGGGATATAATAATTAGAGTCCTTGATGTTCTATGATGATTCCCATCCCATTTATCATGAGACAACAAGACGCACGGCGGATTTTCATCGCCTTAAGCGTTGACTAAAATGGAGTGCCTCACAGCCTATCATGACACTGGACCTCTATAAGCTTCAGACTGGAATACAGCAGTGCACGCACTGCTGTTTGGCGGCAGAAATAGGTAGAAACTCGTGGGCAGGAAAGGAGTCGTCCACCCAGTTTTTCGAAGTTTTTTTTTATTGGATAAGGGTGACAAACGAGCACACAGTCCACCTGATGGTAAGTGGTTGCTGCGGCCCATAGACATCTACATCTATCCTCGTTTGCGAATCAAAATGCAGATGCGTTGCCACCCGTGAGGACTAAGATGGAATGCCTCATTCCCAGTAAAAAGGGCCTCCGGCCACCTGCACTCACCAAGCGAAACGCAGAGGTAAACCTCTACTTCACGCTGGTATTCTGTGAGGTCCTGGTACCACCCCGGTTCGAGCCAGCCCATCCGTGCGACAGCAAAAGCTGCCGCGTGGCTCTACCACTGTTTAAAAAAAGTTATACTTCTTTTGGGGTGTTTGGGAAAAATTATGAGTGAATTTTTTACGATGCGCGCGCACACCGACACCTAAAAGCGAAAACTTCAGTGGGTAATTGTCTCTCAAGTTTTTGTTTTGTTACGCTAAAAAGTATAACTACGTACGTACATAATAAGTACACGCACACTTTTTTTTTAACTCCTTCTTATACGATTTTTCATTATAAGCGTTTCTTTTTGTTTCAGAATTTAAAGCAGTGCGGGAACACACACGATGGTGTTCATAATTTCACGAATATCGAAAAAGTAAGTGTTTTCTTTTTAATGTTTAAACATATGTATATGCAATAGTTAACTTTAGCAAATTGGATTCTTTCGTTTCAGAATCAGCATACTTTTAACTGTAATTTAAGTATTAGTATAGAATAAAGTATTAGGTCAAGTGGTGATTGAAATATTAGGTACGTGTAAATAAATAATCCAGCCTGTAGTTGCGATGTAAGAATTTCCACTACCCCACTATCTCGTATTATTATACGTGGAAGAGCCATGCTGCAGCTATATCAGTAGTATAGTTGTAGCATGAATAGATCGGCTCGACCGGGGAAGGACCACGCTCTCACAGAATACCAGCGTAAAATAACAGCTTAACACTACTGTGTTTCGTATGGTGAGTGTAGAGAACCGGAGACCCTTTTTACTGGAAACGAGGCATTCCATCTTATTCCTCACGGGTGACAACGCATCTGCATTTTGATTCGTAATCGATGATAGATTTAGATGTCTATGGACCACAGCAAAAACTTATCATCAGGTGGACTGTGTGCTCGTTTGTCATCCTTATCCTATAAAAAAATCCTATGAGTGTCATACGAGGTTTCAGAGGAAAACAGAACCAGAAGATGTACAGCTGCACCTTCCTGGTAAAAACTGAATAAAAATAACTTTAACTTATTGTGAAGCTTAAAGTTATAGCCTACATAGGTCCCACTGCTGGGCATAGGCCTCTTCTCGTTTCTGAGAGGGATTTAGGACACGGGAATGTCCGCCGCGCCGCCGCGTCATCGAAATGCGCGCGTCGTCCCAATGCGTTGCTTATTGTAATCAGGAACAATAAGTAGAGCCGTAATCTAACGATAGATATTTCGATTGTGTTTCTACAGAACAAGTTTCGTAATACTCATTAGTCTAGTTGTTTCGTTTTTATTCCTGCAAAACAAGTTTAGTCATAGTTATATAAGTCAGATCTTATGGCCTCGGCCATGTAAAATACCCAGAGCCTATCAAACACCTTACTATAAATGTGGACCATGTCGAGATGATACTCGTGTTCTAATTAATAATGTGATAATTATGATATTACCTACATACAAAAGAGCACATAATCCACCTGACGGTAAGTATATATATACTTACCATTTGGCACGATCTCTCGCTTCCTCCACATCCATATACCAACGCATACACGCTCGTCGGTTAAAGGTACTCTTGATTTGGCCCCTTTTCAATATATCGCCAATTTGGTCGATAAACTTTCGCCTAGAGCGTTCACCTCTGCAACATAAATTTGCTTTGTCACTCTTTCCTCATTCATTCTTTCTACATGACCATGGTAAGTATATATACAAAATTTATTTATAATATAAGAGTATAACATAAGAGAGCCGTGGTAGCTCATAGGCTAAGTGCTCGCTATAAATTTCATACTACGCGAGCAACCTGGGTTTGATACCCGCCGGCACCAATGAAATTGTTAATTGCAATTTTAAGTGCTGATTTACCACGTGCTCTGTGGCGAAGGAAAACATCGTGAGGAAACCTGTATGTCAGAGAAATAACAAAAAATATTTCGAAGACACGTGAAGTTCATCAACACGTATTAGGGCAGCGCTGCAAACATTTCCTTGCCCTAAAACCCTCTCAGTAATGAGAGGAGGCCTGTGCCCAGCAGTGGGACGTTTAAAGTCCGTAACTTTAACTTTATGTCGAGATGATCCCCGTGTTCTAGCTAATGATGTGATGATGATATTACATATATATTTTAAATTCATTTATAAACTGTGTTTCTACTTTGCGAGAGGTACAGATCGAGCAGTGGAAGAAATTTAAATATGCATGTTGCAATTTTATCATAATTTATATTCTATTATCTCAAACAAACTTTCTTGCGTTGGTAAGCTAAAATTTTATCGTATTTTTGCTACAATAATAAAACTGGTCTCATTCTTTCGAATTTCTGAAGTTTATTGGAGTTTACTCCTTAAGAATCGATTTTCACATATAAGTCGCCCGTGGTATGAAAATTTATGGGGAGTAAAATCAAACGTTACGTCATGCGTTACGTTATGTATTCATGTTTCCATGACTACGTAATGTTGTGCGCAACTTGCGCAGCACCCACCACAGAGTATTCTCGGCTGTACTACTGTTTATAAGTTATATAATTAATATAAATAAATGTATCATGCATGCTTTCATTAATATAAAAAATGATTTCATTTATCCTCATTCACTTATCTATATATTTTATAATCGTAAGGAGTAAACTCCAGTCATGCGTCGGAGCTGACACACACACTTTTTTAATATTATTAAGCTGGTTACCCTGCGCCTTGCTGCCACAGAATAAATATTGGTAAATCCAATTGAGCGTGCCTTCGCATTAAAAATAACGTATAGCATGATTAAACGGATTTTTTTTAAAGTAGTTTAAATACATTTCGACAGCACTATCGGCTTCAACACCCTCGAAACGCATGAAAATGACACCCATGATGAAAAAATTTATACCTATTGCAGCCGCCATCTTGGCTTTACATTTCTACAGCACTATCGGCTTCAACACCCTTGAAAACCATGAAAATGACAACCATGATGAAAAAATTGGTACCTACTTCAGCCGCCATCTTGGATTTACATTTCGACAGCACTATCGGCTTCAACACCCTCGAAAACCATGAAAATGACACTCATGATGAAAAAATTTATACCTATTGCAGCCGCCACTTTGGATTTACATTTCGACAGCACTATCGGCTTCAGCACCCTCGAAAACCATGAAAATGACACCCATGATGAAAAAATTTATACCTATTGCAGCCGCCATCTTGGCTTTACATTTCTACAGCACTATCGGCTTCAACACCCTTGAAAACCATGAAAATGACAACCATGATGAAAAAATTGGTACCTACTTCAGCCGCCATCTTGGATTTACATTTCGACAGCACTATCGGCTTCAACACCCTCGAAAACCATGAAAATGACACTCATGATGAAAAAATTTATACCTATTGCAGCCGCCACTTTGGATTTACATTTCGACAGCACTATCGGCTTCAGCACCCTCGAAAACCATGAAAATGACACCCATGATGAAAAAATTGATATCTATTGCAGCCGCCATGTTGGATTTACATTTCGACAGCACTATCGGCTTCAACACCCTCGAAAACCATGAAAATGACACTCATGATGAAAAAATTTATACCTATTGCAGCCGCCACTTTGGATTTACATTTCGACAGCACTATCGGCTTTAGCACCCTCGAAAACCATGAAAATGACACCCATGATGAAAAAATTGATATCTATTGCAGCCGCCATCTTGGATTTACATTTCGATAGCACTATCGGCTTCAACTCCCTCGAAACGCATGAAAATGACACCCATGATGAAAAAATTTATACCTATTGCAGCCGCCATCTTGGCTTTACATTTCTACAGCACTATCGGCTTCAACACCCTTGAAAACCATGAAAATGACAACCATGATGAAAAAATTGGTACCTACTTCAGCCGCCATCTTGGATTTACATTTCGACAGCACTATCGGCTTCAACACCCTCGAAACGCATGAAAATGACACCCATGATGAAAAAATTTATACCTATTGCAGCCGCCATCTTGGCTTTACATTTCTACAGCACTATCGGCTTCAACACCCTTGAAAACCATGAAAATGACAACCATGATGAAAAAATTGGTACCTACTTCAGCCGCCATCTTGGATTTACATTTCGACAGCACTATCGGCTTCAACACCCTCGAAAACCATGAAAATGACACTCATGATGAAAAAATTTATACCTATTGCAGCCGCCACTTTGGATTTACATTTCGACAGCACTATCGGCTTCAGCACCCTCGAAAACCATGAAAATGACACCCATGATGAAAAAATTGATATCTATTGCAGCCGCCATGTTGGATTTACATTTCGACAGCACTATCGGCTTCAACACCCTCGAAAACCATGAAAATGACACTCATGATGAAAAAATTTATACCTATTGCAGCCGCCACTTTGGATTTACATTTCGACAGCACTATCGGCTTTAGCACCCTCGAAAACCATGAAAATGACACCCATGATGAAAAAATTGATATCTATTGCAGCCGCCATCTTGGATTTACATTTCGATAGCACTATCGGCTTCAACTCCCTCGAAACGCATGAAAATGACACCCATGATGAAAAAATTTATACCTATTGCAGCCGCCATCTTGGCTTTACATTTCTACAGCACTATCGGCTTCAACACCCTTGAAAACCATGAAAATGACAACCATGATGAAAAAATTGGTACCTACTTCAGCCGCCATCTTGGATTTACATTTCGACAGCACTATCGGTTCCAACACCCTCGAAAACCATGAAAATGACACTCATGATGAAAAAATTTATACTACTTACTTTTAGTACGTACTACTATTATTTATTCTGTGTTTTTAAAATATTGTAATAAAAAAATCTGTTATTATTATTATAATCAAGTATTTAAGAAATTTGGTTATTCGAATATTTTGTATTTGTACAGCGATCTTTTTGAGCTGCTGCAAACAACCGAAATAATGTCCACTCACGAGTCACGACGGCGACTGACGGCGAACCATAGATAAATATAAATGTAGCAAGCTAATGCGGCGAACTGATATATACAGTAATCTATGGCGATGGCCAACTGAGTTAGTGAGTAAACTACTCTGTGGCTGCAGCTCCCCATTTACAGAAATAATTCTATACGAGGCTACCAAATCAACGAAAATTTCGCCATTTTCGAGCCGAAAAAAATGAATTATAGCTAAACAAAACAAAATTACACTGCCATTTACATTCAGTGGCTTCCCACATGATAGATGAAGACATTAATAAATAGATTGAGTTTAACAATTGATATTTACAAAAGTTATAGTGTTTACAAGCCTTGGGGACATGATAAATCCACACCATAAGCCACTAAAACCCCCTTTTTTATTTAAAAATAGCAATTAATCGATTTAAAAAATATATTAATAAGTTCAACAATCATTTATCTTTCTAACAATGTGCTTTTTATATCATTTATATGTATAATATGATTGCTGGATACGATTTCATGCGACAAAACGGTGGAATTTTGATTTTTAGGCGTTAGTAGAACATACCCACGCGCTTTGCGCTCGGCATGCAATAATTGTGGAAATATCGTTTTAAATTTGGAAAAGTTTTATTGCTTAATTAGGAATGATAATATATTCACTGAGATTGTCGGTGCGATACGCGCGCCACCTACTCTAAGTTAATTATACTATGCCGATAACCTTCACGCAAGTGTAGGCAATAAGTTGACAAAGTTTAAGCGTAATTTGGTGAACGGTATGGCAGCGCATAAAATACGAACAAACAAAAATAAACTTTTATATATTAGATATGAATAAACGCGGTAAGGCCAGCCACATACATACAGAATGCGGTTTCGGGATTCCGTTTCGGAATTCCGATTTGGGATTCCGAACGCAGCAAATCCATGTAAATCTATGACCCGTCACACACGTGCGGTAGTTTTCCGTTCGAAATTTTGCGGTCAAAACAAGATTTCGTATGTGTGTGGCTGTCCCGTTTGAAATTCCGAAACGGAATTCCGTATGTATATGCCCACGGGTCATAGATTTTATATGGCCTTGTTGCATACGGAATCCCGAATCGGAATATCGAAATGGAATCCCGAAACGGAATTCCGTATATATGTGGCGGGCTTTATATTATAATATATCTTTAAATATTTAAACGTTGGTGCGGGCGTCCGTTAGTGATCGTGCAATATTTGAACGATTTGATTGATTGAGGTTATATTAACACTAATGCATTCGTTTTGTCAAAACTATGGTTCATAGCTATGCTAGGACCTGATAGGTGGTGCTATTATGAAATTATTAACAAATTCAATTTTCAATATTTTATTATTTTGGGTTAGTGCCATAACTTTGTAACGTAGTAGCGCCACGCTGCAGGTATATTATGGTTGTAACACGAATGGGTCAGTTCGGCCTGGGAAGGATGTCGCTCTCACAGAATACCAGCGAAAATAGCAGCTTAATGATGCTGTGTTGGAAACGAGGCATTCCATCTTAGGTTTAACAAATTGCATCTGCATTTGGATTCTTGATTGAGGATAAATGTAGACGTGGTAGAACCATACTGCAGCTATATTAATAGCATAGTTGTATCACGAAAGGGTCGGCTCGACCGGGGTAGGACCACGCTTTCACAGAATAGAGTGAGTGTAGAGAACCGGAGACCCTTATTACTGGAAAAGAGGCATTTGATTTTAGTCCTCACGGCTGACGACGCATCTGCAGTTTGTTTCGCAAACGAGGATAGATGTAGATATCTATGGGCAGCCACTTACCATCAGGTGGACTGTGTGCTCGTTTGTTACCCTTGTTCTATAAAAAAAAATTTTGGATCCGATAGTTGGCGCTGTAGTCAATTTATAACAAATTTTATATTTACGATTTATTTCGATATTCCGATTCAAGATTCCGAACACAGGAAGTTCATATAAAATATATAGCCCGTCACACACGTACGGTAGTTTTCCCTTCGTAATTTTGCGGGCAAAACGGGATTCCGTATGTGTGTGGCCGACCCGTTATAAATTCCGAAACAGAATCCCGTAACGGAATTCCGTATGTACATATGTGGCCGGCCTAAAAGGTCCGCATTGAATTCAGTGTGAAATTCATCGCGCTACCTACCGGAAAGAGTAGAACAACGTCTGTCGGGCCCATCAGCTATTTTTGTAGAATCTTAAAATAATATCGTAAGATCCGATTGCCAGTCACGTTTAAACATAATATTGTTATGCGATAGACGATGACGTCTTTTCGTCGGATGGCTTTCATTAAACGAGCATTTATTCGTAAATGAATATTAAATGACCCAATTTAAATAGGACCACATTAAAATGAAAAAGTTCTACCCTTACTATAGAAAAAAATTAATGGAACTTTTTAGACGATACTGTAGTTCCAATCATGAGTTTGATAAATCAATAGGTCCATCTAAATGGGTTAAAAAGTTAAATTAGTATTTAATAAAAAGTAAAAAACGATTTCAAGAACTGAGAAGAATAAAATGATATCCATATTAGTACCTATATGAAATGGGCCATTTATTTTTCTACAATTATTTATTTGCAAGATTCATCTTGTTTTTGATTTCATATTTTAGTATGATCCAATATCTTTGCAACAGTATATAATATTATATGTAGGTATGATATATAAATAAGGGATTATTGTAAGTTATCCTTTTAATAAAGTTGTAGTCAATCTTTTTAATATCGGATGGAAATAAATTAAGAAGGTCAAGAATATTATGCACCGCCATGTTAAAACGTATAGTAATTTAAAATCACGTAAGATTCCGCGTTGATTTTGACGTAAACAAAGTATGTGACCAGAGTAAAATTGAGTTTTCTCATGTACAACCAGAAACTAAAGTGGCAAACGAACGAATACTCCAACAACCAACTGAAAACAAAGAAGGCTGCTGATGTGTTGCCTGTCACCTTTTGAGGTCTGAACTGGAATACCTCACTGCATGTAATTATAATAGAAAGAAAGAAAGAAAGAAAATAAACTTTATTGACAATTTAATGGCTCTATATATCTATACGCCCTTCAGAAGATAACCTACCCAAAGGGACATCTACGCAGAAAGATAGTCCTACCAACTTGCAAATTACTACCTAGTAAAAAAGTTATTATGGTTTTTTTTAAATAGAATAAGGTTGACAAACGAGTATACTGTCCACTTGATGGTACCTAAGTGGATGCTGTAGGTCATAGACATCTACATTTATCCCGAATTAATAATCCAAATGCAGATGCGTTGTCACACCTGAGGACTGAAATGGAATGCCTCGTTTCCAGTAAAACGGGTCTCCGGTTCTCTGCACTCACCATACGAAACACGGCAGCATTAATCTGCTATTTACGCTGGTATTGTATGAGAGCGTGGTTCTAACACATTCGTGCCGACCCATTCGTGGTATAACCACAATATAGCTGCAACGTGGCTCTACCACGTAAATAACGTTTTAATATAACAAAATGAACGTTCTATAACATATAAGAAACAATATAGATTCACTATGACTACAATAAATTCGCACAGTGAAACCTTAGCTCCAGTAAGTACGTATATCAGCTGGCCGGGCAAAGTTCAAGCGACGGAGGCACGGCCACACCCCCATGTTTCATCATAACGAGTTATCGCGCTCAATACGCGCATATCTCTATATTTACAGTTTATAAAACGGCCTTTGACATCATTCGTTCTTACGCGAAGCTCTAGATATTTGTTTTTTATGTATTGACCTCGGTGTGTATCTATGACTGTGAATAAGTTATTGTTTTCGCTCTCCATTCGTAAAAACAGAGTAGGCGATGGAATGTTAACAACTCTATAATACTAATTTGAAAAATGTTTACGGTTTTTATCTAAACTAGCAGACCTTGTTCTACCTTTTACAGTTGGCAACGCGATGAGCTTCATTCTGAATTATCTCCGGACTTTTTACAGTGTAAATATAACATTTATTTATAGCTCAATGTGACGCAATAACCCAAAATTAGACCTCTGAAAATATAGAAGCAACTTAGATCAGTCCTGCGCTAGTTCCTGCCAGTCTCAGATCTCAGGTTCACGCAGGTCATTTACTATTTAATCCTTCCTGCGTTAGCTGGGCTGGCCGACTGGCCTTCAGTCATCCAGCACTCCCAAATACGCTCGCTTCGCCGCTCGATTCTCTCCTTTTCTCTCGAGATGGCCTAGCCAACAAAGTTTGTGAGCTTTTATCTCTCCTTTATTAAACAAACTAGGATACTATTAAAGCCCTATTAAATGTTACCCTTTGAAAATATATTGTAGTACAAGTTTTCTTGTTAAACGTAATTACTTATATACTGTACTTTAATGCATGCACTATGCGTAATCTTAGAAATACCAATTTCCAGTCGCTTCTTAGATATAAGTGCTACTAATGGTCTCCTCAAGCAAACTGGCCATAAAATCGAATACTTTGTTGCTGTAAAAGGCTCTCCGGTTCTCATTTCTCACCATACGAAACACGGGTTGCATGCATTATCATCCTTTTTTATAGCTGACAGTGATATTCTATTAAGTAACCGCCTTATGATCGCAGTTCTGGCTTGGCATTTAGTTAATTTCAACAAGACCCTTGGAAACTTCATTTTAGTCACTGCAATACAGAGCCCGCTCACCCTGAGCCAACAACTACTTACTCTATATGCAAAGTCCAAAAGCGTTGAGTTCTGCAGTCACATAGCTGGCGGTGCAAAATGCCACCTAGCAATGTTGAATTGAACTCAGTGGAAAAGCGCCGCTAAGAGGCTCGTTGGTGACCTCGTCTATAGGATACATTTCGAATGAGTGTGCGAAGCAATTGCATGATTTAATTCCAACCTCCCCTTTCCACCATCGGACAACCAGACACTCGCGCGTCTTCATTTCTTTGTTGTTGATATTCCACGCATTCAATAAATCTAAACGGTCTGTTTCGTTCTTCGGAATGCATTCAGCAAAAGAGTGGAAAAATGACCATCATCCGTCTTCCCATCCGATTACATCGTGAGTTTTTTTTATAGAAGAGGGGGCAAACGAGCATGCGGCTCACCTGATGGTAAGTGACTACCGCCGCCCATGAACAACCGCAACACCAGGGGAATTGCAGATGCGTTGCCGGCCTTTTAGAAAGGTGTAAGCTCTTTTCTTGAAGGCCCCTAAGTAGTATCGGTTATATTTTAACAGTGGTAGAGCCACGCGGCAGCTCTTGCTGTCACACGGATGGGCCGGCTCGAACCGGGGTGGTACCACGACCTCACAGAAAACCAGCGTGAAGTAGAGGTTTACCTCTGCGTTTCGCTTGGTGAGTGCAGGTGGCCGGAGGCCCTTTTTACTGGAAATGAGGCATTCCATCTTAGTCCTCACGGGTGACAACGCTTCTACATTTTGACTTGTAATTGAGGATAGATGTAGATGTCTATGGGCCGCAGCAACCACTTACCATCAGGTGGACTGTGTGCTCGTTTGTCACCCTTATCCTATAAAAAAAAAATCGGTCCAGAAAAATCGCCGGTGGTAAACAATTCCACAGAGAAGTTATACGAAGAAGAAAACTCCTAGTAAAACGTACAGTCATGGACCGCCAAGCATCCAGATTGTGAGGATGGTATCATGAATTTTGACGCGATGTGCGTTCGTGAAATTTGGCGTCTGGAATCAATCCGAGCAATTCCTCAGAGCACTCCCCGTGGTAAATTCGATAGAAAATGCAAAGGGATGTAATATCCCTACGCAGTGCCAGTATATCGAACCGATCAGAAATAACTCGATCGCCGACGATTCGGACCGCTCTGCGCTGGATGCGGTCAAGTGGAAGGAGGATGAGAACAGTATTCCATTGTCTTCAAGACAAGAGTTAATAGGTTTTTGTTGAGATAAATGAGTGCACTTTGCCGTCTTCGGATATATCACAAGTGGGATACTAGTCAGACACTGGCTTATAATAGTTAAAAAGTATGATGTCTTTCATCGATATCTTGTTCTTATTTTTCATCAACCTATAAATTGCTAGACATGGATTCTACGTCGATAAAGCCATGCTCCAGCTATACAACGTGTAACAAAAACCCTGTGGTTCCCTTCGAATACGTTTTCAGAGTCAGTATTCAAACGTAAAGAAATAACTTTTTTCAAAAACCTTTAACATCAAAAAAAAATATTTTAATTTAAAAAAAATTGATTTGTAAATTTTATGTGCTTTTATTACCTGTAACTGACACGAGCACTGCTGAGCATCGGGGTCTTTCACAATCCTCTTATTCTCCGAATAATGCAGAGGTAATAAAACCACATACAATTCGCAAATTATTTTTTTTAATTAAAATATTTTTTTAATGTTCAAGTCTTTTGAAAAAAAGTTATTTCTTTACGTTTGAATATTGACTCTGATAACGGACTTAACGGGAACCACGGGGTTTTTGTTACATGTTGTATAATTGTAACATGAATAGGTCGGCTCGATCGGAGAAGGACAAAGCTTTCACAGAATACCAGCATAAAATAGCAGCTTAATGCTGCTGTGTTACGTATGGTGAGTGTAGAGAACCGGAGACCATCTTTGTTGAAAACTAGGCATGCCATCGGAATCCTCAAGGGTGACAATGTATCTGCATTTTGATTCTTAATTGAGAATAGACATAGATGCACAATATCTACTTACCGTCAGGTGGACGGTGAGTTCTTTTTTCACCCTTATTCTATAAAAATGGACATGTCTCCCATGCCTGGTAAATATACTAAAAAGCCCCGGACAACATAACAACATTGATAGTGAAAACATTAGGAATACAAGTTGTTTATTGTGTATTTGTGTGTGCAGACTTCGGTCTGCACTGGGTCACGAACCCGGCAGATTCTATGACTTATCTGGCTCGGAATTAATTATTTAGTTTCATACATACATCGTTAATATGAGTACAAATATTTTTGTAAACCTAAAACCATGGTTGATAAGGAAAATAAAAAGTTTACATAATCTATACAAATAAATAAAATTGAAGTGTCTGTTTGTAATGTCAAAATTACAGTTTTTTACTAAATGTAAGTGAAAGTAAATACGGTACTTATAACTAAAATACATACAATTTTTAAAATTTTTGTCTGTCTGTCTGTTTGTTCCGACTAATCTCCGAAACAGCTGGATCTATTTTGACGGGACTTACACTGGCAGATAGCTGATTTAATAAGGAGTAACTTAAGCTACTTTTATTTTAGAAAAAGAATTAGGGTTCCGCGCTAAAACATTAAAACCCTAACACGCGATTGAAATCGCCTGGAACAGCTAGTTCTATATTATCTAAACATAATTGACAATGACAGCTGAGTAGCTGAGATGCGACTTTTGGACTTTGGACTTTTTGCTTATTATTCTATATCAATCTAAAGGTCTTTGACCAGTGATTTTAAAGATAACATGTCCTGAATGGGCTTAGCCCACGTAACTGGCCTTTTACTTGTTTTTCAATAAGCGATGACACACTGAGCTTTTTTAATTTCTTTGTAAAATTTTATAATAATGAATAATCTATTCCACCATTCATTCATACTCATTAGACATTTGCATTCAACAAAATACAATCGCTGACGATTGTATCACGCTGAATATAATATGAACAGGCATTTTTGCTACACCCGTAACCTTCAAAGAGACGCAGGTGTGTTGCTGACGAAGAAACAAGAAAGGGAAGTACCGAAATGCCTTATACGTCAAACTTGTTATTCTACAATCAAAATGAATCGTCATCGGTGGAAGATTACCTTACATGTATTACCATAGTCGTTCTATACTCTATCGTTATGTTTTTCTTTGTTTTTATTTTCTTGGATTTATCATAAGATTTAATTAATATAAATATATACATATACTACCCATACATACACAAACATACATGTACATAAATAATTAAATATAGCATTTTCTAATTCCAACACCTATAAAATATATAAAATAACAACAGGAAAAGGATAAAGTTGGAAATTGAAGGATATGAAAAAATATGGAAAACCACAAACCACTCCTGCAATCTCATAAAATGATTTCAGAGCAAGCGTTTGAAGTTTGAACGATGCCTTGCTCGTGGCTGCGTGTACACTGCTCGGTAACTCGTTCTATAATCTTTTCGCACGGGGAGTAAAAGATTTGTACAAATAGTTAGTGTGATAAATGGGGACATGGGGCTATACCGATAGGTATAGCCCCATGTCCCCATACATTACATATTAAACTCCCACAAGATACTGTGGGAGTTTAATATGTAATGTTCATTACTGTTCTGTTAAGATATACAGAAGAGATACAGTTGGCGAGTGCAGAGGTCATTTACCTTAGTCCCTCCCGTGGCCGTGTATATCAGTTATAGGTATATTTAACACTTTTCGATTTACCAAAAAATATCCTCTATATTTTTCGGATAGGAAAGCCTAGACAACTCCTGACTTTGCACTCTATCCCTTCACGAAGTTACATCAGAATCGATTCAGCATTTCCATTAGTCCGGACAGTCAGACATACAGATAGGCAAAATTTTTAAAAATGGTTATTCACGTCGCATGCTCTTAATTCTATTACAGCATAGTAGATAAATAAATAAGTAGCTAGCTAACAGGCATAGACTTCAATTTTATTAATTTGTATATATTTATCCAAGCTTTTTATTTTTCTTATCAACCATAGTTTTAGGCTTACAAAAATATTTGTAATCATATTAAGGATGTTTGTACGAATCTAAATAATTAATTCCGAGACAGATAAGGTATGAGATCTGCCGGGTTCGTGACCTTTGAGAGACTTTGTTGAGACTTCGTTCCTCCACAACAAATACCTTGTAGGGATGCGTAATTTTCCTGTTATCAATGTTGTTGCTGTTTTTGTCCTGGGGTTTGTGTGTATTTAACAGAAATGGGACTCCCCAACCGGTATTAATGTATGTAATGTAATCTTTATAGATTTATTAATTTATACTTAAATAATTTAAAAACTGCAGTTGAGACTATCGGTATGTAAAGTTAAGCTACCAAGAGCTCCTGTCTTTATAAATGCTCATTTAGAATCTTGTAGAGTATTAAAATACTATAGCGGAAGATCCGAATGTCCGAAAATCCGAACCCTTATGAGAGAAAACTAATCTCTGGTGTGGTCACTTTGGCGGACTCTTATTTCAGGGATAACTCGTTTGGGACCAAAGACGGCTTAATTGAGTAAATAGCGCAAAAAAGGTGACCGCTCGGACCCGTCCAACTACATGCCTATCCCATCACCTCCTTGTTCTTCAAAATAAAGGAATCCATTATTAACTGCCAGTTCATGCGGTACCTTGAAGAGCATCGGTTGTTTAGTGACCGTCAATACGGTTACCGTCGAGGTCGCTCAGCTGATAATCTTGTCTACCTGACTCACCGATGAGCGGAGGTAGTCGAGACCAAGGGTGAGGCCCTGGCGGTTAGTTTGGACATAGCGAAGGCCTTCGATCGCGTTTGGCACAAAGCGCATCTTTCGAAGTTTCCCTCTTATGGGCTTCCCGAGAAATTATGTAATTAGGTCACCAGTTTTCTTACAGATATTAAGTATTAAGGTCGTAGTCGATGGTGCATGCTCCAACTTCAAGCATGTGAATGCTGGTGTTCCACAAGGCTGCGTGCTATCGCTTACCCTGTTCCTTCTGCATATCAATTATTTGCATACTAGTAACATTCATTGTTATTCAGACGTGCTAATACATCTCGAGAACCCGTCGTCGAGTGCCGATACAAACTTGTGTTTGAAGTCGAGTCTTTGTTGAACTAAGTCTTGGATTGGTGGCGACTAAATGTTATCTAGTTTAACCCCCAAAAACACAGGTTTCCGCGTTTACCGCAAAAAAGAAACCCTTTGTCATATCTCCTCAATTTCAGGGCCTCGTTGGCGCGATATTTCGTGAGACATACAGTTCTGCAGTTACTTGGAAGGAAAGTCTAAACTCGCATCAAAAAAGCTTAGTGTGCTCAGTAGATCGAGACGTTGTTTCATGCCGGTCCAACGCTTACAGATTTACAAAGCGCAGCTCATATAGAATACTGTTTTCATCTCTGGGCCACACACCTCCAGTATCAGCTCCATCCACTTGACCGTATTCAACGGAAAGCGGCCCGAATCGTCGACGATCAAGTTCTTTCAGATCGGCTTGATTCATTGGCCTTGCGAAGAGACATTGCATCTCTATGCATCTTCTACCGCATATACCACGGGTAGTGCTCAGATGAATTGTTCGGATTAATGGCAGCTGCTGAATTTCATCATCGTACACTGTGACGAAACTTGAAATTCCATTCTCATCATCTCGATGGCTGGCGGTCCACTACTGTGCGATTTACGCGGAATTCTCTGCCTCGCACGACCAAACTGCAGAGTTTACTGTCGCCAGCGCAGTGGTTTAACCGAGCTGATACGACTTAGGGAAATTCAATAAAAGACCTTTCTAAAATGATAGCAACGCACCTGAAAATCCCCTGGTTTTGTAGATGTTCAAGGGCGACGGTGATCACTTACCATCAGGTGAGCCACATGCTCGTTTGTCTTCTCTTCCATTTTTTTCATTTGCTCTGAACTTCATGCCGCTAGAACAAGAAATTTATTTCTTTTCTCGTAGTCTAAGCCCTAGATGGTTTAGATTCATAATTGGATCCGGTAGGTGGCGCTGTTGCCGAAATCCAGAAATCACCCTTGCGAAGCAGGGATGGGTCGCTAATAACATAAATAAGAGCGCTCTTCTATGCAGTTCAATAACATTGCTCTTTTGTGGACCCAGCCTTGTGGGGAAACTGCAACTCACTCTTAAATTCGTTTCTGAGGTAAGAACAAATGAGTCACCGAGGGTAATTGTCGTCGCCAGAGTGAAATCAGCTAGTAGTAGAGTACAAAATTATGTTAGTTTAATAAACATAATATTATGTACTTTTATCTACACTTTGATGAAACTTTTTTATTGGATTTCAGAATTTAATCTTAACTAAACATTATGATAATTGATGCTAAAAATATGTATATCAATAGCGTGAAATGTACAACAAAAATGGCGTTCCCACAGCAACAAGTTGTTCCTAACAAAAGTCATCTGAAGCTGAATGTTTGTAATAACAATTTTATTGTTTCAGTGTACCTATATCTAAGCTGTTGACTAATTTTCATGTAAGTAGGTACACCGTGAAAATCGTAAAATTACTTAAAATTTTCACATCAACACATTTCGCAAGCCCAGAAAACGTTAAATCTATTTGTGTTTTATAAACAAGTTTTCTGCATATAATTAATGAAAATAAATTGAGCATAAAAAAAACTAGTTTAGTTTAATAAATCGTAACTTTTATACACTTCATGCGTTGGCAACTATTTTTAAACACATTCAATTCAATTGGAGTTTTGGCGGGAACTTGACCTGGGGCGGTTTGTTGCTCCTGTATTATTGTTTAAATAATGGTTTGAAGTGGACTTTGATATATAAAAGTGGTGCGATTTTGTGTATTAAGTGTCTGCGCATGTGAACTATTAGTGGAAACTGTGAAACAAGTGCTCTGATGGTGATGGATTCACAAGATAAGCTGTTTGTTTGCATAGGCGCCTTTAGATACCATTGCCAACTGTCAGCTGCCTGCTGGCTCAAGTTTCCGTCAAAATCTCCCAAGGGCTGCACAATGTGACGCATCAACATATTGTGAAGCAGTGAACTATGAAGAAATTATAATAAACCGAATAAAAATACTCAAGACTTGGCCTGAAGGTCTAGATACCAGGCCATAAACTCCAAAAAAAAATCAATTCAATTCTTAATAAAAGGTCATAAGTCATAAGATGAAAACAAATAAGTACCAATTTTCTGTAATCAATTTCGCATAGGTTCTAGAACTACACGACTACACGCCTCGTAAGGACCTTTGTATGCTAAAATAGAATTCAATCAGATGATGCAATACTAAACCGAGCTTTGTAAATGTTGTGATGAAATATACACACAAAATTTCACCGATTCAATTTGTTCAATCAGCAAACCAAGGCGTGGAAAACAAGCTTACTTTTAATATATTTAAAAAATATGTACCTACCTTACTTTATAAAAATACAACTAATAACACATTGATCATTGTCTATTTGTTCTATTAATTATTTTCCGCGAGAGAACGCGCAAATTTGACACGTAATTGTCACGCCTCCGTTTTAGACCAATCAGCGTTCGTTAATCGCGCACTCCTCCGTTATATATAACGCGCGTGCAAATAATCTAATAACATTGCCATTTCAAAACGCGTAACGTTCAGTTATTAAATGGGTGATAGATTTACTATAATTAAATATTATAGATGGCTATTGTTCTTATTTAGCTTCAGTAATTTCGATAAAATTTAGTTTTTTCTTTAATTTTAATATATTAATTTTACGCGTTTAAGTTATTAAATCTTTACTTAATTAAGTATATTAACTTATTTCATATTAAAAATAAAAATGTTGCACCTAAACTCCATTCCTGAAGTCTACGTTACGAAAGTTGCTCAGTAAGTACTTATTTATTTTAACGGTTATATCTAGCTAGCTAGCATAGCTGTAGCGTGACTCTACCACGTAAAATACATACTATTCGAGAACATGACAATCCCTCTTTGGAATAGGTAAAAAAGTTGTAAAAGGTAAAGTAGGTACCTACATGGCGGTAGAGCGCTTTATCATTGGAGTCTATGTAGAAAGATCCTATAAACCTATTACCTATTTCAGCAACTTAGAGCCAGTAGCAGCGGAATCGCCTCTAGATTCTTTTCAAACAATGTAGAGAGCCAATGTAATTAAAGAAAATCTTTTACACATGGGTATATGCAAACATAGCATTCTTTGTTCGAAGTAGTTACAGTTTGTGTTGTTACAGTTATCCACATATTGTAATTGCCATTGACCGTCATATGGGAATCATATACGTTTGTCACTCTTAACTTAAAATGGCTAAGTTATGTTTGTCAACAATGTCTTTGTTCACAGGTGCGCGCAAGTGGCGCTGGGGTGCAGCCGTGCCGCCCACCAGACCGCACTCCGGGGTACCATCAAGGCTAGCCCTCAGCTGGCCGCACTTACTCCAAAGGTATATTTTGTACTAGTAACATTTTCAATATTATACCGTGCTTCAACAATAGTAGTAACTAACCAGCTATTTATAATGTATATAAGTCTCAGCCTTTGTCAGTATAACTAGCTGGTCCTCGCGACTTCGCCCGCGTGGAACTTATTACGATTTGATTTTATGAGATTTAATTTTTTTTGCGCTGATCCTTAATTATTTTTCTAAAATGAAAGAAGTCTAAGTTACTCGGAATAACATTAGCTATCTGCCAGTAAAAGTCCCGTCAAAATTAGTGCAGTCGTTTCGGAGATTAGCTGGAACAAACCGTATATAATTTCATATGCATTTAGTAAAAAACTGTTATTTTGACATTACAAACCGACGCTTCAATTTTATTTATTTGTGTAGAATAGATATAAAGCATTTCCTTGGCTGTAGGATTTGCTGTAACCATCAGAAAAAAGTTACGAAAAATGGTAATTCAATACTAGAGAGTGATTGTGCATCTGTAATAATTTCTTCTAGTTTAATTCTGAAATACGAAACCCAGTAATAACACAAATACTTACTAATCCTGCCACTGAAATTATTAAAAAATTAAACTAAGAATGAAATGATTTCTGAAGTCGACCACTAGACGTGTCCTATAGAAGAATTTACGCCCCGAGTATAGAAAATATTATTTAGATTTTTTTTAGCTTTTAGTTGCCTATTACAAGTTTAAAAATTTTAATTATTTTGAGTGGACTAAGTAATATCACAAGCTCAAGGTAACGTATAGAATGTCGTATAAATAGTTATATTGAAAAATATTTTTTTGTAGAATAAGTTTGACAAACGAGCACACAGTCTACCTGATGACAACTGGATGTTGTGGCCCATAGACATCTATTCTTCATTTTTTTTATAGAATAAGGGTGACAAACGACCACACAGTCCACCTGATGGTAAGGTGTTACTGTGGCACATAGACGTCTACATTTTTGTTTAGTTTGCGAATTAAAATGCAGATGCGTTGTTAGCCGTGAGGACTAAGACAGAATGCCTCTTTTCCAGTAAAATGGGTCTCCGGTTCTCTACACTCACCATACGAAACACAGCAGCATTAAGCTGCTATTTTACGCTGGTATTCTGTGAGAGCGTGCTCCTTCCCCGGACGAGTCGACCCATTCGTGCTACAACTATACTATTAATATAGCTTCAGCATGACTCTACCACGTAAAGAAAATGCAGATGCGTTGTCACCCCCGAGGACTAAGATGGAATACCTCGTTTTCTGTAAAAAAAAGTCTCCAGTTCTCTACGCTTACCATACGAAACGCAGTAGTATTAAGCTGCTATTTTAAGCTGGTATTCTGTTAGAACGTGGTCCTTTTCTAGTCGAGCTGACCCATTTCCACTACAACTATAACATAGTTGCAGCATTTCTGTTCCACATACAAATAATGTCTTATTTTGCGACCCTTATGGGCGGAATTTATAATAAGTCTAAAAACAACATCCTTGAATATTCATATTTAATACAAGTAGTAAAATACAAAAAGAGCAATGGCAGAAAAATAGTTGACAAAAATTATAGCGTCTAGAAATAAGTTATATATAAAATGAGTTTTATTATTTTTCTATGATTTTTCAAATAAAAATGTATTTTAATTAAAGCCACAGTAAAAAACAAACGTTTTTGGGAATATCAAATGACTTCAATCGTTTTACTCTATTCAAATGTTGCCATTTAGTATATTCATACTATTTTCGTACACACTTTGTAAGACTACCAACACAACACACAACATATTTTATATTAAGTTTTTATTAGTAATAACTGTACTATGAGTAATAATAAAAATAAAAGTGATATGGCTGACAATAAGTTTCTTACAAAGAATTTCTTACAATAATACATTATCTCAATCATAGCACTATGTAACAATTCCATCTGATGTTATGCCAACACTAGCTAAAATAAAATGTCACTGTTTTCTTTACTGGCTTTAAAGCTCTGGGTTCTAGGCCTTCTGATAATGTCACTATGATACAAAGGCCCTGGAGCCATGCCAGAAATATACATTTATAGTATGCAAATATATAATAGAGATACAATAATCTAAAAACTCTCAATTATGTATTATGTATTAAGCTAACATCAAACAACCACAGGAAGCATGACTTTTTCCAAGTGACATAGGACATAATCTTAAAAAGTTCAAATGTTATTATGTTTTTTTGACGCCTTCTCAGGACAAAATTCTTTGACAGAGTTATTAAGGGACTGACGCTTAAAATTTTAAGATATTTTTAATATATAGACGCTACCATTTCTTCTCAACTAATTTTATGTATGAAAGTCTGCCATTGTCCTTTGTACAACCAACTTCAATATAAATAAAATGAAAACATCATCAATGTGGTCGAAGGCAATTAAATACGCATTATTAAGGACGACTCAAAAATTACTGTTTAGATCTTGATAAAATTTATATAGGACCACATGAGAAGCATCAGCTTTCAAATAAAAGAAGAATCATCGAAATTGTTTTACCTAGAAATAAGTTCTGAAGTAACACATATAAAAAAATACAGTCGAATTGAGAACCTCCTCCTTTTTTGAAGTCGGTTGAAAAGAAAAGAATCAATAAAACCGGTTCAAAATTGAAGAAAATGTCGCGTAGGTTACATTATATGCAAAATACGTGCAGTTAGCGTAAGAAAATAAGAATCAAATAATTATATTTTATTGCAACTAGCTTCAGTTTAACTAATATAAAAACAAAAATAAATATAGAATATCACTTTAAAGTCAAATAATCTAAATTATTTTGACATACGGAATTATTTTACTTAAATTGCTGCAACCGTTGTGTTTTACCATTTACCCGGTCAACTAGTAACCTAACGTCTAAAGTTCAGGCATTTGCTCCTCATAGATAGATAGATTACACAACTGGCTTGCACCTTATCGCAGTCAGTAGATCGGGCCACAGTGTGCGTCTATTTAGTTCCACGCCACGACCGTGAAATAACGGAACTGAATGTTGTTTCGTAATAATTAACATTGTTTTAAATAGGTCAAAATATTGCTTAATACTTGAAATCACTTGCGACTACAAAATTATTAAAAAAATTAAATTATTTTTATATTAGACAATACTAACATTGTTTTGCAAACAAATTACCATTGGGATTAATTGCACTCATCAACTCACCAGCCCAACATGATGAGTGGGAATGTGGAATGAGAACAAATCGAGAAAAGTGTACTTAAAAGTCTATCCAATCTACTTCTTCCAGTACTTTCCATTATGGGTTCAAATGGTTGATAAAAAAAATTGGTTGCTATATCTCGATCTCGTCTTGGATAGCACACGATTTGTGTGAAGCCCATTGATAATACACTGTTATATACTTTATGATTTAGAGAGGCCTTTGATATAACTTATGAGTTATTAAGAAAATACTTGTTTCGATCAATCTCTTTTAAAATAATCGCCAATCGCACTTCAGCTAAACTAATCTACCCGTTTAGTGCCGTTTAGTAAGTACAAATTTTTTTTTTGTATATCAATGCCTTTAATGGGTATTTTTGTACCAATTTAATTGATTTTAACAAATTAACATTACGAATTCTATCATTCAATCAATTCAAGCTGAAGTGGCAATGAGCCGGCCATATAGCTCGTTCTCAAGTGGCACCCTCGTATGCTCGTATCGCTAAGCCTAGGGTAGGGCGGCTCCCACTAGATGTAGTGTCAACCTGGAAAGACATGCGGGAAGTCGATGAATGTAAGTGGCACAGGTGTTCAGTAGTGGACTGTAATGATAATGAAACTAACATCTAACGCTAAGAAACTTACTAATATACCTCTATCTCATAGGTTCGAGCGTTCGTAGAACGAAGCGCGGCTCTATGCGAACCGGAACACGTGCATATCTGCGATGGATCCGAAGCAGAGGCGACTGCCTTGCTACAGCTCATGCAGCAGCAAGGCACGCTCCGCCGTCTGCCCAAGTACGACAATTGGTGAGTGTTGTTTTAACAGTTTTTTTTAATTAATCAGAATTGGATTTTGGATAAAGTCCACAACGCCTTAGTCTAGGTCGTCAGAATTTAGGGGACTGCAAAATGTGAATACACAACTAGATATATTCCACAAAGCGATGGAGTATTTTTATCTTCTTTAAATTACACATAAATATGTGATTTAAAGACATTTTACAAGAGGAATTTTTTTCACTAATAATTTTCCTTTTCTATACAATAGGGACACCATTACGGGCTTTTTTATTTAAAAAAGAACGTTATATCCACACTAGGATTTTCTTGTGAAGTTTACGTACCTACATAAATTTCACAAGCACAAACATCCACACCCAGAACAATTATTTATAGGCCATACAAAGACTTGTTCCGTGCGGGATTCGAACCCGCTGCTCTTAGCACAGCAATTCATTGCTAAGCTATTGCGCCACGGAGATGTCTGTCCGAGCTAGGCCTAGGAAAGCACAAACACATCATTTTAAATTTAAACTTTAACACTTTAAACACTTAGTCAAAGGAAAGAAAAAAGAGCGACTCATAATAATATATTATTCAATATAATATATTATATTGAATGTTCTTCGTAAGAGGTTTCCTCGTCATTCGTGGTCGTAGTACGTAGTACTATTATTTATTCTGTGGTCGTAGCGCGTTACATAAACCATTTATTTACAACCAACAGCTGGTTAGCTCGCACCGATCCAGCTGACGTGGCTCGTGTGGAATCACGAACATTTATCTGTTCCGAAAAAGAGCGCGATGTGGTACCAGCAGCCAGAGCCGGTCAGAAATCTGCTCTAGGAAATTACATCACGCCAACGGATTACGAGAAGGCTATCTCCGAGAGATTCCCTGGTTGTATGCGAGGTAAGATGCTAAATATTTAAAGGTGACAAAGGTTCTCAATTAATGTAGTTTATATTAATAATTCTAGTACATATGTAGCAGTATAGCAGTACATAATATATTATTCCATGTTATGTACTGCGAACTAGTAATATATATTATACCTTTTAAGAGAGTAAGCATTCATAACTTAAATGTAAGTCGCCTTTTAAATTACAAATGCAAAAATCCTAGTTATTTTCTCCTTATATAATCACGCATCGGAATGTATTAATTGAACGAGTAACTTTTGTGGTTGTATAAACATCTATATCGTTTTGTGTTTCTATTAATGACAATTTAAATTATAATGGTAATCGTTTTAAAAAATCAAATAGAGGAATATATAGCTCTATTTTTACCTGACTGTCCCAGAAAGAGGGTGTTCCTTTTCTGGCTTACCTATGCATGTGAACTGGATCGATAGAAAGAAGTAGTGCTAATAATAAACGAGTTTATGACCACCTGAAGTGAAAGTACTATATTGCCTTTAAAATTTTAAAAAGAAAAAGTGGAAGACTACGTACGCAAGTGCTTAATTTATTTATTAAATAACACTTAAAATTTTTCGCTTTTCATGTAATAACACATTGAATTATATTTATATATAATGTGACTTTTCTAGTAAATGAATACAATAATATATTGATTGAATTTACATTGGTTGATTGACTCATATAAATCTTTAGAATATGAGAATGTGATCAGTTAGTTATCTATTACAAACAGTCAAGTTTTGCCGCATCTTTCATCATTATTGCGAATAAGTGTTTGCAATAGCACATAATATATAATATTCCCTAGCAATTTTTACTCCGTGGTTTAAGTATTTTGAACTCCCGAAATTTTCGAGGCATTTTACCCTTCAGCGTTTCACATCTATTAATGTATTAAAATATTGATAGCTATTTTATTTTTTTAAGGTCGCACAATGTATGTAATTCCATTCTCGATGGGACCAGTGGGCTCCCCATTATCCAAGATTGGAGTCGAAGTGACAGACTCTCCTTACGTGGTGTACTCAATGCGCGTCATGACTAGAATGGGTAAGAACGATTGATTTTTCGATTAATATCTGCTTTGTTTACTCCATGATGTTTATTCTTCCAATGGTTGTGTCGTAAAGATTTTGTGTTGAGAATTTTGAATCATTTTTGTAACGGTATGAAGTTTAGCGAGAGGGTGAACGTGACGATATTAATGTTTACACCTTTATTATAATAAATGTCAATTCACCAAATCAATATTCGATGCTATTAATTAACTATTATGAATTGAATTAATTAGTTTTCAAACCTTAAGAATAAGTGTAAGTACTAAACGAATCTGTTACTTACGTGGTAGAGCCACGTTGCAGTTATATTATGGTTGTAGCACGAATGGGTCGACTCGACCGGGGTAAGACCACGCTCTCACAGAACACCAGCGTAAAATAGCAGCTTAATGCTGCTGTGTTTCGTATGGTGGGTGTAGAGAACCGGATGCCCTTTTTACTGGAAACGAGGCATTCCATCTCAGTGCTTAGGGGTGACAACCTTTTTTGCATTTTGATTCTTAATTGAGGATAAATGTAGATGTCTAAGGGCAACAGAATCCAATTACCATCAGGTGGACTATGTGCTCGTTTGTCACCTTTATTTTATGAAAAGAAATCTTAAGTCCCATTGTTGACTTCACAGGTACACCAGTTTTGGACCTGCTACGCAAAGACGAACAGTTTGTCCGCTGTCTACACTCTGTTGGCAAGTCTGGAGGAATTCCTGGCTGGCCGTGCGACCCTCCCAGAACAATTATCTTACACAAGCCTAGTGATAACGAGATCGTCAGTTATGGTGAGTTATTTCTCCCGCGATATACATTTTTGTCGTTTAGAAACGTTGTACATTTTATATAACATAAAACTATAACAAGACTATAATAAATTAGACATTTTAAGAAGCCAATGGTCTTCAAACGGATGAAAAAAATTTCTTAAATCATAGCTAAGAACACTTTCGATCAAATCGCCTTTCAAACAAAAAAAACTAAATTTAAATCGGTTCATTCGTTCGGGAGCTACGAGGCCACAGACAGCCACACAGATACACACGTTAAACATAAAACATATAGTACCCCTCTTTTTCGTCGGGGGTTAAAAACAAATCAAAGTCTGTCAATTTAAAAATGTTTCGTAACAGTTTTGTACATTATGGAAGATGGGTGAATCATATAAGTACGAATAAATGTTAGATTTTTTTATAATGAAACTTTTATTCAAAATGAGACGTGTGACATATAGCCTAACGTTCTGTACAGTATGGAAGATCAACAAATCATAAAATGCGAATTATCTTTCGATTTTTTTTTAATTAAACTTTTTTGAAAATTAGACGTGGGCCATACTTATAGCCTAAAGTTCTGTACATCATGGAAGATGAATGAATCATAATATGCCTATTAACATTCAGTTTTTTTTAAATAAACTTCTTTATTTAAATGTGACGTGGGTCTTATTATAGCGTAACGTTCTGTACAGTATGGAAAATCAATAAATCATAATATGCGAATTATCATTCGATTTTTTTGAAAATAAACTCTCCGTAAAATCAGACTACGTACCGACCGACGAAAAAAAAAACTAAGAACAATAAAACAATGTTCACAAAATAGCTTCTGCATCTTCGCCTATTTTTCTACACTTAGTTTGGACTTTTTTAATTTAGAATATATTTAATCCATTGAGATAAACATAAAGCGTATAAATAAAAAAAAATCATAAAAAGAAATAATTCACAACTGGCGAAGATATTGCGTAACATAAATAAACAAATAATAGTAACCTTCATTTGTCATACATTGCAGCCTATCAAAGTCCACCGCTGATAGGAGTACTAGGTCTTCCTCATAGATTGCTTCATAGGAGATAACACTAGTAATTAAAAGTTTGAATTGAAATAGATATCATGATCTAACCATTACACTGTTTTTAGTGACATTCAGTATTTTTGACATTTTTAGCTATTTTGATGGCATCATATCATTACAAGGGCTGTTTTTTTTAAATCATCAATTATAAATTATTCATTGGATAAAGTACAACATAAACTGATGTCATCAGGAAGAGGCTGCCAATCTCCCGTTTCAGTTGCACTCTGTCGCCTGTTACGACACCCACGAGATGATTTAGGGTAGTGGACTCTCTTACTCCGCCACAAGGTGATCTAATTATATTGAACCCAAATCGCCCAAGAAATACATAATTATACTGCAAAAAAGGAATTGTACATTTAATAAGACGTAATAAAATGCAATTTTAGGAAGCGGTTACGGTGGCAACAGCTTACTGGGGAAAAAATGTTTCGCGCTGCGTCTAGGTTCAGTGCTGGCGCGAAAAGAAGGTTGGCTCGCGGAGCATATGCTGGTAAGTATATTCTTTATTCATTAATTAGCTCGTAAGAGTTCATATATTATATGGATATACTGGACATGGGCCCCTCCCATTGTAGAGAGGAAATGTCACGCTTGGCAGGTGAATTGACGGTTACAGTACCAGAGGTCTTGCAAATTTGACACTGCTTTGGATATTTTACGCCCGATGTTATTAGATTATAAGATGAAAGGCATAAATTGCTACCGTTAACGTTACAGCCTATTAAAGTCTACTGCTGAAAATAGGCCTCCCCCATATATTGCCTCATAGGGGGGATATTTGCCATAGTTGTCACGCTTGCCAAGTGGATTGGCAACCGCAATTTTTTTTATTTTAGTCGTTTTCAAAAAGACACTGCTGCCCATCTCCTGATTTGTTTCCCACTGTCACTTCTTAGGACACTCACGGGATGATATAGGGTAGTGGATATTCTTACACCGCCATCACACTGTAGATATGATAAGATGTGGCACTCAAGTATACAACAATTGAAAGTTCTATGTTTTTCCTTCATCATCAGCGCGTAAAAGTTCACATGTGGACATAAGCCTCTTCCGTTAGGGACGGTTTGTCCTCGCCACTTTTCGTATAGGTTTGGCAATCGGAGCACCAGAGTTCTTGAATTTTTGCCTCATACCTCCAGCCGTAAACTATTTACAGACTGGTTAGAAGAAAATATAATAGGTAAATTCCTACGGTATAATCCCAAATATAAGGTTTCTTTTTGTCCATAGATCTTGGGTATCACAGATCCAAAAGGTCGTAAGCGCTATATTGCTGCCGCTTTCCCGTCGGCTTGTGGAAAGACCAACCTGGCCATGATGACGCCAACATTACCAGGCTACAAAGTAGAGTGTGTTGGAGACGACATTGCATGGATGAAGTTTGACAAGAACGGTGTCCTGAGAGCTATTAACCCAGAGAACGGGTTCTTTGGAGTTGCTCCCGGTGAGTACCGAGTCTTAAAAACTTTTTATTAAAACTTCTTCGTCAGCTTGTAAATTGCGCTGCTAGACGTTTCTCTCCCGTTGAAGGGAAAATTTGTATTAATCGTCGAGTATGTGATTGGGATTGGCATCGCAATACCAGAAGATTCACATAATATTTAAGCACAAATAAAGTTCAAAGTTATATTCCATAACTTTTTAATCAAAACGATATGAAACGTTTTAAAATTAAATAAGCAAAATAAAATAATAAAAACTGAATTAAGATTATATGGCATTAAGCCATACAAAACTATGTATATTAACCCTTCCAGTACCGCGCCCACTATAACAAAAAACGGGTCATCTCGGCGCACGACACTTGTTACAACATTTATGTTTTTCACGACTGTTCGTTTATGTTATAAGATGCTTGAGTTACAGTTCTTTAAAGCTGGTAAAATTGTCGATAAGTAGAAACAATAACAATAACATTTGGATGTTTAATTAGTTTTGTACAGCTCTTTGTTTCTAAGGGATCTTGAAAAAGTGTATTTACTGCCAATAAAGTTGGTTTTATCAATGAAAAAGCGTAAGTTTTTATTTTATTTTTATGTCTTCACAATCAATACAAAATAGTCTTCCTAAAATAAACCGAAATTATTCATGTAACCATTATAATAATTCTACTTCTTCACTCGCAAACATTTGCTAAAAATTCGACAATAGACAGTTTGCGCGCGCTTTGTAACCTCATTTTCAAAACCTTTTTGTGAAAATATTATAGCGTATTCCTTAATTTTTCTTATACAATCATATAGATATAATATTTAGGAATAATATGTCTTTATGAATTTACATACGTGCAATAAACTATCTATAAAAAGGCTAAATATCTCAGAAGGTAATCTTATTTGAAATCTTACCCGTTATAAATTGTTCGCGTAAAGGTGTTTTGTTTTTCCTTTTTTATCAATTGAAACACAAAAATTTACTACTGTTGTAACTTAAGTCATTCCAAAACATTATCTTGTAAAGATCATTAACATTTCTTACCAGTTTTTTAAAGAAAATCCAACAAAAATCACAAACACAAAAAGAAAACAATTACGCAACTAACAGCACCATCAACGCAAAAGTGAATGCCTATTATTTTTTATTTCGTCTATGTAACCGAGTGAGTTTAATACTTGAGAATACTCTTTAGTTCGTTCAGAATCCAATGAAATAGTGTTCAATTGAAAATATACTGTATTTTTATATCAATTAAGACGAAAATAGCAGCACGTAATGCGGACATGAATTCATGTCCACGGTACTAACTAAGTTAGCTATTATTTAGTAACTCATTAATACGGCGATAGTAAGAGCGGATGTTCAATTTTATCTCTAGCTATGCAATCAACAGGTAGAAAACAGCGTAACTTACTACACATTCAGCGTAACGCTCTAAACATTCAACATAATCCATTTAAAATTCAACCATATCGTAATATGTGCCGGTCACAATCATACTTGTAGTGTAACGTGATAAGCATTATACATATACACGGTATTAATTCTAAAATAAATTAAGTATGCAAACCAACAGCAACACCGTTTATCACGATGTAACACTGGTCAACTTCACAAGAACACGACAACGGATTGAATAACTTTAACGGAATCCCGCAGCACGTCGTTGCTTCCTACTTACTTACTTTATAGTTCCAGCTAAAACTGACTTAAAACTCCTAACCAACAAAATATCTTCTACAGGAACCTCTGTTGAAACAAACCCGATAGCAATGGCTTCCATCTTCCGCGACACAGTGTTCACTAACGTGGCAGAAACGAGTGATGGTGGTGTGTGGTGGGAGGGCATGGGGAAAGCTCCCGAGAGTTTGATAGACTGGAAGGGTCAGCCTTGGGACCCTAGCAAGAAGACCTTTGCTGCCCATCCTAATTCACGGTAAGACTCGCTTGGTTTTTATAATCATTTTGTGTTCTGAGATATCTTTATTCTCATAAGTACATATGTACTACATTTACTTACATGACAATAGTTTTAAAAAAAATACAAATTTTTGGGAATAATTCCAGTATAAAATAATAATTTTTATCATATGTATTGTGACGGTAGTAATTTAAATTATTTGTTTAATACTCAGGCTGGAATTGTTACATAGTGTGTTAAATGTGTTTGAGTAGTAGTTTTTTTTTAAGTAGATATGTTTTGATTTTCTTATATTTCTTGTCAATTTGTAGTATAACTCAGCTGCTCCATAAATAACACTTTTTTTCGTATGCGAAAAAAGTACTATTTTTGATTATTTATAAAATTATTTGTAAGAATTATTTATAAAGCAGTATTAAAAAGGCATATGTATTATACACAAAATAATCGATATTTTACAACATCGATGTTTATTGTAAATATCCATCCCTAATGAAGATCTATTAAGAGATGCAGAACGATGGGTGCAAATGAATGGGTTGGAGACATGCGTTGGGCTATAATGATTGATATATATACAGGGAGATAGAGGTGAAGCTAATGAGGATTTGTGTTCGTGCGCGGTAGATTCTGCACGCCGGCGGAGCAGTGCCCGATAATCGACAGCGAGTGGGAGAGCGGCGCGGGCGTGCCGATCTCGGCGCTGCTGCTGGGCGGGCGGCGGCCGGCCGGCGTGCCGCTGGTGCTGGAGGCGCGCGCCTGGCAGCACGCCGTGTTCCTGGGCGCCGCCATGCGCTCCGAGGCCACGGCCGCTGCAGAGCACAGCGTAACTATTATTCTTATCAAACAAACTCGGAACACTCATACAACACGTGTATACATATTAAATGTAAACTACATTGGTGCTTTATTTACGTCACACTGAAGCTATATTATGGTTGTAGCAAGAATAGTTCCGCTCCAATAAGGAAGCACCCAGCTCTCACAAAATAACAGCGTAAAATAGCAGCTTAATGCTGCTGTGTTTCGTATGGTGACTATATAAAACCGAAGACCTTTTTTACTGGAAACGAAGCATCTTAAGCTTCAGAGGTGACAATGCATCTGCATTTTGATTCTTAATTGAGGATAAATGTAGATGTCTTTGGGCCACAGTATCTACTTACCATCAGATGGACTGTGTGTTCGTTTGTTGTTGCATATATTGCACCCTTATTCCATAAAAAAGGTACAATGTGGAAAAACTCCTTTACTGCCTCGGAACTTGGACTCTTACCTATTTCTACCGCCGAATAACAATGCATGCACTGCTATGTTCCAGTCATAGTATTCTATCTTAGTATCAGTGGTGACAACGCACGTGTAGTCCATCTTTGTTTAAAGTTGACTGCAAAAGTATATGAACTGCAATAGCCACTTATCAAGTGAACTATATCTGACAACTGACCTCTCCCTTTCTAAGTATGATTTTAAATGATTATGTGATAAAAATTAAAAGTCCCACTTTCCTTGAATTTACATTTAATCGTCTTTATTTTCTGAACAAAAATAATGATGTTCTAGTACTTCGGACAACTCTCGACTACAATAGGCTTATCCAAGTTGACTTTCTATAATCGTTAACGCAAATAGAACACTCTAAAACGGTCAACAAAAGTATGCGATCCTAACGTCTGTCAGTTAGTCATGACTAGTGATGGGAAATAATTAACACTACATATTATTTACTTTTTAACTGACCCAATAAAAAATTTCAAGTTTCATTAGACCTACTTTTTTGTCTGGATCCTAATTTCTAAATGTAACTAAAGTAATAAAGAAAATAAAAATGCAATAATCATCATCATCATCATCATCATTACAGCCCTTCACAAGTCCACTGCTGAACATAGGTCTCCCCCAAGGAATGCCACAAAGCACGGTCCTGAGCCACCTGCATCTATCGACTTCCTGCATGTCTTACCAGGTCGTCACTCCATCTCGTGGGGGGTCGCCCTACACTTCGCCTACCGGTACGAGGCTGCCACTCAAGAACCTTTCTTCCCCATCGGTTGTCGGTTCTTCGAGCTATATGGCCGGCCCACTGCCACTTCAGCTTACTAATCCGTTGGGCTATGTCGGTTACTCTGGTTCTACTGCGGATATACTCATTCCTAAGTTTATCACGCAGTGAAACTCCGAGCATAGCCCTCTCCATAGCTCGCTGAGCGACCTTGAGCTTCCTCATACGGCCAGCTGTGAAGGACCACGTCTCAGTTCCGTAAGTCATCACTGGCAACACGCACTGGTTGTACAATTTCGTTTTAAGGTTTTGAGGTATGTCTAACGAGAAGATGTGTCGTAGCTTCCCGAACGCTGCCCAGCCGAGTTGAATCCGTCGATTGACCTCTCGGTCGAAGTTGGACTTACCTAGTCGGACTATTTGTCCCAGGTAAACATATTCGTCAACAACTTCGAGCTTAGTGCTCCCAACAACTACCGGCATAGGTGTGACATGGACATTAAACATAATCTTTGTTTTGTCCATGTTCATCTTAAGACCTATCCGTTGGGAGACACTATTGAGGTCATTGAGCATAGTGCTTAGGTCCTTCAGCGATTCTGCCATAAGGACTATATCGTCGGCAAATCGAAGGTGAGTGATGTACTCGCCATTGATGTTCATACCGTATCCTTTCCAGTCCAGAAGCTTGAAAACGTCTTCCAATGCAGCGGTGAAGAGTTTCGGGGATATAACATCACCCTGTCTTACACCTCTCTGCAATTGGATAGGTTTCGTACTCTGGTTCTGTACTCGGATAGCCATCGTAGCTCTACTGTACAAACACTTCAGCACTTCGATATACCGACAGTCAACTTGGCACCGCTGAAGGGACTGCAGCACCGCCCAAATTTCGACGGAATCAAAGGCTTTCTCATAGTCCACATACGCCAGACATAGTGGCAGATTGTACTCTTCGGACTTCTGTACAATTTGCCGAAGGGTATGTATGTGGTCTATGGTGCTAAAGCCCTTTCGGAAACCGGCTTGTTCGGGAGGCTGGAAGTCGTCAAGTCTGCGCGCGAGACGATTCGTAATGACTCTCGAAAACAGCACGTAGACGCGGCTCAGAAGGGAAATCGGTCTGTAGTTCTTCAAGAGAGCGTTGTCACCTTTCTTGAAGAACAAGACCACCGCACTTCTGCTCCACGCCTCCGGTGTAATGCCACCATGGAGGACGGAATTAAAGAGCTTCTGAAGGACTTCAAGTACCGGTCTTCCACCCGCTTTCAGAAGCTCTGCTGTAATTCCATCCTCGCCTGGGGCCTTGCCATTTTTAAGGTGCTGGAGAGCCATTCTAATCTCGATCAGACTGACGTCCGGGATATCTTCGGAATAGTGTCGGATAAGACTCGCTCTTGGATCGTTACTCACACTTGCGTGTGGCTCCAACGATGACGTGTACAGCTGCCCATAGAACCTCTCAATCTCACTCAAAATCTCAGGTGCCCCGGAAACGATGCTGCCACATTCGGTCTTCAGCTTTGACAGTTGGCTCTTTCTGGCAGACAGATCTCTGGCAAAGACTTTGAAGCCTTGGTTCCGCTCGATCGCTTCTTCAATACGAGCTGTATTGAAGTTGCGTAAGTCCCGCCGCATGCATTTGGAGATCTGTCTGTTCAGTTGCCTGTATGCTGTCAAATCTGTTGAAGAATGTAGCCTCATCTCCCGTCTAACAGCCATGAGATTAAGAGTGTGATCGGAGAGTTTTTGTGTTCTTCTGCGGCGGGTCTTGCAGAACTTAGCTCCGACCGCATGGACAGTTTCCACGAGCTTGTCATTCATATCGTCCACTTCATTGCAGTCTTCTAGACACTGAAAACGGTTTCGTAACTCGAGCTGAAAGGTTTCGGGACTTTGGATTAGAGCACGAGGGGGACGGAGCGTTGACTTCATCAGACGAGACCTCTCCAACTTAACGTTTAGGTTCAGTGTGCCTCTAACCATTCGGTGATCGCTACCAGTTTTCACCCTCGCGATCACTGAGACATCACTGAACAGTTGTCGTCTGGTCGTCATAATGAAGTCAATCTCATTTTTTGTCGAACCGTCGGGGCTCGACCAGGTCCACTTCCTGTGGGGCAGCTTCTGGAAGAAAGAGTTCATCATAAAGAGTCCCTCTTTCTCCATGAAGTCGGCCAGCTGCTGGCCCCTTGGGTTCCGTTGCCCTATTCCAAATTTCCCTACTTTCAGCTCACCGTTCTCTCTTGTGCCTAGTTTTGCATTGAAGTCTCCCATTAACACCGTATATTGGGTTTTGGAGGAATGCATGGCTCTAGAGATATCCTCATACATTTCCTCCACCTCCTCATCGGGGTGTGCCGAGGTTGGTGCGTAAACCTGTATGACCTTCAGCGAATACCGTTTGGTGATTCGGAGTATAAGGTACGCAACCCTCGTCGACACACTCCCGATCTTTACAACGTTGTTAACGAGAGACTTGTGGACGATAAATCCGACACCTCCTTGGGACAGATGGTCGCCCTCCCGGTGATAGAGCAAGTTGCCGGATTCGAGGATTACCGTGTCCTCCCCCTCTCTTCAGACTTCGGATAATCCTATAATATGCCAGCGTAACTTGTCTATCTCTTCTTCCAGCTCCACGATCTTCTCGTCAGTCCTCAGGGTGCGTGCGTTGTACGTTGCCAGGTCGAGTCGTCTAAGGTGGCAACCGAACCTCCACCGGAGATTCTTAGCACCCCCCGCCCCGCCGTTACCATGGTCGCCACCGTAGCCAGGAATAGCGGGGCCACCGGGGACTGGGGGCCGTCTGTTTGTTGCTCTATTCATTGGGGGGTATTTGCCATAGTTGCCACGCTTGGCGAGCGGGTTGGCAACCGCAGTTTTTTTATTATAATTTTGGCTATTATCAGGAAGATGCTGCTGCCCATCTCCTGCCTGTTTCCCTTTGTCGCCTTTTACGACACGCACGGGAGGATATGGGGTAGTGGATATTCTTGACCGCCACTACACGGCACTAATAATATTCAGAAATATTTACTAAAAAAAAAACAATATCTTGAAAAAGAGTTACCTACGACTGGCACACAAACAAATTTAATTCGATTCCAAGTCGCTTGAGGAGACCCTGTCTTCGTCATCATCTTCGCCTACATATATAATTATATTATTATCATTGACAGTATCAATTTTGATATCTCTATCAATGATTTAGAAAATAAGATTTTTCGTTTTTCGACGACTTTCGTCTTTTTGCAACTTCCTCGCAGGCTTCTTTTCACGCTCATTATCTTTTTTTTATAGCGGGGAAGTGTTGTGGTGGGCTGCCTAACCTTAATAGCTATCTAACATTAAGAGTTTTTATTAGCATTAACGATTAACTCCAAATTTCAAATCGATTTCATTAAAATTAGATTATAGTTGAAATCATTAGCCCGTAATAATCTACTGCTGGAGGATTTGCTGTAGGGAACGCTTGGCAGGTGTATTGTTGAACACAGTACCAGACGCCTCTAACCTTTGAACGCTGTTTCTCGTACTCTGTCTGATTTTTTGGAAGCTTTGCATTTTTTTAAAAGAAAAAGGGTGACAAGTAAGAACACAGTCCACCTGGTGGTAGCTAGATGTTATGGCCCATAGATATCTATATCTATCCTCAATAATGAATCAAAATGCAGATGCGTTGTCACGCCCGAGGTCTAAAAGGGAATGTCTAGTTTCCAGTAAAAAGAATCTTCGGTCCTGTACACTCACTATACGAAACACAGCAGCATTGTTATTTGACGCTGGTATTCTGGGAGAGCGTGGTCCTTCCCCGGACGAGCCGATCCATTCATGGTACAACCAATTATCAACAGTGGTAGAGCCACGCGGCAGCTTTTGCTGTCGCACGGATGGGCCGGCTCGAACCGGGGTGGTACCACGACCTCACAGAATACCAGCGTGAAGTAGAGGTTTACCTCTGCGTTTCGCTTGGTGAGTGCAGGTGGCCGGAGGCCCTTTTTACCGGAAATGAGGCATTCCATCTTAGTCCTCACGGGTAACAACGCATCTACATTTGGACTCGCAAACGAGGATAGATGTAGATGTCTATGGGCCGCAGCAACCACTTACCATCAGGTGGACTGTGTGCTCGTTTGTCACCCTTATCCTATAAAAAAAAACATAATACAGCTGCAGCGTGGCTCTACCACGTATAATATACCACGTATTTCCTACAATCGCTTCTTACGACACCCACATGGCTGAATGGGATATTGGACTATCTTACGCCGCCTTAACAAGGCTTGTAATTTTTCTGTGATACAATTATAAAATTCAGTGCCAATCAACACGCGTTAAGTTAAACTTTAATGTACCTACAGGGTAAAGTGGTGATGCACGATCCGTTCGCGATGCGTCCATTCTTCGGTTACAACTTTGGTGATTACTTGAAGCACTGGCTGTCCATGCCGCAGCCTGGTCGCAAAATGCCCAAGATATTCCACGTCAACTGGTTCCGCAAAGACTCTCAGGTAACTGATTCATTCATGCTAATGTAATTAAGCTCAGTAAGTCTTCAAATGATGCAATTTTAAATCAGATTTAAATTATGTATGAAAAATTTAAAGAAACTCACTAAGAAACGCAATGTTATATACATAGCAGCAGTAAAATAGCAGCTTAATGCTGCTGTTTCGTATGGTGAGTGTAGAGAACCCGAGACCCCTTTTTACTGGAAATGAAGCATTCCTTTTTAGTCCTCAGGGGTGAAAACGCATCTGTATTTTGATTCTTAATCGAAGATAAATATAGATGTCTATAGGCCACAACATCTACTTACCATCAAGTGGACTGTGTGTGTACTCCTTTGTCACCCATAATCTATAAAAAATTATAATTTCCAGGGTAAATTCTTATGGCCCGGTTTCGGCGAGAACTGTCGCGTGCTAGAGTGGGTGCTCCGACGTTGTGACGATGAGCCATGCCATATGGAGACTCCCTTGGGCTTCGTGCCTAAGCCCGGCGAACTTAACATCGACAACCTTGGCGATATCAACATGAAAGAGCTGTTCAGCATACCTAAAGACTTCTGGTTGCAAGAGGTGAGTTTATCGCCCAATTTTATTTGTAGTAGCATTACTGTCAATGACCTTCCAATTACTGCGTCCTTTAAGCCGGAATCTTCTCCAATGATATACTTACTGAATTTTATTATAAAGATGTAATGAAGAGAGTTTTTATGATAAAAATAAGTAATTAAAACATTATTTGGACGTAGTTACACAAAAAGGATCCAATCGGAATTTCTGTGTGAATCCAAATGTTGAGTTTAAAAATAATGTTTGTGGTCTACTATATAATGTAATACAACAATTTTAGCGAAAGTAAAACAAATAAGAAGTGTCACTTCAAATATCATAATTGCAATATATCCATCTTTTTTTGCGGGTTGGATCCCTTTTGCATAACCACGTCCATTTATAAAGTTATACTTAAAAGAATGAAAAACTAGCAGACTTAACAATGTTTGTTTCTCTAGGCGGATGCAATTGAAAAATACTTCAAGGAAGAAGTTGGAGAGGACTTGCCGAACGAAATGTGGGATGAATTGAACACATTGAGAACAAACATACAAAACTCATAGACAATACCAAAGACAACATGTTTAAATTAACAAGGAATATACATTTTAACATTAATTTTGTACATAAATATATTGTATAAAGTGCATTCCAATGTAATGTTAGTATTAGGAATTATTTTATTTTAAGAATACTTATCCCATCTATAAACTTCGAAAGTTGAAATTACAAAATTCAGATCAAAATTGAGATATATCTAATATCACAAATTAAAATATAATTTTGACAACATTACTATAACGTATTAGAACATACGAAGGCTGTGTTAGTTAGGTAATTGTGTAGATATAAATTTTAAAAAATAAATTATTTTTGTAACAGAAAAATATAAAATATATAATTACGTATTATATCATTGTTTTTTTAATTTACAAATAACCCATCATCATCGTCATCATCATTACAGCACATCACAAGCCCATTGTTGAACAATGGCCTCCCCCACAGACCCCCCAGAAACGCTACAAAGCACGGTCCTGAGTGACCTGTATCCATCAATTTCTTGCACCTCTTACCACGTCATCACTCGTTCTAGTGGAAGGCTACCCACTAGGTACTTAGCTTATAGATACGAGACGGTCACTCGAAAACCTTTCTTCCCTATCAGTTGTCGGTTCTTCGAGCTATATGGTCAACCCATTGCCACTTCGCTTACTGATCCGTTAGGGTTATATCAGTTAATCTGGTACCACCAGACCTAAAATAAGTACGCATAAAATATCTTTAGTTTTAATATGATTTGAAAATACTTATCTTCAACTGAAAAGAAAAGACAAGGGCCTACCTATTATCTAATCTGTGACAAGGGGAATAAAAAATCTACCTCAAAAATCCCGTATCTGAGATAAAATTCACTGAGATAATTAAATTCTAGAAAAATCAAATAAATGTCGATCGACCTAAGACCACATCAATGTGCTTTTTATATGGCATGAGACTAATATGATAGTAAGTGGTAGCATATAATTATAAGTATGATTATGATGGCTACCTGATGACAAGTGACTAACTTGCCATCAGGTATGCGAGTTTAAACCTAGTTACAACATCGCTAATGTTTATAATACTTTACACGCCTCGTATGCGACCTTCGTTAAAATAGCCTATGATTTCTGATTCTGATTGTTGCTGCGCGTATTAAAACAAATGCACCTTATGTCCGCGTTGTTAGCCCGTTACGCGCCTTTGTTAAGACCGCTCTTACTGTAGGGGTAGGTGTGAGTAAACTTGCTTTGATGTTAGTTGCCATCATGCCGACTGATGCGTGCCGGCTATTTAGAGAGAAGTAATCTTAACTTAAATTTATTTTTCCCATCTAAAGGCGCCTGCAGCCTCTTGAAATGTGCCTGTAAGTAACGGATGAGTTCGTCGCAAGTGCAAGTTTTGACGCTCCTTTGTTCGGTGTCGGCATTCTGGTGCGAGTAAAAGGGCGCCTATAATGGCTTACGACAAGTGTCAATGCGACATGCACTCTCTGATCTCAGAGTTCAACTCGAAGTTGTAAAATCAACGTGCGTGTAATTTAGTGAATCATTAACAAATACTTGTGTATAATATTTTTTTTTTATAGGATAAGGGTGACAAACGAGCACACAGTCCACCTGATGGTAAGTGGTTGCTGCGGCCCATAAACATCTACATCTATCCTCTATTACAAATCAAAATGTAGATGCGTTGTCACCCGTGAGGACTAAGATGGAATGCGTCATTTCCAGTAAAACTCACCAAGCGAAACGCAGAGGTAAACCTCTACTTCACGCTGGTTTTCTGTGAGGTCGTGATACCACCTCCCCGGTTCGAGCCGGTCCATCCGTGCGACAGCAAAAGCTGCCGCGTGGCTCTACCACTGTAAAGTAAAATAAATATCAGATGGATCAAAAAATTAACACAGTTATAATATTGCATGCCTTAAGCGCAAAGCGCGTAGTTATGTTCTACTAGCGCCTAAAAATCAAGATTACAACGTTTTGTCGCATAAAATCGTATCTAGCAATCATATTATACATATAAATGATATAAAAAGCACATTGTCAGAAAGATAAATGATTGTTGAACTTATTACTATTTTTTTTTATAATCGATTAATTGCTATTTTTACATAAAAAAGGAGTTTTAGTGGCTTTTGGTGTGGATTTATCAAGTCCGCATGGCTTCGTAAACGCAATAACTTTTGAAAATATCAATTGTTCAACTCAATTTATTTTTAAAACTCTTCATCTATCATGTGGGATGGTGCCATGGAATGTAAATGGCAGTTTAATTTTATTTTGTTTAGTTATAATTAATTTAATTCGGCTGCGAAATCTCGAAATTTTCGGTGTTTTAGCAGCCTTGTATTAATTTATTTTACTAAATACACTTTGCTCTGCCTTAGTACGCGCTCGGCCGCCATCTTGAGTTGATTGCTGTATCGTTTGTTTACAGCAGCGGTAATAGGCAGCAAAAATATCGATCGCTGTAGAAATACAAAATATCCCATACCGGCAGACGAAGTGTAGGGCGTCCCCCCACTAGATGAAGTGACGACCTGGTAAGACATGCAGGAAGTCAATGGATGCAGGTGGTTCGTGACCGTGCTTTGTGGCAGTCCTTGGGGGGAGGCCTATGTTCAGCAGTGGACTTGTGAAGGGCTATAATAATGATGATTTTTTTTTTATAGAATAAGGGTGACAAACGAGCACACAGTCCACCTGATGGTAAGTGGTTGCTGCGGCCCATAGACATCTACATCTATCCTCGTTTGCGGATCAAAATGCAGATGCGTTGTCACCCGTGAGGACTAACATGGAATGCCTCATTTCCAGTAAAAAGGGCCTCCGGCCACCTGCACTGACCAAGCGAAACGCAGAGGTAAACCTCTACTTCACGCTGGTATTCTGTGAGGTCGTGGTACCACCCCGGTTCGAGCCGGCCCATCCGTGCGACAGCAAAAGCTGCCGCATGGCTCTACCACTGTTAAAAACGTACGTCTTGAACGTCTTGAACTTTATGGAATAATCTGAAGGTGAATGCTACTGGAACTCCTCGTAAAGTAGAACTAGGTGTGCAGAGTTTGGCCTCGTTTTGTTAGTTATGATGAAACCTTACTTCCGGACTTGATAGAATGACCTGAAGGTGTACTTTAGTGAATGCTACTGGTACTTCTCAAAGAGTAGAATTAGGTGTGCCGAGTTTGGTCTCCTTTTGTTAGTTATGATGAGATATTACCTCTGGACTTGATAGAGTGACCTAAAGGTGTACTTTGATGACTGCTACTGGAACTCCTCGACGATGAGAACTAGGTGTCCCGAGTTTGGGCTCGTTTTGTTAGTTATGAATAGCCCTTACTTCCAGACTTGATGGAGTGACTTGAAGGTATACTTCGGTGACTGCTACTGGAACTCTTTGATTAATAGAACTACAATTTACTTTTTTTTTCACGATCATATGAGCATTATGAATTGTGTACTTTTGGATTTTCCAAGCTTTTTTATTGAAATTTGACATTTTGATAAATTATCGAAAAATTTTAAGTTTAGTAATAATTATAAGGTTTTCAGTGAAAATTTGTGTATAATTAAACTAATTTAAAATTTTACGTATAATCATGTTATACGTAAATTTTTTAATGCGCTTAAGGCATGCACCAGTGGATTTACCAATATTTTTAGAATGTTACCGGGTGTTTTACCGTTTATTATGAATGTTAATGTTGTGACGCGGCGATCATATAGTCATCTATCAGCAAAAAAATATCAGGCCTCTTGTAATGAGTTCAGAAAGGAACCCTGCTATTTTATCAAACCTCGCCGAGCAGACTTTAGGTGGTAGGACTCTTTTTTTTCTGCCTGAGAGCCCCCCTGACTAAGTACCACCCTCCTATCTCCATCAAATAGTAATGCTTGTACTGCTGTTTTCTTTCTGCTGAACGATAAGGAACACCAGTATAAGGTATTCCATTTTAGTCCACAGAGGTGACAACGTATCTACTGCCTTCTTTATTTGACGTCGTCTGCATGTATTCATGGATTGAAATAGCAACATACAGGTGGACTGTCAATTAGTTTGTCACTTCAGTTTATAAAAAAGCTTAACTGGTTTGTGCTTTTCAAGTTAAACCAGTAGCAATTATCTCAAATCTTTAGATAAACTCCTACATACAATAGTTACAAATATTAAGAAATATTTACAACTTAAAATTTTGGAAAACATAGAACAATGAGAGTCAGAATACAATTTTATTATCATGCATCACAAGTTGGTTGCCGTTGCATATATATTTTTCACTAGCAGTGACCCGCGGTTTCACCCGCGTATATCACGCGTCTACGCCTTGCGACATGCGAACTTCGAGAGAGACATCACGACGGACGGTTGCTGAATTAACAAAGATTTAAAAAGTGAAAAGTTTTACTTAAATTACATGGTTAACGTAATTGGTGGTTATGCATGGTACAGGTACTGATACGAATAATGTGGCCTAGTTTGTACCGGCGTTACTATTTCATATTTTAGCATGAAAAAGTAGTTATTGTGACATAACTGTAATAGTTAAATATATGGTATCGCAGACTTTTTTGTAGATATTGATATCCTCTATAAAACTGAAGTACATTACTTTGCTCTATTATCAATAGTTTCCACAGCATACTCGATATAAGGATTCTTTTTGGTATTTTTTTGACACCTTGGGTTACATTAACGAAGTTTTCATACGGATCCCTAACTTTTGAAAATATTATATAAGCCTATGTTCATCGGGGTTAATGTAGGATTCTAATGGCGAAAGAATTTTTCAAATCGGTCCAGTAGTTTCGGAGCCTATTCAATTCAAACAAACAAATCTTTCCTCTTTATAATATTAGTGTATATTGGTGGTAGCGGCGTAAAAGAATTTGTAAAAAAAAATATACCCACAAGCAACAGAAACTAGCATCAAACGTGAGTTGCTAATCTACTTGTCTGTGCGATGAAAACGGCTAATCCATCCTACACTAAAAGGCCCACGTCTTACACGGTGGGCCACGAATTAGTTTACATCATAATTTAATTTCCTCGTGCAAAAGCAAGGGCCGGGAAGAGGTAAAAGGGCTACTTCATTGCTCGGAAATTTAGTCGCAATGGATTCATTCACTGGGGCCACAACGCTTCCTTAGCGTCATCATCATCATCATCATTACAGCCGTTCACAAGTCCACTGCTGAACATAGGCCTCACCCAAGGAATGCCACAAAGCCACAAAGCACTCCCTTTGCGTAAAGCAATTTTATTTCAACAATTTTTCGTTTTCATATTTTTTTGTTTATGTAACTCATATTGGTTTTATTCTTTATATTTTTTTAATGTTAACAAATTCATGGCCCATCCTATATAGCAGTCTCATGCGTCATACTTAGGGGTGCTTATTGAAGTTGGTCTGCTCGGATTTACTGTGCACTGATATGTTTGGTCGACATAAAAACGGAGGAGGTTCACAATTCGACAGTGCTTTTCTTTGTGTGCCTTACGCGATATTTTTACTAATTGTAAATGCTGTCCAGATAGAATTTCGGCAACAGCGGCCAGTCTCAACGAAGACTAGCCATAGCCATCAATGCAGGACAGAATAGTGCACGAGTGTGCCCGTAAGCACATGTCTTTACGCCCTCTCTTCCATAGCCCTTCCGGTATATTGGTCCTCTGTGCACATTCCGACAGGACCACAATCCGACACGACGCAACGGGGAGAAGCCATTATGTGGAAATTATTTTATTCTTTTTATTTCTCAGAAGTCCATTTTTGCATTTTTTTTAAATTTTGCTTTTTAGTGTTACCGATGGGTCTATTATTTTTCGTTTTATATAATTTATGCTATGTAATATTCACCTTAAAAATTACAAAAAAGAGGACGCTGCGGAGTTTCTAACGTCATTCCTTCTCCTGTCAGAGTAACTTCATTTAGAATCGGTAGTTGATTTGGAAAAACAAAAGAATGTTTGACCACGAAATTTTAATCTCTTGTATCGAAGAAATAAATATATTTCATTTCATTATACTCAGGACATGTGAAAAAAAAATGCTAAAACTAAGTTTAAGCGGCGAATTTATTTCATATGCTTTGCAGAAAAAACTCTGACACCGTTTTGGGTCGACGCTCGAGCATATTTTGTTAGTAATGCATTCACGTTTAGTTTCTCGGTTGCATAAGATCTGAAAAGATTAGATAATTAAGATAAACGTTGTACATTAGTAAATAGTTTTCTTAGTTACATCAAATGCATTCTTACTCTATGTAAGGTGATATTTCATCTACAGTCCATTTCGCTTTGGTCCGAAACAAGATTTTGAATCTTTCGTTTATATCGTCCGGAAGATCGCTCTCGGAAAAGCCCCACACAACTTGGGGCGTGCTACTTTTATCCACGATAGCTATCCCAGATAATAAAGATTCCTGCAATAAAATAATTTAACACATTTTTTAATCGCACAACAAGAATTTATGTAAGTGGCTATGGACAAATTCATATTCGATACCTACCAATACTCGTATTACAATTTTGGTTAAGGTAAAACTTCGTAAAAATAGCCACAAAATTTATGCCGGCTGATTGCATCACAATAATTGTCTTATTATACAAGATTTGTCTATTGTGCGATTAGTTTGCAATTATAATATATATATAAATATATAAGTCAAAATATATATTATAGACACTACAGACTGAGTTTCTTATAATTGTCTTGAAATTTAGTTGTTGAAATCAACCTCAAGACATCTTGTATGTAATTGACTTTTCTTACTTCTTACTTGCACTGTGTGCAGTCTATGTACTATTAAACGAGGCTTTGGCAACTGAGAAATGCCATTCTGAAGTAAATGCTAAACCTGATAAACCTCATCCTAGTCTGCTGATTGGAAATCGATTAACACTTTCTGTCTGCTTAGCAAGGTTACTATGGCCATACCTTTCAAGATATGTAGCTATTACTTATTATAGATATGTAACTAAAATAATGTTATATATATAGAAGAACTACGCCTAAAAAACTTACGTCAGTGGTCATTCCTTCTGGCACTGAATCTCGCCACGCCTGCAGAAACTCTGCATAATTAAATTTTCCAGCACTCTTCAACAAAACTCTCGCTAAAAATCTACATACTTTATCTTGTTTATACTGATAATACTGTACATTTTCTTCTTTATATGTTTCAACGGTGTAAAATTTAAATAAGGCTTCTAACACAGGTACAGGTACAAGATCTTTTAGACTATCAAAGGTTATTTGTTTCGATATCCTATTCAAAGGCCATGAATTCTCTTCTATCAGATCTAACATGTACGAAAGAACTCTAAATTCGTAATCAAAATCAAGCAATCGATAGTGCTCATTAATTTTCACCGCCTGTATTTTTTCTAGTTCCATGTCTATTTCTGCTCGAGATGCCTGTACCTGTTCAAAAATTGCATCATAATCAAGAAGCTTAGATTTGTCAACCGCATATTCCAGCTCTGGACCTTGATATAAGGTAGCTTCTAGAAGTTTCCGTAATTTCGATAATCGGGGTTTACATGGTTTTAATTCATAATAAGTGAAAAACGAATTAACAACATCTTTGAATTCTATCTTTCTGGGCTCTCTCGTTCCGTCATCTGAATCATTTGATTTATTTAGACTGTTATTTGACTTATCGAATGATGTATCTGAATCACCTTCCATTGAATTATTACTTAATACTTCGTCTCCACCTGTCGATGCCGCGTACAGCAAATCAGGAACTAACAAAAGACTGTTGGAGGTTTCAGCTTCCTTAACATCGTATGTTTTATTTTCCGTGCACATAACTACATTTTCGTCTGGATCTCCTATTAAAAAAACACATATAGTCGTAATTAGCCTCCCCCCATTTTCGAGAGTATTATGTAGTAATTAGTCCGTCGCGCTGCTTCGAGTACATGTTGGCCGGACATTACAAAATGTTCTCGAGACATTTTCATTTGTATTTTTTACTTAAGATAAGTAGGTTTCCTTACAATAATTTCTTAAACCATCAGGTGATAAATGAAAACTTAAAATTACAATTAACAACTGAATTGGTGTCGACGGGGATCGAAGTCAGGTTGCTCGCGTACTTTGAAATTTACAGAAAACTTGAACAAATATTTATGTTTTGCAATTCTCTAAACGAAATGACCAAGAAAATAAGTAATTAATAGAGAAACATTAGAGTATGTTACTAATAACTAAGTGTGTGTATTCTTAAATAAAAAGTTAAGAAAGTGACCAAAAGAAAACGTCGGGAAACTGTTTTGGAATTGCAAGAGTTGCAATTAAAACAAACCCCTTTCGCTTTTTGAGAAGCCAAGAAGTTAATAAGGAGATAAAAATAAGATCGCAGGTGTATATATGTACATACAAAGTACAAATTTAAAACTACACATAAACATTTTTCGCAGCATATACTCGTACATGCAGCCAGAAACAACGTCCTGCTGTTGGCACGGGTCTTCTCTTATTTGTAAACGGGTCCTAAAGGACAAAGAAATGTTCACTGCACTGCTTCATTGCGGCGTTGTGGTGTTGTCTGAATAGTGGTGGACTTCACATCTCTTGAAAATGCAATTAACAATTTTATTGATGCCTCTCACAAATCTCTTGATGCCCACGGCTAGAGAGCAGTGGTAGCTAGGGGCTAAGCATTCGCTGTAAATTTCACAGTACTTACGCAAGTAATCCCTGCCGGCACCAATTAAATAGTATACGGTACGGTTACCTTTAAATACCAATCTGTTCCCAGCTTCAATTTCCTTAAGTAAATTTTCGTCCAACTGCATTAATCTCAAATTATCATTGCTACCACCAGCATGTGGCAACATCAAAACTTGTGTAATATCAGTTAGTTCTGATTCATGCAACTTAGCGATTTTAATAACTTTCCTGACATCCTCTGGAGTTCTTTGGTTGCTGGAAATATAAGATTTTTAAGGGTCAGAAGCTCAATATAGTTATGAGACTAGTTGAAAGTTTATTTGCTATCACGGTCCGATGGTGTGAGATGGACAGACGTGATAGAGAGATATATAACTATGCATGCATACGCACGTAATAACTCAAAGGATAACGGTTTAACAGACGTTTTATAGATTTCTTTATATTTTTTCACACATATTTTTCGTAGTGACAGACGATTGTTTTTATTGTTGTGTATTATATCATAATAAGATTTTGTAAAGTCGTCGAGGTTTATCCAATTTGATTGATTGCAAACTATAAAAAATACTATCATATATGTATATATGCACTAGTTTTTGTAATTACTAGCTGCTGTTTATTTAAGGAACGGGTTGTTTAATCCTGCTTATAGGTTAATCATAAATACTACTATTATGTAAATAACTATTCTACCTCATTAAAAATAATGCTTCAATGCTAACTTATGTATTGTTTGGTCCATATTAAAAAAAAAAACAAAGTTTATATAAAAATAATATATAAAAATATTATTTTTTCTCATATAGTCATGCATTTCTGTCATTCCATCCATTCCATTCCAGTCTATAAAAGTCCACTGCTGAACATAGGCACTCTATGGGGGAGATAGATTGCCTCACAGTTGGGATTTTTCCATAGTTGACACGCTTGGCGAGCGGGTTGTCAACCGCAGTTTTTTTTATTATTTTGTGTTGTTATCAGGAAGATGCTACTGCCCATCACCTGTTTCAATTTAACTCTATACGCCTCTCATGACACACACGGGACAATATGGGGTAGTGGATATTAAACCGCCACTACACGGCATTGTCATTGATGACATTGTGATTGATTGATTTGTGATTGATGGTAAACGTAGTGATTATATTCTCTTTGATTGATGGGTTGAAAATCTTTTCGATAATCGACAAAAGAAGAAATATAGAAGGAATTGCAATTAAACTATATTTAAAAACTTATTGAGAAATAAATTTATTTTATTTTATATTTATTCCTTATAAACAACGGTAATTAGGTTGAAAAGTATTTTTCATTAAATAAAACTAACTTTTACGGATTATATCGCGTTTAATTGTGACTTTTTAATTCCCGACGTTTCGGGTGCTTTGCAGCACCCATGGTCACGGCGGGGACTGCCCCCCGTGACTATGGGTATAAAGGGACCAGAATTAGTTTCATTTATGAAATCATTATAAGTATTTGTCATATAAATTGAAGCTACTATACACACTTTCATTTGACAAACGAATATTAAAAATATAAGCGCATCATCAATAATAAAGGGTTCTTCAATAAGGGCGGGTAGATGTGGAAATGAAATAAAGCAAGTTGTGTGTGAGGTATTAACAAAATTATTATTTTTTATTTAAAAGGCCCACATGTGCCATTAAGTGTGGAATATGACATCGTTCAAATGCTCGCCTTGGCTTCTTACAGTGGCACGGATCCAAGTGGTCCAATTTTCAATGACTCTTCTGCATATATCCGGCTGTATTTTAGCAATGGCCTGTGTTATGTTCACCTATAGGGCATCGGTCGATTGAGGTTTGTTTGCATAGACCTGCGGCTTCAAGAAACCCCACAAGAAAAAGTCTAGCGTGGTCAAATCGCATGACTTTTATGGTCAAATTACATCACCACTGCGAGGTAAGCTTACTCTTAAATAGCTCATGGAGAATGTCAATCGTGGCGTCCGCTGTGTGGCACGTAGCGCCACCCTGCTGTAACCACATGTCGTCTATTTCCATATGGTTTAATTTAGACTGGTTATAATCTGGTACTGGTTACTATCTTGTACTGGTTATCATCTGGTACTGGTTATCATCATTCTGTAGTAGTGCTCACCGTTGACTGTGTGGCGGGTGGAAGGAAAAGGGGAGATCTCCCGCCGGGCAAGGTGTTCTGCCCGGGTAGCGGCCAACACTCCGATTGGTAGTTCGGAGCTATTCTATACAATATGTAACGTAATTAACGCACATCCTCAGACACCCCAATTAGTATATTATGTTATAATCATTATACATACACTGACTTTTTAATTAAACATGTTTATGCATTGATTATTTATTAAATTAGTTATACTAATTCCGGAACAATTTTGTGGTCACAGTATAAATCCACGAACGCACGCAATCGCTCACGTAGGTATAGGTTTTGAGGGTCTTTCTATCACAGTAGGTACCTAGTAGCTCGCGTTCGAGACGAGTTAACGCCGCCGCCGCTTGACACAACTGTATAGGTGTGATAATATGACTTCATACGTATTAATATTTGATACGTACGTAATCAGGTGATCTGGGAGGTCAATGGCCCGGCCGCCGCGACCTTCATAAGGTACTTCAAACTCTGTATTTGTAAAGACTTTAAAATACTTGAAATAAGGTTCAATTATCTTTATTTTGTATTGAATGACGGAATTTGTATGAATACAAATAAAACTGCACTTTTAAGTCTTATTGCCGTGAGTTACGGTCCATTTCAGTTTGTATTGACTGTACAGGTTTAGTGTGACTGTAAATTACGTAGTTTCAATTATTTCTCGAACTGGGGGCGACTAAATCTAGTCCAGTTTAATCCTCAGAAGACACAAGTTTGCGCGTTTACCGCTAAAAAGAACCCCTTTGTCGTATCTCCTCAGTTTCAAGGCACTCCCCTGGTTGCCTCAGCCAGTATCGGAATCCTCGGCGTCGACATATCGAGTGACGTGCAGTTTCGTGGTCACTTGGAAGAGAAGGCCAAATTGGCCTCTAAAAAGCTTGGCGTGCTCAGCAGAGCGGGACAGTATTTCATGCCGGCACACCGCCTGCAACTTCTTTACAAGGCGCAGGTTCGGCCTCACATGGAATACTGTTCCCATCTCTGGGCAGGGGCTCCCCAGTGCCAGCTCCTTCCACTTGACCGCATCCAGCGCAGAGCGGCTCGAATCGTCGACGACCGAGTCCTTTCCGATCGGCTCGACTCATTGGCGCTGCGAAGAGATGTTGCATCTCTTTGCATTTTCTTTCGCATCTACCATGGGGAGTGCTCTGAGGAATTGTTCGGATTAATCCCAGCCGCCAAATTTCACAAACGCACATCGCGGCAGAACTCCCGATACCATCCACACCATCTGGATGATTGGCGGTCCACCACTGTGCGATTTAGAAGATGTTTTCTTCCTCACACGACTTCCTTGTGGAATCGATTACCATCAGCGATTTTTCCGGACCGATACGACTTAGGGACCTTCAAGAAAAGAGCGTACTCCTTTTTAAAAGGCCGGCAACGCATCTGCAATTCCCTCCCTGGTGTTGCAGTTGTTCATGGGCGGCGGTAGTCACTTACCATCAGGTGAGCCGCATGCTCGTTTGCCGCCTCTCCTATAAAAAAAACCTATATTAAAAATGATAGAAACCGATTCAGTAAACGATTCTGTAAAAAAAAACCTTTGTAAAGCTAGATGGCTTGCAGAATGTGAAGACTGCAGACAATATCTGCTCAGGAGCGAATGAATGGGGTACTTGAGGATGATGAAGAATTGAAGTTGTTGTTTCCGAAGGTTATTGGTTGCGTGTTCAGATCACGTCGGGTGGTCACCAATGTAGCCGGTGAAAGGAAAAGGGGAGATCTCCCGCCGAGCAAGGTGTTCTGCCCGGGGAGCGGCCAACGCTCCGATTGGTAATTCGGAGCTATTCTATATATGCTGCTTTAACTTCGGAACTTTGTAAGCGTGATTTAGGCGTCCATGTGTTTCGCTTGTGGCGCGACGTCAGTGCCGCCACAACGGTGACCGCCTCACCAGCATCGTTTTCGAAAAAGTACGAACCAATGACAACGCCGGCCTAAAATCCACACGAAAACGATAACTTTTTGAGCATGCATTATCACCTGGTGAACCTCGCGTGGGTTAGTGTCCCATATACGGCAATTCTGCTTATTAACACAGCCATTCATTCAAAAATTCGCCTCGTCGCTAAAGATGATTTTTCGGTCAAAATTGGGGTCCTCTTCCAAACGATTCGAAGCCCAGTTAGAGAACATACAGCGTTGTCTAACTGACTCAGAAGTCAGTTGGATCTTGTATGGGTGTAGGCCTCAGTTCCGACGCAAAATTCGCCAAGTTGAGGTCTGCGAAAGGCAGAGTTCTTGTGCACGGCGTGGAATCTACTGCCTCGGATTCTGCTGTACACTTTCCCGAAGCGCGACTATGTTCTCGGCCGATCTTGCGTTCGTTGAACGTACTAATTATGGCTGATTGTTTACCGAACCGGTCGTTTCACATTTGACCACCAAACGTTGACGAGTCGACTGTGAAGGGGCACCAAGTCTACCGTAAATTGAGAGCAATGCGCGAAACGTTTGCACTATGAACACTCATGTTGATAATAAAGTTTTATCATTTAAACGTGCTGTTCAATCGTATAACTTGCCATGGTAACACAAGTAACTAAATAATAAACAAAAGATTTGATAAATGTCACCAAAACAAAATGGCCGCCACGGGCCATCAAAATCTACCCGCGGCAAATGATAAACTCTTTATACTCTTATAAAGACACAGGGTCAGTAAAAAGCGCCAGTGCTGGCGCTGAGGACTGACTCCGACTGTTTACATAGTCAGTAGTTGTGGTAACTTCTTCAGGGTGTACGCACTTTATTGAAGTCAGTGGGCAAAAATGAATTCACGGAACCGGCAGAATTTTGAAAATTGAAAGATTTATTGAGAAAATGTTCCTATCTACTGTTGAAAGAGTTGACGGAAATGTTAGAAGAAATATTTAAAAAGAAACGACTTTGGATAAGAAAATGGATAGACGACAGATAAGAAACTGAAGGTTCTGCTTTGTTGTTGACGTGACGTCACGCTACAATGCAACGCCAGCGACTGACCAAGTACTGACTTGGTCGTTTAGACAAGGTTAATACCGCTGACTTGGGTAGCGGGAAAAGTGGAGTGACTTCAAAATATTCAAGCAGGAATATTGAAGTCAGCACTGGCGCGACAGCGCTGTACTGACTCCAAATCAATTTACACTATGTTAGTATCGGGTCAACGCTGATTTGCCTGAACTTTGGAGCCAGTTACTAACTCTGTGTAAATCAGCGATCAGTTTCCGGCAGTTGCCGTTGTTTCGTTCCGTGCCTCGGAAAATATATATAGCCGTTGGTCCTGCGCCTGATCTTTCTCCGGTCACGTCGGATTACCGTCCCATCAAACTATAATTGTGAGGGAATTGAGTGCACCTGTGCACATATAATCGTGTACTTGTAATCCTATTCTGCACAGATGGTCAGCATCAGTGACGAAAATTTGGTCAGAAAGGACATTTGCACAGATTAATATGATGCCTCGAAACATTGGGCATTTTTAACGACTATAAACTATGCGGTTTTATTGATTATGAACCTTTTTTTAATTAATTAATTATATCAACTTAAAAAAAAAAGTTACCATTTCTTCGTTTTAGGCAAAGTTGAGTGAGGCGAGGCAAAATTAAGGAGTCGGTCAGTATAAATTGTTTTGCACATCTGATACAATAAAAAACTTTTCAAAATGTTTAAGTCCTGTTAGGCCCGCCACATACATACGGAATTCCGTTTCAGAATTCCGATTCGAGATTCCGAACGCAGTAAGTTCATATAAAATCTATGATCCGTCACACACGTACGGTAGTTTTCCGTTCGAAATTTTGCGGGCAAAACGGGATTGGATTCCATATGTGTGTGGCCGACCCGTTCGGAATTCCGAAACGGAATCCCGAACCGGAATTCCGTATGTTTGTAGCGGGCCTTAATGACTTTTTGCGCTAGTCCGTCCCCATTTCCCTAGAGGAGTTCAATCAACATGGGTGAGATTACACATATGTTCTGGTGATTAATTCTTCATGTGTGACCAAAATTTAATTAGAAAGAGAGAAAAATTATCGGGTTGGCAATAGATATCCGGTACTTGATTTTAATTACGTTTTTAGTTTAGGAGGCTTGTATGGGCTAAGCATGAACCTTTTACACTGTTTTTGAATGTCGGAAATGAGTTTTGAATTAATTACGATAAAAATAAATTTCACTAAAAATTCCGTATAACGAAACGCAAATATGACATTTTGTATAGTGTTATGAGATTAGATATCAATAATCGATGTAAAAAAAGTGTGAAACGGAACGGTGTTGACGGCCATAATTTGGGCAATCGTAAATGTCAAATATAATATATTATTTATCAACTTGAAACTTTATTCAAAACTTTAGAAGATTTACCACCATCAAGGACGAAAAGGGCACAATTTTTACAAGGAAAAAGGAATACACACCTTTATATTCATCTCTACTAAGATCAATTGCGGTAATTATCTTATAATAATTATTCATTTTTTTCCCTAATAACGATATCCGCTATATTTACCTTTTTTGTAAATATAATTGGCAATTTTATATGGTTGACAATGCATACTACTCACTGACCTTTATATATTACGGGAGTATATATCAAAAATATTTACTCTAAGGTTGACAAACAGATGAGATGACAGCTACTTAACTGACACTGACACCTGACAGCAATTTGACAGTTCTCTTTTGTGAAATAAAATTTTTCGATACTCGATAATTTCGTTTCGTCGCTTTCTGCCATAACTTTCAGTTTACCTGTTGCCGAATTAGTGTACAAAACAGAAATGTCTATTTTTAGTGATATATTGCCAATTAATAAAAATGAAGACAAAAAACAGGCTGGTGGTAACCTATCCCCTTACCTAAACTTCGATCCCAATTATATACCAAAAATGCAACCAGAATTCATATATCCTGATGACAGTCATATGGCTTCCACAGCAAGAAGATCAAATGTGGCTCTGCCCATTATTGGAATGTCTTTCATGACTGGTTCAGGTGAGTACAACATGATATAACCTCAAAAATAATTATTAAAGTTTTTACATTACATTTATTTTCCGTTCTATTCAAGATGGTTTTAAACTGTTTTGTCCAACGTAATTAAATTTAAAGTCTTTGCTTCATTTAGTTTACATTCCTCTCTCAATAATATCTGTAATATTTTTCTAGTGAGATCATAACATTCTTGACACTAGTAGTATCCATCCAATCTTTTGATTATACAAATATGATACAAAGACCAGAAATATTGACCCATATTTGAATTTTTTAAAGTCACAGCCTATATACTTCCAAAGCTGGGTACAGGCCTGCTCTAATCTCTGAGAGGGTTTTAGATTTTGTTTGTCACTTGCCCTTCAATGTTACCTGATTTCACATGTCTTTGAAATCATTGTTTTTAATTTCTCAGACATCCAGTTTTTCACATAATGTTTTCCCTTCACCACCAAACATAATCAGCGCTTACAATAGTAATTAACAATTTCATTGGTGCTGGCAGGGATTTAATTAAAATTTAAACAATTTTTTTCTAAATTTTATCGCCTTGCTCAAAACTGTGATGCTAAAAAAACTACATTGAGTGCTTAGCCCCTGAACTACCATGGTTCCATGAGCTATTTCATTTTATTGAAATTGTACTGATAAAAAATGAAACGAAACAACAAGCAAGCTTACCTGAATTTTATTACCAACATTAAGAATAAAATGGATAATTGGACATAGTGACACAAAAAGATTTAGAGCTGTTTAGATAATGGTAACTTTTAAGATATTGGTGTTTGTAGTTTTGATTGGTTTGCATTAATAATTACTTGCTTTGATTAATTACTTTTTATTGAATTTTTTTTACTCTATTGAAGTCTAGACTTCAGGATTGCTATGGCATATTTAACTTGAGCTTGGGTGAAATTCTCTGATTCTTATCACTCTCTATCAGATGCAACCATGGAGCATTGTAATGATATGTTGTATTAAATATTTTGCAATAGCATATTGTATTCTATTATATGTAGAAATACTCCATAAAATATTTAATAACCATGTTGTATTAATTTACTTAAAATATAAGAAGAAACACAAACATATTATCCATGAATAAGATATTGGTGTTTATAGTTTTGATTGGTTTGCATTAATAAATACTTGCTTTGATTAATTACTTTTCATTGATTTTTTTTACTCTATTGAAGTCTAGATCCTCAGGATTGCTATGGCATATTTAACTTGAGCTTGGGTGGAATTCTCTGGTTCTTATCACTCTCTATCAGATGAAACCATGGAGCATTGTAATGATATGTTGTATTGAATATTTTGCAATGGCTATGCTATTGCAAAATTTAATATAACATAATTATATGTAGAAATACTCCATAAAATACTTAATAACCATGTTGTATTAATTTACTTAAAATACAAGAAGAAACACAAACATATTACCCATGTAAAAAAGTAACAATCTAAATGTTCCAGCATTGGGTGGAATGGCTGGTTTATATAGAGGATTAAGAGCAACAACCCTTGCGGGACAGACTGGCAAAGTACGGAGAACACAAGTTGTCAACTATATTATGAAACAAGGTAATTTTTTATATTAATTCAATCAGTTTTAATTTATCTTCTCAAGATTCACAACATTCCAAAGCCAGCACTCTTCTTCTTCAATGAACTCCTTTTTAAAAGATTCTTGCTTAAATTTTATAAAATTAATTGCCTTGAAGTAGTACAGAAATTATTAACTGCATGAATTAAGAAAAATCATCTCTGAGAAATCCTGATCAAGCCTCTCTCATTGTATGAATAATTATAATATTATGCTTGGCATAATGATTATGGTGCAAGTTACACAGTTTTAATACTTCTAGTCACTAGTCTGGATGTTTTGCACCAGATAAAAATACTTTTGGTGTGGTGGTGGCAGAGGCTCCTTCACCTCAATTCACCCAATGGGTGTTGAAAGGAACTACTTCCAACAGATGGCGGTATAACCACATCTGGGGACTTGAAGCAGCATTAACGGTTCGAAATGTTTACAATTGTCAATCCAAAAAAAATATTTTAAATTAATTTCTCCTTATCCAGGTACTAACACGGGTTGCACATTGGGAATCATTGCCTCGTTCTACTCATGTATAGCTCTTGGTGTCACCTGGTTACGTGACAAAGAAGACACATCAAACACCTTTATAGCAGCTGCAACAACTGGCATCATATATAAAAGCACAGCTGGCTTACGTTCAATCGGCCTAGGAGCTGCAGTAGGATTAACTCTAGCCGGAGTCTACACACTAGTCACAGATAATGACAATATATGGAGCAAAGCAAGATATAATAGATTGTGATCACACTACCCGCCTTTACACTAATCATTTAGAGACAAGCTGTGCCATAATATAATTTGCATATTTAAACTACCTTGATACATGTAAATTAACATCATATAAAATCTAAGGAAGTGTGGATGAATATCCCAGAATCAAACAATTAAATTAGTTTTATTCTTAATAACGATAAATACTTATAGGAGAGAAAAATTATTTATAATTGGAAAATTTCAACATAATATGTACATATGCTATTTATAATGTTAACATTATGGACAAATATAACATTATTTCCCTTACTTACTTTCTTTCTATTGTTGGGACATGAGTTTGAATAAAACAATGAAAAAAATTATAATAATATTGAACATAATTTTTTTAAATTCAAATTTAAGTTATCAAACTTCAATTTTACTCTCTTGAAAAACGCTTCATTTAGATTTCATGGTGACTTTCAGTGTGCGAGTGATATAGTGGCACAGATATTTTATTTTATTACCTTTAGAGTTATGTAAATATATAGACTGTTATTTTTAGTTATGTTAATGCAATTGGCATCAAAGGATCTGTAAAGTGTGAAAGACTTACTTGTGCCATGTCTAACACACTTATTTAGATTATGTGCCTATCTTTAAGATTGTTCTGTTGCTGGTACATATTGTTCCTGAATCAGCACAGGAGAAGCACAATTATCCATAAGCCTCCAAAATAAAACAAATTATTTGAAAAACTAAAATCTTTAATTTATTTTCCCAATTTCTCAATGTACATGTAAAATAAGACAATATCATGAACCTTGCAATATTGACGTAAGTAGTTACACATTATTACATTTGTTGAACATATTTAACTAAATTACACAGAATATCAAGATAAGTTTGTTTATATATTTAAGTTTCATATTATTTTATACATTAGTAATGTATGATTTTATAGGACGATACTCTTTTCATGCTAAATATTTTATTAGCCTGTTAGCAATAAAATTTATTTAGTTACATATTGTGTAATTTTACTTAAAGTTAACATTGAAATCAAAGAAGGCTTACAGTAGTGATGGTACATTGGGGCTGCAAAAGTCTTAAAGTTATGGTTCAAATCTACTATTTGACTACTGTGTAGTGTGTACTATTGTGTAAAAAAGTGCAGCTCATATGTTTTTAATATTCACTGTGAACTAAAATCAAACACAGCATATAATTTGGCACCAATTACATTGATAATTTTTTTAGAAGCCAAACAACATCCACTTACGGGCACTGTAACACAGTTATTTAACTTTATTACACAGATTTTGATATGGCTGCAACTGTTTTCAACGAAAAAGATAAAATTATATTGCTAGTATTATTTTTATCATACACAACATGATAACACATTATCTAACAGTATATTATGATGGATGGACTTTTTGCATACTTTAGGAAGGTTGTGTAACATTGAGATTCTATTGGACACTAATTACACATCTATATTGTGGGAGCAAACAGGAAATATTTTATTAAATTCTATTTAAGAGTTCAGCAGCTGGATTTGGATCAAATGGGTACTCCTCTGTTTTAATGTACATAAAGTCTTACTAGGTTTAAATATGAGTAAGATTTAATATAATATAAATCTCTAAGTGACAGCTTCTCACTTAACCATTCTTAATAATATTGATACATATTTTATGTAACATCATGAAATGAGAATTGATGATCACAGACATCAACAAAAATCCTTTTTAATATGTACAATAGCTAAAGTTACTCTGTATTATTAATAACTTAAAACCAATATTACTAAACTTTTAGGCAATTTAGAAGTTAAAAATGCAAAACTAACCTTAAGATCAGCATGAGCAAAAATAAGTATACATAACATACATACTTTGTTGAGCATATCACTCCCTCTTACATTTACAATCATGCTCTATCAATGCTACCATCACACCCGATATGAAATTGTTTTCTCATCTTTAATGTAATTAATTTCCGCAAAGTACATACCTGCTTCTTTTAATTAATATTAAATTGTTAAAGTAGGCTCTTAAATTATTTTACAACATATATTATGCTACCAGTCAGTACCTAAGTGCAGTATATTTACATGTGATAAGAGACTATTTAAATAGACAACTATACAAATTACCATTTCATATTATAATTTTATCTGATAATAAGTTCATCAAAACAAGGGCGCTTATTTATTAGTAATATCTTCAAACTATATTCATACATGTACTATATCAATCTAAATGCATTAATTTGTTTAAGTAGTGAACAAAATGTGAATACATACCATTATTTATATTTGTAAAACAGATTTTAAAAATGATATAAAAGCAAATGACTTTTGATTATGCCCATTAAAAGTTCAAAAAATATCTCAGGTAGCATTATATTAAGCTGAAAATATGAATTAATCATAAATGCATACAAATAATTATTTGATTGTTCACTTGACCTTAATCTCGATATAGTCAAATCTAGCAAAAATAGGTTAAGAAAATAATTGCACTGCCATTTATTAATCTGATATGTTATATACATATTAAAGATCTGTCATATCTTAACTGGTTTCTGCAGTCTCCGCTGCAACCTCTGAGCTCTGAGGCGCAGCACTTTGTATGTCACGAAGCTGCATTCAAAATAGACTTCATGTCCTCTGGCAGCACACAGTTCAGATCATCGAGACGTCTTGCCAGCAATGTTCGAGTATTATCAGCAACTGGAGGATCATTTTTTAAAACTTCCCTTAATTTTAACACCATATCAACAATTTCTACTTCTTTTTTACCAATCGACCACTTTTTAAGATCACTCTCAGCTAATGCTTCTAACTGCAAAGCATGCAACTTATTGGTCAAATTACTATGTCTCTGATGAAACCAAGCACTAAAGTTTGGTGTTCTAAAGAAATTACGATATAACCCATTCCAATCTCCTTTAATTCCTGTTGTTAATTGAGGGCCTGCTTGTTGAAGTGTAGCAAAAAAGTCTTCCGGGTTAAATGGATTAGGTACAGGTGGAGCCCGGAATGGAGAAATATTTTTCTGCAGTGGCATTAAAGAAGCCATGTAACGTTCCAAAGGAATCATAAAACTCTGTGTTAATTCTAACAAATGACGCTTAACCATTGCTGTTTGTACTTCAGATGGACGGTCTGTTCTCATTCCATTATGCAGCTTCTTTATAATTGATTTATCTTTTTCTAAAAATGGTTTGTATTGAGTATATACACCTGGAGCTGTATCTAACAGCTTAATGTTACCAACTTTTCTAAGTTTCGTTTTGACTGATGTTGCATCACCTAGCTTGATAGTGTGAGGCCAGTGTTGTAATGTTTTAGTAAAGAATGGGTTTGTAACACCCAATATTACACAAGGAGGGTTAAATGTTTTTCTTGTAAATTCTTTAAATTCACTATCATGAATTGTAAAGTATGGTCGGTATTCTGCTGAATATGGCAGTGGCTGGATTAAGTATGTCAATGCTTGAACCAAAGATGAACACTCAGTTGGGGAACTAGCCATCACTACTATAGGCTCAGCAGTTAAAACCAATTCCCATAATAAATGTAAATGCGATATTAAGCTAGAAAGAGCATCGAAAACATTAACATCTTGGATAGACACAAGTATATGAGGCACACTTGTAGAATGAATTTGTTTCGCAATATCGGACCTTGTTACTTTGCCAGTCTGATGATTAGGAATATATGACTGGAAGACTGCACCTAAAACTGGCAAAAGAACATTTTGTCCAGCATCTAAAACTGGCCATCTATTGATATCATGACAAGCAGCTTCTAAGCTGCTCTCGCCATCTTCAAAGTGTTTTGGAGCAATAAGTTGTATCACCTTGTAAAATAAATTTATAAAGGGTAATCGAGTTAGTAATATAATACTTTTCTGGAAGTATCCACGCGGTAATGATGGGTCCTTGACCTGTCGAAAGTATACGAAACCCCAATAATGTGTGGAATCCGCACGCAAAATCGGAACACTCTCTTCATTGTAATTCAACTGTTGTTGCGTCAAAGGTGAGCGCGAGCGTAATCGAACATGAAACTGTGTGTCTCCCATACATCCCGAATTAGAGTCGGGAAATGCCAAGTAACATATATTACATTTTTCTTGGTCCGTTAAATTAACTCCTGGGGGATATACACTTTCCAATGCCTGACCTAACTCTAGATCAAAAGTGACTACACAAATACAGTGAAGCCACTCAGTAAATCTACTCCATTTCGCTTGGAACTCCCTTTCTTCAGGAAGAATGTCATTTTCTTCGTAATTTTGTCGTCCACAGGCCATTTTTAAATGTTGTGTATTACCACATTTTGTCAAACATCAATATGTCACTATTTATATCAATGTAAATACACTGTAAACACTATAAATATATTGTTTATATGAAAACACTCGATTTTTTTAAACCATGATAAAAAAAAACAATGGAGTAGATGCAATAGCAGTACGTCTTACAACAGCTGTTCCTTCAACATGGCTGCGCGCGCCAAAACAAAAGTTGTCCGTTTCCAGTAAGAGATTGTAATTTTATAAGAAAAAATATAAAACATCTAGTAACTTACCAATTCGCCATATTCTGAAATTAAACGTGCACACATTTAAACAACAAAACAATAACTTGTTAACTGTTTAATTTTTAAATAATTTATTATTTATGTTCGGAGCAAGTTAAAACTTATAACTTAAAACAAGAGACAATATCGTTCCGATGAACGCAGTCGCAGTTTTTGTACGTAGGAGTTTGTATAGTACTTCTTTTCTTAAACTTCTTTATGTTACGAAACAATGAATCTTCAGACCTAAATCAATCCAATTTTAATATATAACATTACATACTCTTTGACACAATTTTTTAAAATTGTTTTAGTACATTTTAAATTCTAAGTTTAAGCTTAATTTAAATAAAGATTTCAATTCAATCATTGTATCGCACAACCTAATCTACAACAAAAAACGTAGCAAGCATGAAGTAGGTATACGTAGCGTAAATTAGGACAATCATAATACTCTTTGGAGTAAAGGGTTTTTGATGGGAATTCGAAAGCGGACGATTTACTGCTCTTATATTAACGTCGGATTGAAATATATTTATTTGTTCGACTTAAGGAAATAAATTTCGCTTGTGAAAAGTCATATTCTTAAATCTACTACTCTGACCTGGGAAAAAACGGTGAAAGAAACTCCTTTTGTTTTTTTTTTAATTAATTAATACGTTTTAATAATGATTACGATTTATATTAAGTAAAAGTGGTGCGGTTTTGTGTATTAAATGTCTGCGTATGTCCAATATTAATGGAAACGATGTTACAAGTGCATCGGTGGTGATATAAATCTCAATTATTTATCCGTTGAGATCACCAAACACTAATACGCCTAGGTACTAATAATTACGTCATCAAGTCTTCAACTGTCCGCTCCACTAAGTTAGGCTGTCTTCAGTACCTCTCAAAAACTTCGCGAATAATGAATCAAGCAAATCTGTATGATCTAAGACCTTTGCCTGATTTAATTAATGTATTGCCATATAATTATTATTTAGAACTTTCTACCATGCGTAGCGTAAACTTAGAATATACATATTCTAAGTCTATGCTTAGAATATACTGGCAATCTGGCATATAATTAATAATTTTCCAAAATTTTACACGTTCCTCGACTGAATGTGGTGTCAATAATAGAAATAATCCTGATGGTTGCACATTTCACAGGTAAATTCTTAAGACGTCGCGTCGTTACTGCTATAACGCGTCTATTTTGGGTTAAAACTTATGTTATATACTGTTTAAAATATAGAATATTTTAATTGTTTTATTAATTTTGATATTTTGACGTGACAAGGTCTTATAAATCGATGAAGCTCGCTGCACGAACGAAAAAACATGACTCATGCGGCGTTACCTAGGCGTTCCATTTCATTTAAAGTGCAAGGGAGAGCGTGGAACGAGCGACTGTGCAAGCGAATGTGGTGTCAATTGTTTATAGCAACGATAATTGATTCTTTCGATATTAAATATTTCTTATGACGTTGTCACGTTCAACTATCGTCAGTAAACCGACTTTACAGACGACTGATTTTTTTTTTAAATATTTAGAATTAAAAAAATTAAAGATATTAAGAAAAAAGTCACGTTGTAACTATCTGTAGAATGTAAATAAACAAAATATTTTACATTCTAACGATAATTACGTAGTTCTATTACACGAAAATCGCCAAGCATGTAAAACCTACTTAAAGACGAACACGACGGAGCCGCGTGACACGAGACGCCGAGTCAGCAGGCGCCGACAACCCGACGCCCGTGGAAGTGAGCGTCGGATTTCGTCATTCTTCGGTCACACTTCGACCTAGCTAATCATATTAATTTAGTTATAGAATTAATGTAATCTTTCCTTTATTAAATTTATATTTTAAGAATTGTTTTTTTTTAAGTCCTTCGGCTGCAGCTAACGCAATTGGCGCAGTCGGTAGGATATTAGAGTCAGTACGCGGCGTTAAAATCTCCAAAAGTCGGTAGATTTCGATTGGCGCTGAAGGACGCTGATTTGGCTCCCTAGCCTTAATCTAATATCCGAACCACGTGGCAGCAGCACCGGGGACGAGTATCCGAAAATCGATACGCGGAGGAAACCAGAATGATATTGTAAGTATGCAAAACTTTCTTTTTGTGTTGCTTTCCTTTTATCCTTTAAGTTTTATCCTTATTGTCCAAAATTTTTCACCCAAAGAATAGGGGGCCTAGCGAGGCTGGTTTTCGACAGTCTCGCCGAAATATAGATTTAGATACTCGTAATTTAAGAAATATTGAGGAAGAATTAAGTTTAAATTCACTAAATTCCAAAATGCCTTATGATCCCGATGTAATATATAAGGCCTTGCGCCCAGTGCCAGATTTCGACGGCAATCCAAATATTCTCACAAGATTTATTAAAATATGCGATCAGGTCGTATCAACTTACATGAGCTCTGAAGCCGGTAGTGAATTATCTAATTTATGTTTATTGAACGGAATTTTGAATAAAATCACCGGACCTGCGGCTTCAATCATAAATTCTAATGGCATCCCTGATAATTGGCTAGGAATTCGCGAATCTCTTATTAACAATTTCGCAGATCAAAGAGACGAAACTGCGCTGTACAATGACCTTTCCTTAGCCTCACAAGGCCACAAAAGCCCTCAGGAGTTTTACGATCACTGTCAGACTCTTTTTAGTACCATCATGACATATATATCGTTGCACGAAACCATCCCGACCACTTTCGAGTCTAAGCGGACATTGTATAAAAAGCTCACTATGCAGGCTTTCGTTCGTGGCTTACATGAGCCCTTAGGGTCTAGAATAAGGTGTATGCGCCCTTCTACAATAGAGCAGGCATTGAAATTTGTTCAGGAGGAATTAAATATTTTATATTTGCAACAGCGTAATAATGATGTACACCCTAAAACTCTCCAGCCACCTCCAAGAACACAAATACCAATTCCAATGCCTTCTCAATCTAAGCAAAATTTCCAGCCTCCACCTATGATCTTAGCACCCGTTACTCAGAGACCGATGTGGATGCCACCTCAACCTCAACCATTTAAATTTACTCAACCGCAAAATCAATTTAAGTTCAATGCGGGCCCTCAACATCAGTCTCAGTACCGCATGCCAACACGTACTCAACAAATGTTCAGTGCACCACCACCACATTATAACCCACGTAGTAACGTGTTCCGTATTCAGCCTCGTTATCAGCAGCCTCAGAATCTTGGCCCTAAGCCTATGAGCGGCGTTCAACATTTCACGCCTAAAGCCTTACCTCCTACAGGACGACTAACTGGCCATGATTGGAATAAGCACGGTAACCCACCACCTACGAATTATTTTAAAAGCCGTGAAATGAATCTTAACGAGTGTGACGGTTATGATAACTGTTACTATGAGCCTGACTACAGCAACTATTACGCGGATTACTCACGCACAGCTGTTTAACGTTGAGTGCACGCGCACCCAGCCTATAACCGAACGCGCTAAAGACGTTTTATCGCGACTCCGCACTGACCATCTTAACTACTTCGGTTCCGGTATCGATCGGACGTGTCGCGAGCTCGCGCTTTCTTTTGTTTTTCTTTTATTGGTTATTTTGGGTATTACTGTTGTGTTTTTGCTGCTTTTTGTTATATGTACTTTTATTTTGGTTATATACAGTATTGATATCGGTGTTGTGCGAATTAACGCTTAATTAGATTATTTTTTGTGTATTTCGTGGATTATTAGTGACAGTGTAACTTTAGTGGGTAGTTGGTTCAGACGTGTCGTTCGAGTGCCTTCTGGAACCTTCGGTGGCAACTTGCCGCTAGGGGGTGATAGTCTGCACTTCCGGCACTGCGACGCCATCTGCGGGCGCCGTGCGCGCAACCATCGCGGTTTGTGCTGTCTGTGCCTGTCAGGCCGGGTGTGGCGTCTGTTGCGCCGTGCGCCGCTGAGTGGCGCTAGGTGTGTGTCCGCACCTCAGCGACACCTGTTTAAGTTAAGTTGTACTCTTTACTGTGACAGTGACACTTTAATTTTAGTTTAGCTTATATTTTATTAGTTTAGGTTAGTGTCGCCAGAGGGCGCCACTATAGTTGTTAATCAGCGACATCTCGTGGCTGGGTTGTGATAGTGACACTTTTAGTTTTTAATTTGTCTTTGAACCTTTTGTAATATTAAGTTTTGGTCCGAGGGTGTTCCACCAGAGGGAGCTGGTGTATATTTGGTATATTCTGTCGACCACTTGTATCACCAAAAATTTTCCGGACTTAGAAAATTTTTAAAATTTTTAGAACCTTTTGCCTCCATATATAAGTGAACTATTGGGTATGCCCCTCCGCAGGCTAAATTTAGAACCCGAAGGGTAGTAGTAGCACTACGGCCGAAAAACGGCCGCTTACATCTTCGGACCAGCAGCAGCCTATGGTGCAGCGCCAGAAGATGGACAAGGAAAGGAAAGGAGGAAAAGGAGGGTCTGTTGCCTCAGTCGCTGGGGTCTCGACCTCAGATCAGACTAGGCAAGTGCTGGAGGAGGAGGACCTGAACATGGAGGAGGAGTTTGATGCTTGCAAGGCTTCGCCCTTGCAAATTATAGAGCACACGAGAGCGGCAGTAAGTACTATCATGGGAATCGTCTCCGGTCCAGGATCCAAACTAAACAAAATGGAGATAAATAAAGTTTCGGTGACCGGGCAGGATATGATTGCAATGGTGGCGGCGATGCAGGTACACGTAATGGAGGCTCAGCTTGCGCTCTGTAAAGCTGAACGGGACAGATCGGAAGCGGAAGCGAAGCTGGCGCGCCAGGCGGCCGCGTGTATACCCTCAGGTGACGGTGACCACACCCCAGCCGCCGGCCCAACATTTGCTGCAGCATTGCGGATGCCAAAGGGCGTGGCTGCCATGCCAAAGCCGGAGAAGTCTAGTCCGGTTCTTGCCTTTTACCCAGCTGAGGAGCAAGAGCACCTTAAGACGGCAGACGATACTAAGGCCGAACTGAAAAAGGCAATTAAGCCTTCGGAAATAAATATTCAGGTGTCGAAGCTGAGGAAGATAGGGAATGCTGGGGTAGTGGTCCAGACCACGTCCAAGGAGTCAGCACAAAAGTTGAGGACTGCGGCACCTCCTACGCTGAGGGTTGCAGAACCCAGACAGCGCCAACCGCTGGTTGCGTTGCGCGGCTTTGAGGATGATGTGAAGTCGGAAGAAATCCTGCCGGCCCTTCACGACCAGAACTTCGGTGAGGATGAAAAATGGACCCTGGAGGAGCTGAAAAAGCAGTGCAAAATTGCATTCAAGAAGTCTTGGAAGGGGAGCAGAAGGACTACGGTGGTGCTACAGTGCACCCCGGCGCTGCGCGATGTGCTGACCGCCAGGTACAGACTATACATAGGGTGGGACGTGGTCGAACCGTGCGATTTCATAGACGTCACCTGCTGCCAACGATGCCAGCAATACGGGCACCCTGCCAAGTATTGCAGGGCAAAAGAAGAAACGTGTGGCAAATGTGGAGAAGAGGGTCACAGCCGAGAGGCCTGCAAATCGGCCGACACTTGCTGTGCTACTTGTCGCAGGTTTGGCAAGCCGGGCGCAAGGAACCATGCCACGATGGCGAAGACGTGCCCGGCTAGGGTATACGCTGAGGAGAGGGCGGTCAACACTACACAGTATGGCGAATAAAAATTATTTATTGATTGGACAGCTCAATTTGGGGCGCGGCGAAATGGCCACCAAGGAGCTCCCTGTACTTGCGAAGGACCTGGAATTAGATCTCTTCCTAGTCCAGGAACAGTGGCCGCAGGTGCAGGAAATAGTACAGTATGGCGATGGACCGCAGGCCGGCATCAAGGTCTGCAACGATAACTTAGGTGTTGCTGGATTGCCTCACCTAAGTAATCCTTACTGATTAGTGTGCCATGTGGAGAAGTACGGTCTCTACGTCGTCTCGGCATATTTTAAGTATGGCCATAATATCGACCATCACCTGCAACATCTAGAGACCGTACTTGACCAGTTGAAAGGCAAGCGCGTTGTAATTGGAGTGGATTGCAACGCGCACTCGCCACTCTGGTTCAGTGAGGCTGAATAGATTGTAGGTAGGGGCCATGATGCTGCTTACCGTCGTACTGCCATGGAGGATTTCATAACGTCGCGGGGATTGGTGATAGCCAACGTGGAAGGCCAACCGAGCACCTTTTCGGGTGCAATGGGTGAGTCCAATATTGATCTCACCCTGTCCTCCAGAGGAGTCTCGATCACAGGGTGGCGAGTCCTGGACTGCGTCAGCTCGAGTGACCATCGGCTCATAACTTACGAAGTTGGAGGAGTACCACATGCGAGACTCCCGGGGTCGGTGGGAGTGCCTGCCCGTTTTCGGGATGTGGGGGTGAATTGGGGCTTCTTTCGCGGAACTGTTCATGTGCGAATGGGTGCATTGAAAGTTAGACAGTCGGCTGACCGTCTTTGTGCGCAGTTCACGGACCTCGTGGTTCAATCTGCGGAAGAAGTCCTGGGAAGTGCGCGCCTTAGACGGGAGGTCGGCTACGAGTGGTGGACGCCTGAACTTGACAGAATGAGGAAAAAAGTATGCAATGCGAGAAGGGCATGGCAAAAGACTAGAAGAAAGGGAGGCAGGTCTGAGGAAGTAGCTATGGAACGATTCCATAGTGTGAGAGCGCGATATAGACAGTTGATGGGGGATACGGAACTGGCCCATTTCAGAAAAATCTCGGAGATGGGAAATGCTGACCCATGGGGACGAGCGTATCAAATTTGTAGCGGGAGATACCGTCCTCCCAGTAATGTAATTAACGCCATTGAGTACGCGGAGCGACACTCGGGTGGGGGGGGGGGGGAGGCCATGCGGGGCCAGCTCTGTGCTCTGTGTCCGGACAATGATTCGTCCAAGGACACTGAGTTTCATGGGCGGGTGCGTCTTATGGCCGCCTTCACTCCATCTGGATCGGCTGCCGTTCCCCCAACCATTGGGTGTCTGGGGGGTATAATTAGGGCATTGCCCAACACTGCTCCGGGACTGGACGGGATTAGTGCAAAAGTGCTTAAGAATGTATGGAGAGCTGCACCCAGAGACTTCCACTGGGTGTATAGCAAGTGTGTGGAAGAGGGAGTTTTCCCGGATGTATGGAAGAATGGAAGGCTGGTAGTGATTCCGAAAGGAAATGGCAGGTCATTGACTGACCCCAAGGCGTATCGCCCGATTACGCTCCTTCCCATTTTTGGGAAAATATTGGAACGGGTCATGCTCAGATGTGCCCCGAGCTTGATGAGGGGCATTTCAGACTACCAGCACGGGTTTTCGCCAGGCCGGTCCACTGTCACGGCGCTGCAAGACGTGCTTCGTACTGCGAGCGAGTCGTAGCGCAAGTATGTACAGGCCGTCTTTTTAGATATATCGGGGGCATTTGACAATGCATGGTGGCCGATGATACTATTGAAGGCCAAACAGGGCGGGATCTCACCCAACATCTATCGAATGTTGGTAGATTATTTTACCAACAGACAGGTGGGCATCTTTGTTGGCGAATGTGTTGAATGGAAACGCTCAACCATGGGCTGCCCGCAGGGATCGGTTCTAGGACCGACCCTATGGAATCTACTGCTGGATGATTTGTTGAGGCTGCCATTCCCCGCCAATGCGAAGATGATTGCGTATGCAGATGACGTAACGCTCTTGATTGAGACGAAATCTAGGGCTGATATAGAAGCTACGGCTAAGTCTGCACTGGAGTTGGTTGAGTCCTGGGGGGAAAGGAACCGTCTCTCCTTTTCCTCCGCAAAGTCATGTACAATGACTCTTAAGGGCAGATTTTTGCGACCACCTGTAATAAGGATGGGAAGCGACTCTATAAAAAGCGTAGAGTCGACTAAGGTATTGGGCGTTACGCTAGATAATAGTCAGTCCTTCATTAGGCATGCGAAGGACATGGGAGACAGGGCCGGGAGATGCTTCGGTAAGATGTCGCGGGTGTCGGCGTCCTCCTGGGGCATTCGTTACCCGGCCCTTCGCGTTTTGTATAATGGAACATTTGTTCCTATAGTAACTTATGCAGCGGCTGTCTGGGTCAATCGAGCAGGGAATTACACGGTGCGTACGTCACTGCTCAGATCACAGAGATCCTCACTTGTTTTGTTGACTAAGAGCTACAGGACGATCAGCACTGCGGCGCTTCCGGTGTTAGCCGGCGTCCTTCCGGCTGACCTGGAGGTGACGCGTGCTGGTAGGATTGATCTTGCACATACGGAAGCGAGAAATGGGGAGTTGAGCAGGCGTAAGCGCGAGATTTGGGTGGATTTCATGAATGTATGGCAAGAGAGATGGAAGAATGAGACGAATGGTAGGGAATTATTCTGCTTCTTCCCGGACGTGTCGGCGCGGCTCAATGCAAATTGGGTCGTGCCGGATTATCAAGTCTCGCAGATACTCAGTGGGCATGGATGTTTTCGAAAGAGACTGCATGATATGAAATTGGTTGAATCTGGTATGTGTGATTGCGGTGCTGCCTATGAGGATAGTCATCACGTGCTGTGGGAGTGCGAGTTGTAATATGACCTGAGATGTAAGATGATGGACGGAATAGTACGCAGAGGGGTGGGTCCGGTTTACTACCCGGACCTCGTGGACGGTAAGGAGAACTTTGGCCGGCTGCGGGAGTTTGCGCATGGTTGGCATGCGCGGAGGAGTGCGATGGAGAGGAACCAAGGATGGATTCTGCCCGGAACCGAAGGCGTTGTGTGTTCGTCCAGCCCAGAAAGGGAGAGTGACACTACGGGACAAGGAGTAGAATAAATAACTTGTAGAGAGTCAAGAAAGTGCACGCGGGAAAGAGCCCTGAGCAAGTACCGCGTGCACCTCTCGAGATTCGGCCCGTATAACCGTAAGGTTGGTGGGGCTATGGGAGGTGGAGGGTTGACCATCTTAACGAAGAAGAAAAGGCTAATTTGATGACTCTTTGTGCCAAATATCATGACATATTTTATATCGAAGGTGAAAATTAACATTCACGAATCAAATAAAACACCGCATCCGTACGACCGATGAAATTCCGATATACACAAAGAGCTATCGATATCCTTTTGTTCATCGACAAGAGGTACGCGATCAAATAAATAAAATGTTAGCTCAAGGCATTATACGTCCCTCCAAGTCCGCGTGGTCCTCACCGATTTGGATTGTCCCAAAAAAGGCGGATGCCTCGGGGAAAAAGAAATGGCGTCTAGTGGTAGATTTTCGTAAACTTAATGAGAAGACCATAAATGACAAATACCCTATCCCGAATATCTCAGATGTTCTGGACAAACTGGGTAAATGCCAATATTTCACTACCCTAGATCTCGCCAGTGGTTTTCACCAAATAGAGATGGACCCCGCTGACATTCCAAAGACGGCATTCAATGTCGAACACGGCCACTTCGAGTTCCTTCGGATGCCCATGGGCCTGAAGAACTCGCCTTCCACATTCCAAAGAGTGATGGATAACATCCTCCGAGGTCTCCAGAACCAGATCTGTTTGGTGTACCTGGACGACATAATAGTATTCAGCACCTCGCTGCAGGAACACATGGTCAACTTAGAACAAGTTTTCCAGAGACTTAGGAACTCTAATTTTAAAGTGCAAATGGACAAATCAGAGTTCCTTAAGTTAGAAACGGCTTATTTAGGCCATATCATCAGCAGCGAGGGCGTGAAGCCTAACCCAGACAAAATAGCAGCGATAGAAAAATACCCTATACCTAAATCTCCTAAGGAGATAAAGCAGTTCTTAGGACTATTAGGATATTACCGTAAATTCATCCCAGATTTTGCAAAAATAACAAAACCATTAACACAATGTCTAAAAAAAGGTAAATAGATCACTTTTGACTCCGATTATGTTAACAGTTTTGAGAAGTGTAAAACACTTTTGACGAATGATCCAATCCTTAAATACCCGGACTTTAGTAAGAAATTTATCCTTACTACCGATGCGTCGAACTTTGCGATCGGTGCTGTTTTGTCTCAAGGGCCAATAGGCTCGGATAAACCAGTCTCATATGCTTCGCGAACACTTAATGATAGTGAACAAAATTACAGCACCATCGAGAAAGAGCTCCTGGCAATAGTATGGGCCACTAAATATTTTAGACCCTACCTATTCGGCAGGACATTTAAAATACTTACCGACCACAAACCTTTACAGTGGATCATGAGTTTAAAGGAACCGAATTCTCGCCTTACTCGATGGCGCTTAAAGCTTAGCGAATACATCTTCACGGTAGTTTACAAGAAAGGTAAATCAAACACGAACGCAGATGCCCTCAGTCGCATTGAGATCCATAACGAAGATACTAATTCTCTTCTAGCGAATCCCTCGCAACAACCAGAACGCAGTCATGGTTCTACAACCGCTACCATTCATACAAGTCACGAAAATCCCATATTGGAAGTTCCAATAACCGATGAACCACTAAACAAATTTCATCGCCAATTGGTCGTCACTATCGTAGGCGACGTAAAAAAGCGACCCGCGGTTTCAAAGCTCTTCGACACACACACCCGTGTTTCGGTGCAAGTAACGGAATCAAATTTAGAGACCGATATTATAAACGTATTAAAGGAGTTCGTGAACCCAAAAATTAAAACCGGAATTTTAATCAACCCCCCGTTAGGACTTTATTCAATCATACCTATCATACAGAATAACTTTAAAAGCTCCGCGATGAATCTCGTACTTGCCAAAAGCGAACTTGAAAACGTTAAACCTTATCTTAGGCAACAAGAAATTATTAAACACTATCACGAGGGCAAAACAAACCATAGAGGCATTAATGAGTGTTAATGAATGTTATATAACAAAATTTATTAATGAATGTATTGTGTGTGGTCAAGGTAAATACGACCGTAATCCTATCCAACCAAGATTTAACATTGTTCCGCCTCCAAGCAAGCCTCTAGAAATAGTTCATATGGACCTGTTCACAGTAGATAGCGAAAAATACGTTACGTTCGTCGACGTATTCTCCAAGTACGGACAAGCCTATCATCTACACGACGGTACAGCCATAAGCGTTTTACGGGCCTTACTAAAATATTGCACGCACCATGGTTTACCCTTAACCATAGTAACTGACAACGGCACTGAATTCACCAACCAACTATTTTCCGAATTTTTAAGAATGCACAATATTAACCACCATAAAATACTTCCCCATTCACCAAACGACAATGGAAATGTAGAACGTTTTCATTCAACTCTTCTCGAACATCTTAGATTACTTAAACTTCAGCGTAAAGACGAGCCAGCTGTAAACCTAGTACCATACGCGATTATCGCTTACAATACTTCGGTGCACAGTTTCACGAAATGCAGGCCCTTCGATATAATAACAGGTCACTTTGACCCCAGAGACCCAGTAGGTGTAGATCTTACCCAGCATTTACTTCAACAGTACACCCAAAATCATAGAGAACAAATGAAATTAGTTTATGAAATTATAAATCAGTCTACCTTACACGATCGCACAGTTTTAATTGAGAATAGAAATAAGGATAGAGAACCCGAAATACAGTATGAACCACAACAGCAAATTTTCATAAAAAACCCGCTTGCTAGCAGACAAAAATTAGCACCCAGATACACTAACGATATCGTTCTGGCTAACCTACCTATACATATTTATACTTCACGAAAACGTGGTCCCGTTGCCAAAGCTCGCATTAAGCGAGTCCCTAATAGCGCTAAATTGTTACAGAATTCCGTTGGTGATGATGGTGCATCTTGCTCAAACACAGGAGATAAGACTTGAAAGTCTCAACGATGGTCCTGGCCTCCTTCCTTATAAATTAGGTAGAACTCGTCTAGTGTCACATTACCATAGCTTTTTACAGTATATTCGCATCAATAATATAGAAGACAAAACTATTGCAGTGAGACAGCAGTTATCTGACTTTGAATTAAGATTAAATAATGATACGTTTTCCCTATATTCTCTTCAAATTAACTATTTATCTCATAAAATCAATATAGTTTTAAATCATTTAAAAGGACTCGAACCTAGTCGAGTGAAGAGAGGTTTAATTGATGGCTTAGGATCTGCTATTAAAAGCTTAACAGGAAATTTAGATTATCAGGATGCTATTAAATTTGATAATGCAATAAAAAATCTCGAAAATAACCAAGTTAAAATTATATCGGAATTCAATTCGCACATAAGCCTCAACAAGGAATGGATGACGCAACATAACGGCGTCATAGACCAGTTAGTTAGAAATCTGCAATCAATTAATGCTACGCTAGAACTTTTGTTGAATAGCACTGCTTATAGATAAAATAGTTTAATAAAATATGCTCATTTCGCTCAGCTTCTGACCATCATAACAGAAAACGTCGATGATTTGTTGGGAGAATTAGTTAGAATAGAAAACATGCTAGCTCTTGTGCGTGCCCTAAGCACGCATCATTCAATGATAGATATCGATACTTTAAGGTTAATGATAGAAAGAGTAAGAATGATATATGGGGATGATAGAATATTAAATTTAGACTTACGCGACTATTATAGTATCATAAGACCAGGTTCATATTACGTCGAAAAACAGATAGTTATAGTTTTTAAGGTTCCTATAGTTAGTGCGAACATATTCGATCTGTATAAACTTTCGATAGCCCCGAATAGTTATAACAAGATCCTTATTCCACCCCTTCCTTTCCTAGCAACCAATAGGGAAGCGTATGCGTATATGGAGGCTGAATGCCCGAAGGTAGACCAGCAGTACCTCTGCGAAGACGATACCATAAACAGAGTCAAGAATCATCACGACTGCACACGAGAGCTCGTCACAAACCACGCCCTAGGAGATGACTGCAACCTGACCACTATAACATTGGAAAAGGAAGCCATGGAGCAACTGGACGCCGGGAACTACGTTGTCACATTCCCTCGCACTACAAGAATCCATCTATGATGCGGAAGAGAAGAATACAAGCAGCTTCAAGGAAGCTATTTGCTAACCATACCCTTAAATTGCACATTGATGACGTCAGAATTTACAATAGTCAACGAGAACAACCAAGTATCCGGCCAGCCACTAATAATTACCGATATTCCACGTAACTCCAAAGAGGAAACCACATCTCAACGCAGAATCTCGCTGCAATCCATCGACCTGAGAAAACTACATGAAGCCTATAATCAAGTCATGAGAGAGCCGATAATGGTACAAGACACCATAACTAGTAACACTCTGTACCATACAACTATTCCCATTTATGTAATGATAATCGGTTCGCTTATCACAACAGCCATTGTAATAATCTGTCGACGTTTCAATCTGTGGAGACGCAGTAAGCCGCAACAGCAGAGCAGCCAGCCGCCAGCACCTGGAAAGCATTCCTATGAAGATCCTAAAAACGCAAAAGCATATCCAGCAACATTTTCCCTCAAAGTCGGAAAATAGTCGCTGAACTGTGGGGGGAGGAATTACGTAGTTCTATTACACGAAAATCGCCAAGCATGTAAAACCTACTTAAAGACGAACACGACGGAGCCGCGTGACACGAGACGCCGAGTCAGCAGGCGCCGACAACCCGACGCCCGTGGAAGTGAGCGTCGGATTTCGTCATTCTTCGGTCACACTTCGACCTAGCTAATCATATTAATTTAGTTATAGAATTAATGTAATCTTTCCTTTATTAAATTTATATTTGAAGAATTGGTTTTTTTTAAGTCCTTCGGCTGCAGCTAACGTAATTCGATAGTAAACAACCGCCATATTTGTCTAATTTATGTTGACATTATGGAGTGTAGAGTACATTATATTTATTAAACTGTGAGTAACTTCGTAAGTATCAGGAAAATGTTAATTATAATGCAGCAATATGGGAGACGTTGATTTAGTAAATTGATTGCTGGCAGTGTGTCCATCTTGAGCAAGAACCAAAAAATGTACCATTAGGTTTATGTTACTTATGCTGGATTTGCAAGTGATAACTGCATACTTATATTATCGGGATATTAGTAGATCCAATGAGTCATTTTAAATCAAAGTTGGGAGAATAAATGTTCGAGGAAAACACTAAGCTCTGATGAAGAACTCTACGGATGCTCAGGGGATGCACCGACGTTCTAACAAATAAAAAACATGAGTGAGTGTCGTGGAACACTGTTGGAACGAAGTTCCTTTCATAGTACCTATATTATTATTGATAAACGTATTATATTATTGACTAGTTTTAGCCTAATTTCTTAAAAGTATACTTCCCTTATAACATCAGCTATCTGCCAGTGAAAGTCCTGTCAAAATCGGTTCAGACGTTTCGGAGATTAACCGGAACAAACAGACAGACAAAAATTTTAAAAATTGATTTTTTTGTTATTAGTTACCGTATATACTTTCATATGTATTTAGTAAAAGGCTGTTATTTTAACATTACAAACAGACACTTCAATTTTATTTATTTATTTAGATTAGATTAACAAATACAATAAATGAATTACTAGCGTCTATTAAAATAAAGCGTCATTTACAATAAAATAATATTTCTGTCATGGCAAGATAAGAAAAATTGCGAGTGAGATAGATATTATTCCAGCTTTTTTTCTCGCCTAGCACCCATCCGCCAAATTCGTACCGTCTGATAAGGAACTTCGGTCCAAAGACTCGATAGCTACCCCTATCCTTAACTTGACACACTCAAAAAGCTGATCACATCTGCTTTTTGAGTGTGTCAGAAAAGCAAAGTCGCTTCAGATTTAGAGAATGTTTAAAAATGTAAGTCTAAATAAATGTTCCAAAAGTGTCATATATGTTTCATTATACAGACGAACAACTGCCTAAATTTTCATACTTATTTTTAAGTGACTATATTTTTAACATTATTTCGCAATTATGAAGGATATACCAAAATCTTTGGTTCTGTAAATATTAAAATAGTAATATTAGTTTATACTAAACTTTTATGTACCAGAGTACAAGAATAAGTTTGGACCCGTCTTGCAGATTTATTACATAAATCTGATAAATCTGTACCCTAGTCTGTCGCGAGCGTCGGAAATGCGCTTTGTCAATATTCCGCTTTCTGTCGCCATGTCCGGAAAGCTCCTTGCCATACTGTTGCGAGTTGTTATTATAATAAATTACTATATTGCAGGTTACTTATTTTGCTCACATTTATGGAAAGGCTTGTTGATATACAAAATTAGATAGGTAGCAAATAATATTTGAACTGTAAGTCGTTGACGAATTCGGACGGTGCTGCAGTCCACTGGCATATAAATTTGGAATACAATTATTGTTTAGTATATAAATCAAGGAAAAATAAAAATATTTTGCAATTTCGGTCCAGTTTACGAGATACATTAACTGCATAAATAAATTTGTAATCCCATATAAATTTATAGGATTACAAAGTTACATTTGCAGTGACTGAATATATTATGTATAATATAATGGAATAATAGGTGTAGATAGGTACCTAGATACAATAATGTTCAAAGGTAACTTGTGAAATGGTCAACGGAATGAAAAAGGAAGAATGGGACATGTCTTATGAAGTTATACCAAAATCCCGCACAGGTATAAGTAGACTAAGAGAAGTAGATATAGTACCGGAAAGGAAAGAAAGTAGGACTATCTACAAAAAGAAATGAGATGCCATCAAAAACATAACTTGTAAAAAAACAAGTCTCGCAACTCAGTTCTTCAACCGTAAAAAGTTGTGAGATCCATGTAATACCAAGTTGGTTAATTTATTCAGTCCCTACTTAAGGGTCCTTCTGTCTTAAGTTATTACGTAATTAGCTAACCTAACAACATCTTATAGTGACCATATCAATTTTAAAAATCTTTTATGTTTTAAATAGATTGACTTGGCCATCGCATGAAAACACAATGTATCTCTCAAGTAATACAAATTACATTAAATTTGATTGTTTAGTGCGATTGCCAAGTTATAACTGATCAGTTCAAACTAGGACTGTTGATATTTTTAAGCTATCGGATTTTCAATATATCGATAATTATAAATATATCAATATCGGAGTTTTAAATACCTAAAACATAGCGATATATCGATATATCGGCTTCATTTAAAAGAAAACAATCGTATATCAGCTCAAAAATTATTTACACAGTTTATAATTTTATTTATTTTAAATATTTATTTATTTATTAAGAAGAAACATAATATACAAATCACAAACAAATCAAATATAACATAGCTTGTCGCAACTTTAATTTTTTCGTAAAATGTAATGCCATCAAAAACATAACTTGTAAAAAAAGCCAAGTCTCGTAACTCAGTTCTTCAACCGTAAAAAGTTGTGAGATCCATGTAATACTAAGGCGGTTAATTTATTCAGTCTTTACTTAAGGGTCCTTCTGTCTTAAGTTATTACTTAATTAGCTAACCTAACAACATCTTACAGTGACCATATCAATGTTAAAAATCTTTTATGTTTTAAATAAATTGACTTGGCAATTGACATAAGCTACTTTTTTCAGCGTAAAACATATCATTCCCGTGGGAAAATGTAATACTCGTATGTTGCAAAATTTAATTCAGCTAGGCTGGCGCCACGCCACCGTGATTCTACAAGACGGACGACGGTACGATGGACGAACACAGAAAGTCAGAATATCTGGATTATTATGTCTTTTTACCAAAATTAAGATAAAAAATGTATGGATCTGTATTTTTCCACGCAGGACCGGGAAGAGAGCGATAAAAAACATAAAATTCACCAGCTTCTTCAAACGTTTTGGTGCATTGTAATTCACAGAATAGGCGATAACCTCTCAGACGATATTAAGTAATCCGTTGATGCTCTGCCTACCCTGCAAGGGTAGGCAGAGCATCATTTATAAGGGCGTGATTATAAGTATGGATCAGAAATACTATCACCACCTGTCGCGCTTTCACCCTTAACTATTACTTAACTGTGGTAGAAACAGTTCTTAGTAAAGAAAGAAAGAAAGAAAGAAAGACATTTATTCACTGGAACTGTACACATCACAAAAATAAAAAATAAAAAGTTAAAAGTATGGTAGATTAAAATTACAAGAGTGTATCGAGCCAGTGAAAAGGTTATGACTCAGCGTAATGCTGCAGGGTAACCTACAGCGCTGATGATTCTGCCATAACCACAGAAACACGCACGATCCGCCTGGAAGTGTTTATGACATACATTTCAATAATTATTTTATAAATTGAATTATTTCCGTGCTAATAAATATACCTACATATACATTTAGGGATATACACACATACATACATACAAGACATATTATACATAAATATATTCATATCACATTATATTCTATATAAAACTAAAAAGGTTTCAAAAACATATAAAAATAAGCGTAACAATAAGCTTTGAAAATGCACACTAAAAACAAACATATAATGCTCAACGATGCTGGAAGATAGGCTCAAGGTTGAGCTTTTTGTGAGTGTAATAAATTATTTTTATAATGGGATTTAAAATTGTATTTTGAATTACACTCACGAATAGGTGGAGGAATGTCGTTCCAGCACCTTGTAGCTATATATTTAAAACTACCTCTGAAAGCTGCAGAACAGTAAGTGGGATTGGCAAGCGGGTTCGTACAAGACCTAATGGTGTTTTGTCGATTTCTCCATATAAGTTTATCATATAAATATAGGGGTAACTTAGTTTTAACAACATCAAATAGAAGATTAGCGAGGTATAGTTTCTGTCGCGCTTTCATTTTCAAAATACCTGCTTCATTGAAAAAAGGTGTTACGTGGGACCGTTTTGGTATTGAGAAGCAGTATCGTGCACATGCATTTTGTATACGTTGAATTAGACGTTGTGACTTTTCCAAAATACAGGGTCCATACACTGTAATGCAGTGGTTTAATTTTGAAAGAACGAGAGATTCACACAGTCTAATTCTTAAGTCCAACTGAATGTATTCGCGGATTCTATATAACACCTTTAACCTATAAAAGCAGTTGCGGACAAGCTCGAGTACGTGTTTTTCAAAACGCAATCTGCTATCCATAACTAAACCGAGGTTACGAGCTTCAGCTACACGCTCCAGAGGAATGTTTAACAACATGATTTTAGGGTTTTGATTTTCTAAAAATTTGATTTGGTTTTTTGATCCTAAAAGCATATACTTAGTTTTTAGCGGGTTTAAAATGAGGGAATTTTTCTGTGACCATATTGCAATTCGATTCAGGTCCTCATTGATGTTACTAATTGTGGAATGAAATTCAAGAGAATTGCAGGAAAGATATACCTGTAGATCATCAGCATATAGGTGGTATTTGCAGAAGTGCATACAGTTAGTTATATCAGCAGTGTAAATTATAAATAACAATGGTCCTAAGATAGAACCCTGTGGAACACCTCTATTAAGTGGTCGTTGTTCAGAAACAAGGGAAGACCCATTTGGTTGATTTAATATTACTTGTTGTGAACGGCCGCATAAGTAACTTTGAAACCATTTTATGGAAGATGTTACAAAACCATAAAACGATAGCTTAGACAGCAGCAAATCTATGTTAATAGAATCAAATGCTCTTGAAAAATCAAGCAGGGTAAGGATCGTACCTCTACCAGAGTCTTGAGATGTAAGTATATTGTCAACCACGTCAAGTAAAGCAGTAGACGTGCTTCTACCTTTTCTAAAACCTGATTGTAAGTCAGGTAAAATATTGTTAGCATCACAAAACTTGACGACTTGATTATAAATAACTTTTTCTAAAATGTTTGAAAGAAAGGGTAGTATACTTATTGGCCTTAAGTCTTTGAGATCCTTAGGATCATTGTTTTTAGGTAAAGGACGTACGAGAGCTATTTTCCACGAAGAAGGAAAAGTAGATGTTTCAATTGACTTATTTATGATTGCTGTAATGACCTTTAACGTAGCCGGAAGTGTTAAGATGATCATATCCCTACTCAACTTATCAATACCGTGAGCATTTGATTTTATTGATAATATAATCTTTGCAACATATTCTTCACTTACATTGTGAAATTTAAATTCATTACACCCATATCGATGAAACTCATATTGAGTTAAATCAGAAATGGTTAAATTATTATTCCCGGGAACATTAAGAAAATGGCTATTGATTATATTTGGGTCGTCGAAAAACACAGGAAGCGTTCTCAATTGCTTAATGTTAGGAAGGACGGACCGTTTCAAGTTCTTCCACAATAATTTTGGACGGTTTAAGTTATTATTAATTTGATTATTAAAATATGCTTTTTTCTCCCAGTATATACTAATATTTGCCAAATGTTTCAAAGATTTATATTGAATTTTATCGCTATCCAAATTAGTTTTCTTAAACTTTGCATGGCTTTTATTCCGAAGTTTCATGATGTACCGAACATTGCTAGTTAACCACGGTGAATTTCGATCACGTACTGCTATGGACTTTTCAGGTGCATGGATGTTAAATATATTTAGTAACAAATAAGTAAAAGTTGATATCATTTCATTAACGCAATCCATTTTAATTACACTTTCCCAATCTACTGAGGCAATCATATTATCAAAGTGAATTAAATTGATTTCTTTTATAGGTCTATAATTAATACATTTTAAATGAGGTTTGGGTTTTATTATTTTAAGGGTTGCCAGAATCATTGCATGTGCTCCAAGATCATTCACATGGTTAACTTGTATGCCCTTGACTTCAGCATCAGTACAGACGAGGTCTATTAACGTCTCGCTGTGAGATGTAAAATGTGTGGGTTCTTTAACATAGTTTATAAGACTAGTATAATGCAGAAATTGTTGAAGTCTGAAAGTCATATTATCGTTTTCATTAAGAACATTTATATTAAAATCACCCAATAACACCACTTTGTCATAACACGAAAATGTTGCTAATGAATCAGTGAGAGCGTCGAAGAAAGTATCAACATTTACCCATTGGGGTCTGTAGGCTGTGCCTATTAAAATTCTAGTCGAGTTGATGACAAGTGATAGCCACATTTGTTCAACGTCACCAATCGAAGAAGGATGCGAACAAGTACGGACTGGAACACCACTTCTAATATAAAACCCGACACCGCCGCCACGACTACGCATAGAGGATGGACGGGGAAAATGTTTTAGAGTATATCCAGGTATAGACGGTGCACGACCGGACTCTCCGGTCCTAAGCCATGTTTCATTTATTGCCATTAAATCCGGTGACAATCGCTCCAGTGCAACCTGGAACTCATCATGGTTAGTGCCAAGAGATCCAGCATTAAAAAGACCAATTTTCAGATATTTTGAATTGAATTAAAACTCTTAAGAAACCACAACAGTAAATAACAGTGGACATCCAGCCCGATTATTATAAGCGAATATACTCGACCGACTAAGAATAATAGTAAAACCTTATATGTTACAATTAGAAAATATAAATACACACAAAAGCACCGAATGCGTGTAAATATTATTCGCAGATAAACATTTAACTCAGAACTGAATCTATTAAAATAACACGTAATAAAAATGTTGGGAATCACAGGACTACGGTACACTATACACATATAATATGAAGTTCCATTTGCACACGAGTACATATATATCAAATAAATATTACCGACGTACAACAATACATATTCAGATATATATACATATTTATATGTGTTGTGTAGTAAGTGAAATAGTAATAGCATTTTATAATTATATTTCGTAAAATTAATATTATGTTGGTAAAATATTTGAGATGCATTAATAGGGTATATTAAGTCAAAGAAATAATGTATAATGAAGAATATTCTAATTGTTATAGATATGGCCATCATTTGTTCAATGAACAGTAGTAGAAACATCGTCATCAACACACATAATACGACACACACCTTAAACGATAGAAACATGATTATGCTATTATGCTATGTATACAGTTAAGCAAAGTAAGCGGCTTAGCCAATGAGAAAAACACAAACCACATTAAAATTAACAGTAGCAGTAGTAATGAAGTTACATTTTTACAAATGAGTTCAATTAGCACATAAATAATTGCACTAAAATTAATCAAAATTATTAAAAAACCTATACAAATAATACAGGTTGAAAGCCAAAGAAACAAAAGAAAAATTATATAACTAAAAAATAGAAGTAATGATGTTACTTTTTTATAAATACGTTCATTTAGCACATCTATATTCACACTAAAATTAAAGAACTTTATTAACAAAGTTATACAAATAATACAGGTAAAATACCAAAGGAATAAAAGAAAAATTATATAACTATAAAATAGAGGTAGTGAGGTTACATTTTTATAAATAAGTTCTATTATCTCATTTATAATTACACTAAAATTAAACAAAATTTTTAACAAACCTATACAAATAATACAGACAAAATGACATAGGAATAAAATAAAAATTATATAACTAAAAATAGGAGTAATGAGGTTATATTTTTATAAACTGGTTCATTTAACACATTGATAATTACACTAAAACTAAACAAATTTATTGACAAACCTACGCAGATAATAATACAGGCGGAGTGCAAAAGAAATAAAAGTAAAATTATATAACTTAAAAATAGAAGTAAAACTTTAAAACATTTATAAAAACATGTAAAAACTTTTTTTAATTGGCTATTTCGAACTATTTTCTGATAAAACACCAAAAATACGTTCAATATCAGCAATAGATCGCAATTGGTGTATTTTCGAACTATCACTCTGTCTAGCAAATATACGTCCCTCCTTCGTCCAAATGTATTTCCAATTAAGACCTCTCCCAATATCACGTGCTTTTCCAAATAATTGACGATTAGTACTAGTAAGCCTCTCATTGAGATAAAAAGGTCTAGGTTCATGTGATGGGAGGCCAAGATCTGCTGTTGTAGCCCCACGGCGAACACGAGCATTTCGTAACAATTCGTCTCGAATAACTCGACGACAGAGGCGTACCACAATATGACGATGACGTGGGGGACGTCCCAGGGCTTGTGTTTTTAAATCAGAAAAGCGCTGACTATTTCCCACTCTACTGGCACTAACTATGTCACTCTCTTCGAGCTGAGTGCCCAACTTGGCTGCTACCGCAATAACGATGTGTGGAACTGATTCATTGCTATTTTCCGGGATACCAGAAATGTCTAAGTCATTTAATAAAGCCTGTTGATCACGCTCATTAAGATTTACTTGTAACTGAGTTATGGTATTTCGCAAATCCTGATATGTGGAAGGTAAATTTTGGTTTTTTAAAAGACACAACTCAGCCTGTAGCTTTTCATTTTCACTCTCTAAAAGAGATATTTTGTTACTGAAAGACGATATGTCAGTTTTTACCTCTACTAGTTGAGCAGATAAAAAATCTGTAGTTTCCGTAAATTCTTTTTTGAGTTTAGCCACTGCTATATCAAACTCTTGCTTAATCTCCTTAGTAATTGAGCTACGCATATGATTTAATTTCGTATCAAGAAGGGAAGAAAGTTGCTCAAGGGAGATATTTATACATTTGTCTGACTGGCGTTGTAACATACTACTGGTGATGATCGTATTAGGTTGCTCAGTAGATAGCGACTCATTTAAGTCCCCTTGACCCTGAATAATATCCTCACATGACATGTCAATCTGGTTAAGCGTTGATTCGAATTGTTTTCTAACAGGTGTGTCGTCCTTAATACGGCGTGATGTTACATTCACACACGAAGGACAGCACCACGTACGCTTAATATCATGATTTTTATTCATAAACTGAGCCGTAGTAATATTTAGGCATTTATAATGATACGTGCCCTTACAGCGTATACAAACTAATAACTCTTCGCGACGAATCACTTGAGTACATGCTAAGCATTTCATGGTTCTGTATTATTCGTATAAATAATTTATACTGATAGTAAGCAAATGAATTCAATAAGCAGGTACTCGGTAAATAAACCGACGAGCCAAATGTGACACCCTTGCTTAGCGACAGGCCATTAATTAGATGCTGGAGCGAGCAAGATAGACTATGCGCAAATACAGGCCAACGACCGATACAAGCAAAGAATAGGTATCACACCTCTCAGCTGACATTCACAGTACAAACAAATGCACGTAATTAATGCACTTTATAATACACTTTGCACAAGGTTTATAATATTAATTATATCTTTCTAAAACACAAACATTAAGTATCAAAATATATTGACTTTAAAAAAGTTTGAAATAACTTTACAAGCTTATTAGGAACAAAATAAAGTAACAGCTGACTGACAACCGTGTTTACACTTCAACGGATCGCGCGTACTTCCTAGTAAGCCTTATTAATAAGCCTTAGTAATATTTATTGAACGGAAATGAATACAGTTCTTATATGTGGTTATGAATGAATCGGTATTACAATAAGAAAAATTGTGCAAAATTATAAGAAAAATATTTTTGAGAGTTCTTATTAACTAACGTATACATAGTTTAAATTGGTTCCGCTAGTAGTCGTTACTAGGTTTTTAAAACGCGGTAACGAATTGTTTCCTGACATGTACTTAACTCCCGCCGTTGAGCCGCGCATCAACTTATAGTGCATACGGTACCTATACGCTTAAATTGTTTCTATTTCGTAGCTTATTCGATTTCGACTACCTGCTTTCGATTTCGGTTGTTTGTTATTTGCATTGTGATTTGGTTAAGGTTGAATGGATTTATATTGGCTTTCATTTTCGGATTTGTGCATTTTCTTGGATCGGTTTTGTTGATTTGGTTGGTATTCCTTTATACATATTTAGACTCTGGCTTTGATTTTGGATTTTGTTTATTTAGAATCGTGAATTGGTTTTCGTTGTTTTAGGTTGTTTAACAATATTTCAAAGGAATATTAATAGTATAGATAGTGTATACGGTACCTACACACTTACTTCTTTTTTCGTTGGTTATATTTATATTGACTACTGCTTTCGATTTCGGTTTTCTGCGATTTGTTTTGTGATTTGGTTTAAGTTGATTCGATTTTTTTTGGCTATCGTTTTCGGATTCGTGTTGTGTCTTGAATTGGTTTTGTTGTTTTAATTTTAAAAAATATTTAAAAGGAATATTTATTCCTTTTAGATATTTTGGATTTGCTTTTAAAAAAATATTTAAAAGGTAATTTAATTCCTTTTAGGTATTTTAACGTTTTTTTATAAAAAGTTTTTTGTTACTTCATAATGCCTCGCAAACGTAAGTCCAGCCTTTGAAGAGTATCTTCTCAAAGACAAGCGAAAAGATTAGCTCGATCGCTAGAATATTTAGAAGATGCTGAACTGAGAAGGCAAGAACAAGCAGAGCGTCAGGCTGCTTTTAGAGCATCTGAGACACCTTCTCAACGTCAGCAAAGGGGTTTTGAACAGACAGAGCGTCAGGCTGCTTTAAAAGCTTCTGAAACACCTTCTCAAAGTCAGGAAAGGCATCTTGAACAGGCAGAGCGTCAAGCTACTTTTAGAGCTTCTGAAACACCTTCTCAAAGTCAGCGAAGGCGTCTTCAACAAGCAGAGCGTCAAGCTACTTTAAGAGCTACTGAAACACCTGCTCAAAGTCAGCAAAGGCGTCTTGAACAGGCAGAGCGTCAAACTACTTTAAGAGCTACTGAAACACCTGATCAAAGTCAGGAAAGGCATCTTGAATGGGCAGAGCGTCAATCTACTTTAAGAGCTACTGAAACACCTGTTCAAAGTCAGCAAAGGCTATTCGAACAAGCGGAACGTCAGGCCGCCTTAAGAGCCGCGGAAACATTTGATGAAACTCAACACAGACTCATTGAGCAAGCTGAACGTCAATCTACTATAAGGGCATCTGAAACACCAGAACAGACACAGGAGCGAAGAGATGCAAATGCACAGCTCCAAGCTGAACGTCGACAAAATTTTCAGAGAAACAATTGGTCGGTTTTTAATGACGCAGCATTCAATTATGATCCGTTGATTGATTATAAAAATCACAGGTTAGTTGTTATCGGACTGATGGACAAGGCGTGTCGATTTTGCAGCGCTTTAAAATGGAAAGATGAGACCGCAGGCATGTGCTGTTCCAATGGCAAAGTGTCTCTTCCGTTACTTGGGGAACCAGAAGAACCTTTGAAAACTCTCTTTTTATATGCTGCTAATGAGTCACGGCGCTTTTTAAACAGGATCCGGAAATATAACTCATGCTTTCAAATGACGTCCTTCGGAGTTAACCGGGAAATAATAATGCCGGGATTTTCGCCTACATTTACGGTGCAAGGGCAAATTTATCATAGAATAGGTTCTCTTTTTCCAGCTGAAAACGAACAGCATAAATTTTTACAAGTATATTTTATGGGTGACGAAGAAATTGAGGTAGACCGTCGCTGCCAATTTATCCAGGGAGTTGAGAGAGACACAGTGTTCAAAATTCAAAGATACTTGCATGAACGTAACATTTTAGTCAAAACATTTAAAACTGCTTTAGAAAACCTACCTGAAGAGGATTATAAAGTCATCATTCACGCAGATCTGACCCCTCGAGGAGAGCATGAAAGGCGCTACAATGCACCTTTGATAAACGAAATAGCAGCCGTAATTAGTGGTGATCAATTTTCTTCACGAGACATTGTCTTGCGAGCACGTGATGATACGTTGCAACGGGTAGCCGATACACACAAGTTTTATGACGCTCTGCAATACCCATTGATTTATTGCAAAGGACAAGAGGGTTATCATTTTCAAATTTTATTTTATTTAATTTTTAAAGAGTGGTAGAGCCACACGGCAGCTTTTGCTGTCGCACGGATGGGCCGGCTCGAACCGGGGTGGTACCACGACCTCACAGAAAACCAGCGTGAAGTAGAGATTTACCTCTGCGTTTCGCTTGGTGAGTGCAGGTGGCCGGATGCCCTTTTTACTGGAAATGAGGCATTCCATCTTAGTCCTCACGGGTGACAACGCATCTATATTTTGATTTGTAATAGAGGATAAATGTAGATGTCTATGGGCCGCAGCAACCACTTACCATCAGGTGGATTGTGTGCTCGTTTGTCACCCTTTTCCTATAAAAAAAATTCCACTCATTAACCCGGTCACAAAGGAGCCTACTCCGAACAAAAAAGTATCATGTATGGATTTTTATACGTATCATATGATGTTGCGAGAAAATGATTTTAACCTCTTAGCCCGGTGTAGACAATTATTTCATCAATTTTTGGTAGACATGTATGTAAAGGTAGAAAGTGAACGTCTCCGTTAATATATCTTTAAATCAAAAAAAGTTGCGCGTTGAGAATTATATACATTTACAAGATGCAGTTTCTAGCGACGCCAATGTAAACCCCAGAGATTTAGGTAAAATGGTAATTCTGCCCTCATCATTCGTTAACAGTCCTCGCTACCTATATGAGTACACACAAGACGCATTCGCCTATGTACGAACTTACGGAAGACCTGATCTTTTTGTTACATTTACTTGCAATCCCACATGGAAAGAAATAACCGAGGAGCTAATGCCGGGCCAAAAAAGTACTGAGAGACACGATTTAGTTGCTAGAGTATTTAGATTAAAAGTACAAAAATTAATGTATGTAATTAACAAAGGGAAAATTTTCGGAGAGGTGCAGTGCTTCATGTATTCAATTGAACGGCAAAAAAGAGGATTACCGCATGCCCACATTCTAATATGGCTTAAAGAGAAGTTGCGGCCCAGCCAAATAGACGACATAATAAGCGCCGAGATTCCGGATCCTGAGCAAGATAAAGAATTGTATGATACCATCGTCCGAAATATGATTCACGGTCCATGTGGAGCACGAAATTCAATATCGCCATGTATAAAAGAAGGAAAATGTACAAAGAAATTCCCTAAACAGCTATTAAAAGAAACAGTGCACAATGACAATGGCTACCCTTTATACAGCCGCAGAGCACCCGAAGATGGTGGCAGGAAAGTTACAATCTAATCTCGCTCTGGAGCGTTCGAAACCTTAGATAACAGCTGGATTGTCCCGTATTCGCCCATTCTATGTAAAATGTTTAATGCCCACATTAATGTAGAAGCATGTAGCTCTGTCCGCGCAATCAAGTATATCTGTAAGTGTAAATAAAGGAAGCGACCAAGCAATATTTAATCTCAGGAGTGAAGGTGAGGCAAATCCGGTTAATGAAGTACAGACCTTTCAAGCAGGGCGTTATGTCAGCAGTAACGAGGCAGCGTGGCGTCTCCTTGGCTTCCCTTTACACGAAAGGCACCAAACAGTTACTCACCTTGCTGTGCACTTAGAAAATGGAGAGCGTGTATATTTCACCGAAAGAAATTTCCTAGAAAGAATTGCATCACCGCCAAAAACTACACTAACAGCCTTCTTTCAACTTTGTCAAACCGACCCCTTTGCAAAAACGTTGTTATATTCTGAAGTCCCCCGCTATTATACTTGGAACACATCTAGGAAGGAGTGGAAACGCCGTATTCAAGGCGCGCCTGTTGCAAATTGGCCCGGTGTAAAGTCATCAGCTTCCCTTGGTCGTGTGTATACCGTCCATGTAACTAATTTTGAATGTTTCTGTTTACGATTGCTGCTGCACCATGTTCGGGGTCCTACAGGATATAAAGACCTTAAAAATATCAACGGTCAGGAATACGCAACTTATAGAGAAGCATGTGAAGCTCTGCATCTTTTAGAAAACGATAATCACTGGGATGAAACCATGGAGGAAGCTGTGCAGTGCCAGTCACCAGCCAAAATTAGGGATCTTTATGCAACTCTCATATCATCTTGCGGGCTATCTAATGCACATGAATTGTGGGACAAATATAAAGAGTACATGGCGGAAGATATTTTGCGAAGGTTACAGCATACACACGCGAACATGGCATACAATGAACACATTTATAATGAAGCACTTGGAAAAATTGAAGATAAAGTAATGGCAATGGTAGGCAAAAAATTAAGCGACTTTGGAATGATAAACCCTCAGCGAACAACCGGAAATGAACTAAGTGATGAAATTATACGTGAAACAAACTACGACAAATTGAATCTGGAAATGATGCACTTTTCTTTTTAGATGCCCCTGTAGGAACTGGGAAGACATTTTTATTAAATTTATTATTAGCGCAAGTACGGAAAGATAAAAACATTGCTGTGGCCGTAGCTTCCTCCGGTATAGCCGCCACGCTTCTAAGCGGGGGCCGCACTGCACATTCTGTTTTAAAACTCCCTCTAAATCTAGCCCAGGAAGAATCGCCAATCTGCAACTTTAGCAAAAATAGTGCACGAGGTATAATTCTACGACAATGCAAACTTTTAGTGTGGGACGAAAGTACAATGTCGCATAAAAAAGCTGTAGAAGCACTAAATCAAACGCTTTTCATCAAACGGATTTGCGCAGCAATACCGATGTAATGGGAGGAATGGTGGTGTTACTGGCTGGTGACTTTCACCAAACTTTACCTGTCATTCAAAAGGGCACACCTGCAGATGAAATTAAAGCATGCCTCAAGTCATTTGTTTTATGGAACAAGGTGACAAAATTCAGTTTAACTACGAATATGAGAGTGCATTTGTATAATGATATCAATGCTGGAAACTATGCTGACACACTATTAAAAATTGGCGATGGGCGGTTGGAAACGGATGCCGAGGGCTGCGTTAAATTGACGAGAGAATTTTGTAATTTAGTACAGAGTCATTCCGAATTAATTGCGTGCGTTTATTCAGATTTAACGAACAACATGCATGAAGACAAATGGTTATGTGAAAGGGCGATTCTTGCACCGAAAAATGAGAGCGTTAACAAAATAAATTCAGATATATTAAGCGAAGTAGCAGGAGAAATAACAGAGTATTTGTCAGTAGACACAGTTATGGACACAGAACAGAGCACTTCATATCCCGTAGAGTTTCTAAATTCTCTAGAGTTGTCAGGTGTACCCTCACATAAGCTTCAATTAAAATTAGGCGTCCCATTCATGCTAATGCGAATTTAGATGCTCCTCGGCTATGTAACGGGACATGGCTGCATATGACACATCTTGGACGGAACATAATCGGTGCTACAATATTGACAGGCGTAGGAAAAGGTGAAAATGTTATTATACCACGGATCCTTATAATTCCCACAGATCTTCCTTTTCAATTCAAAAGCTTACAGTTCCCTATTAAGCTCAGTTTTGCAATGACAATTAATAAAGCGCAAGAACAAACGTTACAGGTAGCGGGGGTCAACTTAGAAAAACTGTGCTTCTCTCATGGTCAGCTGTATGTAGCATGCTCGCGTGTGTCAAATGCCCAGAATCTCCACATTCTTTCCCCGAATGGAAAAACATATAACATTGTGTACAGTAGCGTCTTAAAATAGTGTTCAGTTAGTTTTTTTTTCCAAAATTCCCACAATCAATTAATCAGAATTCCCACAGATCTTCCCTTTCAATTCAAAATTTCCTATTTAGCTCAGTTTCTTTTCTTTTCCAAATGCTTCAACTCAAAAGGCTGCATCTCTGACGGATCTTTTAATTCTCTCAGTTTCCTTTCAATTCAGAAAACTGCATCTCTAACGAATCAATTTAGCTCAGTTTCTTTTCAAAAGTCTGCATCCCTGACGGATAATTATGCTCAGTTTCCTTTAATTAAAAAAATATCCCATTTCCATTTCGAATAAACAGGCTATTTTCATGCTTTCCTATACTCAGCGTTTCAAAACATTTAAATAGGCTGACGAATCAATTTTGCTCAGATTCCTTTTAATGGCTGCATCTCTGACAAATCTATAAAACTCAGTTTTCTTTCAATTCAAAAAGCAATGGATAGTTCATTTCCCAGTGACCATGCGGGTGAAGCCGCGGATAACAGCTAGTTTATGTAATAAATCTGCAAGACGGGTCCAAACTTATTCTTGTACTCTGGTACATAAAAGTTTAGCATAAACTATGGAGTGTAGAGTATAAAACTAATATTACTATTTTAATATTTACAGAACCAAAGATTTTGGTATATCCTTCATAATCTATACATATAATAAATCTGTAGAAAAGTCGTGTCTGTAATTCTAAAATATTCTTGAAAAAACAAGTCCAGAGGGCCAAATAAAGGGTTCTGAAGCCAAATTAGTGGTTTTTAGAATTTTTGTCTGTCTGTATGTCTTTCTGTCTGTCTGTCTGTCTGTCTGTCTGTGTATTCCGGATTCACGCAAAAACTACTAAACCGATTTACATAAAATTTTGAATGTAGGTAGTGAGTAGCCCGGGGCAAATTATAGGCAACTTTTTATCCGATTACGGAACTTCAAAAAAGGAAGGTTAAATATTTTATTTCCTTTAGATGTTAATTTTCTATTATATCTTAGTTATATGCGGGATGACGGGTGTTTTTCATATATATGCCATATTTGTAAATAAAGTTTAAATATAGTTATAATTTCGGTAAAATAATTTGAAACTACACCGATTTGGTATTCAAAACAGCGCCATCTATCATCAAATGGAAAAAGTTGTATATTTTGCCTTCAGTTACTAATAAATGAAATTATATAAATAACTTACATTTATATGATTAAAAATATTTAGATTTTTAAAATTATTAAAAATCTCTAACGTTTAATTATTTTAGTATTTTTGTTATTTTATTTAAAAAGTGTAATAATTTCAATAGATAATAGTGACGTCTATCAAAAATATGAAAATTGATATTTTATTCATTTCAATTACTAATATATATGTAAAGTGATTAAAACTGGTCTGTCTGCAATTGTTGCAAAATTTTCGTTATCATGATAGTTTTATTCAAGAGATTTTTATGTATGTGGTGGCCAGATCGTAGAATTGATCATAATATATCATAAAGTAGTCTATCATTTCGTGAAATGGTGTGGTCATTTCGTGATATTTAACACTATTTGTTGACCATGTCATGATATAGCTTGACCAAATCAATGAATAGAAATCGTTTGAAGATATTAATAACTAAACACAACGTTGCTATTTCATAATCTATACTAATATAATAAAGCGGAAGAGTTTTTTTTGTTTTTTTTGTTTGTTTAAACGCGCTAATCTCTGGAACTACCAGTCCGATTTGAAAATTTCTTTTTGTATATTATAGCCAGATTCACGTGGAATTTTTTTTATTTATTTATTTAACAAAATTATTTAAATTTACACTGTTAAAGTTTTACAGTCTGCCAAACTGCTCATCAGTTTGTTGGCAGAAGAAAAATGCTCTCTTATTTCCTAACATGCACAAAAAAAAAAGAAAAAGGATAAAGCTTAATACAAGTATACACTCAGATATAACAATTCTATAGTATCAATATATACATAATATACACATACACATATACATTCGAGGTACACACCTATATATAATAACTACTGCTTATATTGTTGTAGAATGGATCATCACGATACAAATGTTAAATTTTACTATTTATTAGTAGTAACTTTTTTAACTTATTTTTAAACTGTGTTTTTGTTTTATGTGTAAGGCATTCTCCCGGTAAATTGTTGTATATTTTCGATGTTAAATATTGAAACGTTCTTTTGCCATAATAATTAGCACATTTATATTGCATTGTTATTACTTTACGCGGTCTACGCCTGTTCTTATTTATGGGCATATAGCTACTCAATGCGTTACATAAGATTGAATAATACTTATCACATGTCGCAAATGATATTTTAAATTGCTCGTGTATCGGTATTAAATTACACTCCTGGAAAAGCTGCTCATAATTATCCCTAAATTTAATTTTAGTTTTTGGGTTAGCCAATATTTTCATAAATCTAATTTGAATTTGCTTTAATTTATCTATATATGTTTTAAAAGTCCTTCCATATGCTACTAATCCATATTGCAACGTTGAATCAACTAGCGCATAATAAACAACATACAGTACGGCTTTTGATGTTACTTTCTTCAAAAAATGGAATTTACTTAATATACCTCTTAATTTGTTACACACCTGTTCTATATGGCTACCCCAGTTCATATTTCTATCTATTGTTACGCCTAGATATTTGAAATGTTTTACAAATTCTATAATTGCACATTTACAATTAAGCATATTTTCGTGTAAACATTGGTATGTGTGACCCACTATCTTATATTAATAGTATAGGCTATCTAACATTAAGCTATATTACTCAGCTAGCCTTAAATATGGATATTTGTTAAGCGAGTCAGAAGAAAAAGCACTCCCGAAATGATTTATCCGCGTACGCTGGTGTTATCGTTAGGGATACGTAAATGCAATATTCTAGAAAAATATAGACCTTTACTCCGTCTAAAAAAAAGTCCGCGATACCATATGTCTATTTCTTATACATAAGCCATAATTTGGTATTTTGTGACAAAAAAATATTGAAAATTTAAAAGTGATTTATGAGCGTTATTATTAGGCATAGCCTATTTATCCTTACGAACGTAAGTTACTTCATCATCAAGACAATTTTATGAAGATAAACTTTGTTCTTTATACCGTGTTATTTGGACGCATAGTTTAAGAGATAATGTAAAATTAAAATAATTCAATACTTGCCTGGACGCGCGAACGACGCTTAAACCGTGATGACGCGGGTGAAACCGCAGGGCTCAGCTAGTTGCGAAATAATGTTAAAAATATAGTCACTTAAAAATAAGTATGAAAATTTAGGCAGTTGTTCGTCTGTATAATGAAACATATATGCCACTTTTGGTACATTTATTTAGACTTACATTTTTAAGAACAGCCTCTAAATCTGAAGCGACTGCTTTTCTGACACACTCAAAAAGCAGATGTGATCTGCTTTTTGAGTGTGTCAAGTTAAGGATAGGGGTAGCTATCACGTCTTTGGAACGAATTTCCTTATCAGACGGTACGAATTTAGCGGATGGGTGCTAGGCGAGAAAAAGTGTAAGATTATTCCGTCAGGACCCCCTTTCTATAGTGCGAGCGAGATGGAATTATATCTATTATATATTATCTATATTTATTGTATTTGTTAATCTAAACAAATAAATAAAATTGAAGTGTCTGTTTGTAATGTTAAAATAACAGGCTTTTACTAAATACATATGAAAGTATATACGGTACTAATAACAAAAAAATCAATTTTTAAAATTTTTGTCTGTCTGTTTGTTCCGGTTAATCTCCGAAACGTCTGACCCGATTTTGACAGGACTTTCACTGGCAGATAGCTGACGTTATAAGAATAAAATAAAAAAATAAAAGATGTTTATTTCAATTACATAAAGCTTTAAGATACAGGGTTTGGAGGTCACCTTTTAAGCAAAGAGATGCTTGTGTTAGGTGACTCCGCTCTTCCACTTAACATTATACAGTATATGTAATTGGAAAGAAAATAAAAGAAAAGAAAGTACAAATACAAAAAGGATAAGGAGCGCACTTGTGTGATATAAGTGAGTGGGGTTTTGAGTGTACGCGCACACGTGTTTGTATTTGTGTGTGTGTGTGTGTGTGTGTGTTTGTTTGTTCGTTCGTTGTGTTTATGAGTTAATATTGTTGACGTTGTCTTGGGATCGAAAGAAGCCAGGCAAAGCTTCTTCCACTAACGATTTCGTTACTGCGGTTCTGTTGGTTAATAGACAGATTATGGCAACGATGATACCATAGCCTCAATGTCATCGTAGGTTTTAGTCTTAAGCCAATTAGTCACAGCTAGTTTACAGTCCCGGAGTTTTAGAGGATAGATGTTGTATAAGTGGGAAGATTGCCATGCATACTGCCGCTTGGCAAAAACAGATCTAACTGGGACAGTTGGAGCGACCAAGTAGCTTCTTCTGCTACTCATAATCGGCTTTTTGGGGTCGAACGGGAGGGATTTATGTTTACTCAGAATAAGGTGGAGTTGGTAAAGTTTTCTTACAGACAGTAGGTTAGAGGTTAGGTAAAGACTTTGGTTTGAAAATCTATAGGGTTTAAAAAGCATAACTTTAAGCAGAGATCGCTACGCCCTCTCAAGTTCTAAAAATTAAATTTTTGTTGTTCCACCCCAGCATGGCCGACAGTATGTAAGGATAGATTGGGCTAATGATACGTAGACTTTCTGCCAAACGTTCTTTGAGGCAATGTTTTGCAATGTTTTAAAAGTTCATATTAATTTCCTAATCCTATTCATGATCAGTTCAGTATGCAAATGCCAGGACAGGCGTTGGTCAATCATGATACCAAGGTATTTGGTATACTGTAACCTGTCAATTTTTGTACAAGAGCAGTCAGGAATTGGGGGGGTTAGCATAGGAGTGGATCTTTATTTGGAATTCGAGTGGTGGTTGAGTATGTGTATACTTGGTGAAGGATACGTAATTGGACTTGGAGGAATTTAGTGGGAGGAGGTTACGCTTGAGCCAAACTGCAATCTTAGACAGGCCGATTTCAGCTGACCTTTTAACTTTTGTCCAAGTGTTATCAGCAAAGACTATGGGAGTATCATCCGCGTATGAAAAAATGTGACCGCTGTCAATAGTCATATTGCATAGGTTATTAATATATATAAGAAACAATGTCAGACCAAGGACAGTTCTCTGCTCGACACCGTATGAAATTGTTTCTTCTGAGCTAGTAAACTCCCCTATTTTGACTGTTTGTTTGCGACTGCTTAGGTAGGATTTGAACAGATCGAGAGGGGATCCCCTTATGCCTATGTTTTCGAGCCTGTCTAGAAGTATGGGGACAGATACTGTGTCAAAGGCTGTGCACGGCGCAAACAACGTGATACATCGAACGAAATACATGCTTGTTGTAACCGACGCTAGTTGAACAACCTAGGGGCAGTGGGCGGAGCCATGAGGGTGTTACGATCGTCGGGCCGCGCTCACGGTTCGACAACTAGCGATGGTTGCACACAGCAATGCGGAAAAACAGGCGCAGCCTTATTCGAAATGTTAAAAAAAGTATATATAACTTTACATTCAATGATAAAAAGAATAGTGTTGTAACTATGCAATAAACTCTCCCAATAAAGACACCGAATGAATAGCGAGAGTTAGCATAGATTTAAAATGTAAATTGTATATTCTCTTATATCTAACTTACCTTTCTTGTATATTAAGCCCTTAGGCACGTAAAATAAATTATTATAATATCAACAGAGCATGTTATCGTGACGCGGCCGCGGAGCAAATGAACGCACCGCGCCATTTTTTTTTTTGCGCACGAAGCAATTGGAAATGGGCTACCACAGAGGGAGGCGGAAAATGCATTATGCATACCACGACAGCCGGTCTGTCCTGGTTATGCGGGACTCACTGCCTACCGGGGGACCTAAGTGATACCCGCTAAAAACCGCCTTTGGGGAGTGGCAACTAGCTGTTTAAAGCTTCTTATGCCGTATCGGAAGCGACCCTCTTTTGGGAAAAGAGGGCGCAGGCGGCTAGGAGCCGCTGAGGGAGTGCCTACGAAGGCAAATTAATTATGAATAATTTAATTAGAGTTGGCCTGAGCTGCCATGAGGCAGTTCAGGTCGTTTGACAGTTTATTAGGCGGGTCCGAGAGAGAGTTTCTCGGCCTGCGGACTCGATAGCGAGAGGGGAGTGGGGCTGCATAAGTAGCTGCCTCACGAATAAGGTGATTGGAGTGCGACTCTGAGGCTTTGAAGAAGTTCTCAGAGAGTTTTTTAAGAAATTGTTGAATTGTAGGGAGCTCTAGGTCCCGATGAAGGTCGGCATTACGGACGTACCAAGGTGCGTTCGCAGCTCGACGACAGAAAAGGTTTTGAACTACTTGGAGTTCATTAATAATTTTAGGGTTAGCGTGGGCAAAAATGGGGCCCGCGTAGGACATGACTGGTCGTATACAGACCTTATAAACGGTACGCTTGTTTCTGAGGGACATTTTACTGTGTCGGCCCAACATACTGTTGAGCCTATTCAGGTAAAAACGTGCGTGACGGGTTACTCTTTTGACGTGGGGCCTGAAAGTTAGCCCTGAGTCTAGAGTGACACCTAAATATTTGGCAGACGTATGCCAGAGGACAGTGGTCCCTAGCATACGTATTGGTGGAGTGTTTTTGATACGGCGTCGTTTATAATCGAAGTGAACGGCGGAGCTCTTCTCCGGGTTCACATCGATGCGCCATTTTTTGAACCAAGCTCCTAGGTCATCAACTGACTTTTGGACCTTGTTCCGTATGAAAGGTAGCGAGATACCTTTACAGTAGAGAGCAGTGTCGTCTGCGAAGAGGGAGAGCTGAACACCTTTCGGCGGAATGGGAATATCGTTGGTGAACAGGATGTACAGCAGAGAGCAAGTACTGAGCCCTGAGGGACACCAGCTTTGATGGGGCGCTGTGAAGATAGCGTACCTTCGTGTCTAAAACGAAAGGTACGATGATTTAGATAAGAGGCCACGAGACGTACTAGACGATCGGGGAGACCTATTTTGTATAGTTTGTAGATAAGGCCTGTATGCCAGACTCTATCAAAGGCTTTGGCGATGTCGAAAAAGACCGCGATAGGTAGACGACGGGGATAAAAACCGCTGAGGATATATTCCACAATACGGTGAACTTGTTGGGGGCAGGAATGTTTCGCTCGGAAACCGAATTGATGGGGAATGATAAGAGGGTCACCGTCTGTGGGAAACAGATGGCGCCTCATGCGATTTTGGATGACTCTTTCAAAGAGCTTGCCCATGGCCTTGAGGAGGCTAATGGGGCGATGACTGGAGGGGAGGTTGAGAGGCTTGCCTGGCTTGGGAATACCAATCACAGTTGCCTCTTTCCACGTAGTGGGAAAGTAACTAAGGTTGAAGCAGGCGTTGAAGATAATAGATAAAAAGGTTAACACCTGCTCAGGAAAGTGTTTAAGGGCTTGGAGCTTGCGCCCGGAGCCTTTTTGGGCTTAAGTCCTTTGATGAGGGATGAAATCTCATCATTGGACACAGAGATAGGTTCGGAGGCTGTAGGGGGTGAGTTCCGGCGGCGGACCTCATCTTCCACTGCCTGGACGTGTGAAGGGTCAACGGGTTGAGAGCTAGGAGAGCATTGAGCGGCAATGCTGTCTGCAAAGCACTCAGCCTTTTCCTCGTCCTCGAAGGCTACCGTACCGTCGGGACGGGAGAGAGGGGGAGTGTGGGTGATAGCGTCTATGCGGAGGGCTCTTGCCATCCGATAGTACGCTGTATGAGAGGGAGAGATATTCTCCATGAGTTTACTCTTTTCGAGGTCTCGAAATTCAGAGAGGCGGAAACGGAGTTCTCGTTGAAGACGATTAGCCGTGTGCCTATATTCGGGCGTGGGGTATTTTGCTGCTCTCCGGAAAGCAGCTTTCTTGGCTTTTAATAGGTTGCTAATATGTAGGGGAAGCCCACTATTATTAGCAACCGGGACTACCCTTTCGTTCTCCTTAAGGGAGGTTTTAATAAGGGTGGAGAGTGAATCGACCGCGGTGTCGATTTTTTCGGGACTGTCTAAGTCCGACGATAGGGAGATGGGAGAGTCCTGTGAGTCCAGAGCATTCGCTAGGGACTCCTTGAAGCCCTTCCAATTTGTGAAGGTTTTAGTCGAGGGTGTTGAGGGGGGTGGCTGATGGCCGAGAATGAGGGAGACCGGTCGGTGGTCGGATCCTAGATCGTCTAGTGTCTCGATTGCCCTGAGGTTGAGGGAAACACTTTTGAGTAGTGCAAAATCTAGCACGTCGGGAGCGTGGTCGGTGACATCGGGATAGTGAGTAGCACCGAGGGGACTGTGAACGGTGAGGTCAAGAGACTGCGTGATATCGAGCAGTATCTTGCCACTAGGGGAGGTAGTACGGCATGTCCATTCAGTATGCTTGGAGTTAAAATCTCCAAACATAATGACTGAATTGCCTAAAGATAAAATAGACTCAAAATCTTTTTTGAGGGGATGGGTTCCTGAAGGGATGTAACAGGAGGCTATGAAGATGGACTGATGTCCAGTCATAGCTAGCCTGCATACCGTGGCTTCCATATTGGTAAGCTGCGGAGTAGAAATGGGAGAGCAGTGGAGTGACTTCTTGTAATAAATGGCCGTACCGCCACCTCGGCGGTCGTGCCTGTCATTACGAAGAAGAGAAAAGTTTTTAATAGAAAGGCCTTTAGTGTCCTTAGTTTTGAGATTAGTTTCCTGTAGGAGGAGGAAATCGGCTTCACGATTTTGAAGAAAGAGCTTAAGTTCTGGGAGGTTATTTCGCAAACCGCGAATATTAAAGGATACAAGCGATAAACCCTTAGGTTTGATACGACCGTGAGACTTTGGTAGAGCAACCTGCTCTGTCATTGTAAGTTAAGTTAATTAAGTTAACTTAACTTACAACGAGCACAAAAGATTATGATGCTCTGCAAGAGCGAGGAGACGGTCCTGAGGGGACCTTGCAGCGCGCAATTTGCGTGCTAACACAGCGATTTCCCCAACGTCGATGTTCCTAATAGCGGAATACACCGTTTTTAGGTCATCAGCCATTGAGGGCTGTGATTGTTGTGGGGCGGAGGTTGTTGTCCGCGGTGGGTCTGCCTTTTTGGAGCTCCAGGGAAGGACTGGAGGCTGCATAGGCTTAGAGAAGCCCGGAGGGGGCCGAATAATGCCCTGAGGGGGCCTAAGGGGACCCTGAGAGGGTCGAGAGAAACCCGGGATGGGCTGAGAAAGGCCCTGACGGGGCCGTTGGTAAAGAGCCGGGAATGAGCGGTCATTGACCGGCGGTGGAGCTTGCCTACTGGGGCAAGGATGAGGTGCGCAGGGGCAGCCTCTGTAGTTTGCCGGGTGGCCTGTTTGTTTACACAGGACACATGCGGGTGGGGATTCGGCGTCTTTGGGCCGAGGACACTCTTTAGTGTTGTGGGGTTCAAGGCACTTAACGCACCTGGGTTGGGCGGAGCAGTTGGCCGCCGCATGACCATATAGCTGGCAGCGGTGGCACTGCGCCGGGAACCCGCGCCTATGTGGGGGCTCAACCCTCACTCTCGACAGGCCACACACTGTGCGTACCTGCCGGAAGATGGCTTTTGCCTCCGGCACGTTGGTTAGAATGACTAGGGCAAGATTGAACCTCTGGCCCGTTCTATTGCGCATTTTGTGCACGGCTTCTACAGGGAAACCTTGGGACTTAAGGTCCTCAAGGATTTCCTCGTTGGAAAATTCGAATGGAATGCCGCGGATGACGGCCCTGACTTTACGCTCTTCCGGAAGAGCGTATGTATGATAGGAGACTTGATCGGCTGTGAATAGTTTGGTGATACTACGGAAGGCATCGATAGAGTTGGGAATGATTTTAATAGTCTCCCCGAGATTAATCGCATGGTCATATTTAATGCCTGCGTCGTATAAGGATTTTGACAATTTGGTAAATCTTGCCTTGTCTCTTAGGAAGACTGGGGGCGGGACTTGCTTCTTTGCAAGGACTGGGGCACAGCGGGAAGCTGGCTTGGATGGTGGGGCGATGTCCATTGACATTAGGGGAGCCGTAGCAGCAGCGAGGGCTGCGGGGGCAGGGACGACAACGGGAGTTGCGGGGTTTGAGGCAGCAACGGGGGCTGCGGAGGTTGAAGGAGCGGCAGGGGCCGCTGAGACGGGAGGTGTGCGGTTTTTCGCGGTGCGTTTACCGCCGCGTTTTGACGAGACAGTCGTGAAGGACGACTCACCGGTTCCGTCGGAGTCAGAGGACTCCGATGAATCGGTGCCAGAATAGGTGGCGGGCCTTTCCCGGGGGGCCGACGCAGTGGACTCAGACTCGGAGCATGCGTACTCCATTTCTAGAGGGGCGAAAGAGTTCTTGGACTCTAGGTAGGCCGCTATAACGGGCGGCGGTTGAGTTGCCTGAGCAATAGTTGCCACTATTGCGGCGAGAGCCGAATTATCTAGCCTATTAAGGCCTGACACGATAGACCCTATAAGGTCTTGTTTAGACATGATGCTTTGAAAACGAATGGAGCTGGGGGGATGCTGTTCTGAAAAGAACAGAGACGTTCTGAACCTATACAGTAAGGGCGGGATCACCGTTCTCAGAAGAACGGGACGTTCTTTATCCCAGGAGTAATGCCCTTACTCTTAAAAGAGCAGGGCCTTGCTCTGAAAAGAGCAAGTAACTCCCTAGAAACAGTATACACGTACACGTTATACAAATAAATAACGAAAACAAAAATAGAAATAGTTAACAAAAAATATAACAGGTAACAAGCGGAGGTCAGTCAAACCTCCCCGCCCGAAGACAGGGGGGCAAGAACCGATAGCAGAAATGACTCACCAAGGCGTCGACGCTGTACAGCGCGAGCAGGACAGCGGAGGCGCGAGAGCGAGAGAGCACTACCGTACGGGGACGGCTGCGCGGACTACCTGAGACGACCGCACGAGAGCGGTGCCACAGGCGGAATGCACCGCGCCACGACGTTTTATATTTATATAGTGCTGAGGCGGGGGGCAGGGTCCTCAGCCTAAAGTTGCTAAATATAAAGTTTAAACCCTTTTAATATGTAAAAATAGTGTTGTGTGCATATTAGTATTATAAGTAGTTATAAGAATATTATATGTTTAATTCCGTTTGTTAGTTTATAAGAGTTATAACCAAATAAAGAAAGGTGCGGGGGTGAGGCAAGGGTCCGCTGGCCTGCAGCGGCCAAATCATATAAAAGACGGACCGGCCGGTATGGTCGGGCTCCTATTTTTGCACACGCTAACGATAAAATTATTAACGAACTCCAACTAGTTCAAAACCTATTCTGTCGTCGAGCTACGAACGCACCTTGATACGTCCATAATGCCGACCTTCATCGGGACTTAGAAATCCCAACAATCCAACAATTTCTTAAAAAACTCTCTGAAAACTTCTTCCAAGTATCAGAGTCCCATAACAACACATTAATTCGTGAGGCAGTTACTTATACAGCCCCACTCCCCTCCCGCTACAGCGTCCGCAGGCCGAGAAACACTCTCTCGGACCCGCCTAATAAATTGTCAAACGACCTGAACTGCCTCCTGGCGGCTCAGGCCAATTCTAATTAAATAAAAAATTATTTAAAATTAATATGCCTTCGTAGGCACTCCCTAAACGGCATTTATCCGTCTGCGCCCTCTTTTCCCAAAAGAGGATCGCTTTAGATACGGCATAAGAAGCTTTCAACAGCTGGTTGCCATTCCCCAAAGGCAGTTTTTAGGGGGTATCACTTAGGTTCCCCTTGTAGGCAGTGAGTCCCCCATAACCACGATAGACCGGCTATCGTGGTATGCGTAATGCATTTTCTGCCTCCCTCTGTGGTAGCCCATTTCCAATTGCTACGGGTGCAAAAAAAAAAGTCTGGTCGGCAGTCGCTCTCCAGCCACCGAAAAGGCAACAGCAAGAAAAAGTACAAGTTCCTCCTCATCGCCGTTTGCCTCCTATTTAAGCAAGACCAACGCGTTTCATTCATTTTTCGAACGGCGTTACGGCGATCCGTAACATTAATGGTCCTTCGAGCCGGATTACCAGAAGAAAAAGACAATATCGGTCTTTGTATTGCCGGAAGAAAGAAGCAAACCGCAAGAACGAAAAAATATTATTTTGAAGAAAAATGGTGATTACGCGTAGTAACCACGGAGAATCATCGAAGCCTCGCACGGATGAACAGATAACCCAGGGGGCCACAGAACCTCCCCGAACGGGTTCCCGCCTTGTCGTGGCGGGGGGGCTTAGTAGCCGTGGCTTGTTCACCCACGGTGAACAAAGAGGAACCCCTTGGCTGGCCCGTGGTGTAGACCCGGCCCGAGGTGGCCACTCCGAGTGGGCTTGGCGAGCCCACTTCGGATGTGTGTCGGGGGGCTGCGGTGAGAGGGGAGTCCGCACCCTCTACCGCTGCAGCCGAGGTGGAGTCGCGAAGGAAGAGGAGTGCTGGTATGGCGATGCGCCACTCGCCCTATCCTCCGCGACTCAGACGGGGCCGCACCGTTAAATGATGCGGTGGTGGTGGGGCTGCGGGGGGAGAGGAGTGTCGGTATTGCGAGGCGCCGCTCTCCCTACCCTCCGTAGACGAATATTGGTTGGCGGCGGAGCCATGGACCAGATCCGCCGCTGGGGTCAGGAACGCTGGTGCTTCTGAGTTCTAGTTTTTCCTGGCCCCATGGCCTTCGCGCATCGGACACGGGAGCGTCAGTTGCGCATGTGAAATTGGAGGCCAAGGAGGAGGGCGCGCCATGTGTTCTGGTGCGCCTTACCTGAGAGGGAGATGGGGGAGGAGTAGTCTTCTCCCGAGGAGGGGCCGCCATGGGGCGGCTAGCGCAGGTGGGGCCGCGGAAGTGTGCGAAAGCGTTCCTGTGGCCCTGCCAATATGCGATGAAGGTGGAACACCATGGGGTTTTAGTCGGTGCGAGTCCGACATAACCCATCCTTGCCCCCGCGAGGCGGGTATGCGTAGGCATTTCCCCATGTAAAATAAAAAAAAGGGGGCCACAGAAGAGGCCTCCGGGGGCGACTCAACCGCTAGTGGTTCATCAAACACCACTAGCGAAACCACAACGGTCAGCGATACAACCGCTACCTCTGCGACTGATAAAACGGCCGCAACGGAAGAAACCCAGCAAGAGAGTGATCAAAGATCGCAGCGCACATTAAAGCCCGACGGGACAAGGCCGCGCCGGTCCGTAGTCTCACGCAAGAGACTCCTCGCGTAGTTAGAGGCGAAAGAACGGTTAGCCGAACTCAAGCTCAAGCAGGCTCAGTTGCAAGCAAGAACGGAATTGCAAGAAATACACGTGCAGCGACTACAAGCAGAAGTCGAATCAACCGATGACGACGATGAAGAAATAGAAGACGATTTAGCATCAGTGGGCATTAGTACATGGTTGCAAGAAATACTTACATCGCAACCCGCGCCGCAACCCACGTCGTACTTCGCGTCGCAACCAGCACTGCAGATCGCACCACCCGTACTTCAACAGTATGCGCCGCAATACGCTACGCAAACATACCGCGCCGCAGAAAGAAGACTATGGACAGGCGCAGCAACAAATCGACGTTGCTACCTTAGCCGCTGCTCTATCACAAGCAGTACGAAGCCCAAGGGAGCCGCCGAAATATGTGCAAGAGCTGCCCACATTCAATGTTGGCAGCAAAGAATGGCTCAGCTTCCAAACAACGTACGAAGAATCTTCAAAGTACTTCACGATGAACGAAAACATAGCGAGAATACGCCGAAACTTAAAAGGGACAGCAAAAGAAGCCGCAGGTTGCCTACTTATAAGCCAACCAGATCCCAGAATGATAATAGAAGCTTTGGAAAGGAGATTCGGACGACCAGAAGCGTTAATTCACTTAGAAATAGATATGCTGAAGCTGCTGAACAAAGTTACAGACAATCCCAGGGAGCTATGCATATTCGCAAATCGCATAGCAAACGTAGTGGGCACCGTGGAAGCACTCAAGAAAGCACACTATCTGCATAGTCCGGAAATGACGCGAGTTATCACAGACAAACTCACGCCCATATTGAGAAGCAAATGGTACGACTATGTAGCCAGAAAGAAAGAAGATACCCCAGAGCTTAAGAAGATATATATATTTTTAAACGAAGAAGCGGATAAATGCAGCGCGTATGCCTTGCCGGAGTTCATCGCAGAGGACAGCGAAACGAGAGAGCGAAGGCCGAGAAAAATAGAACATGCCTTTGCCACAAGCAAGAAACAATATGAAGAACGCTGCCCTCAATGCAAACAAGAACACAAACTGCCCGATTGCAAGTCATACGCCGCTCTGTCCACAAATGACAGATGGGAAGTAGCAAAGAAGTATAATATCTGCTACCGCTGTCTGCGAGGCAAACATCGCCGATTGCTGTGTAAAGCTCCACCGTGCGGAAAAGGCGGATGCATGATGAAACACCATAAATTGCTGCATCACGACAGAACAGCAGAAATTGAAAAAGAAACCGCTATGGAAACCGCAACATCGGCAAGGGAGGTCAACACAGCGACTCGACCGTACAAACACCGCCGCGCTTACCTAAAGATTGCGCCCGTAACAATAAGGGGGCCACTAAGCTGCGTCGAAACATACGCATTATTGGATGAAGGAAGCACGGTCACCATAGTCGATGCCTCGATCGTCGACGTCATCGGCGCCGACGGCCCAGGCCACGCAATGTCGATACAAGGGCTCGGCTCGGAGGTGAAACATGAGAAGAGCAAGATCGTCAGCCTTAAAATAAGAGGAAAGTACGCGCAATAAGAACACAACATAGAAGCGGCGCGTACGGTAGAGCGGTTGGACTTCTCGCCAGAATCCGTGAATAAAAATCACTTGGAGAATTGCCAACATTGTTGGATATCAAAGAGGATATCACCTACGAACGCGCCTCACCGAAAATACTAATCGGGCAAGATAACTGGCACCTCATAGTGTCTAGAAAACTGCGCGTCGGCCGTCGAGACCCATCAGTCGCCTCATACACCAACATGGGCTGGGTTCTGCATGGCTGTTATAGCTCATTGACGTCGACGGTCACCTTCTGCGGAAGACTACATCAGAGGGAAGATGCACAGCCGATAGAAGAAGAAATAAAAAAATATTTCAAATTAGAATCGCTGTGCATCGAGCCAATAAGACCGAAAGAAGATCCTGAGCAGCGAGCTATGCAAATATTGAGGGAAACCAGCCAGAGGTCGGCGGACGGCAGATTCGAGACAGGGTTGTTGTGGAAACAAAAGGATTTCCAAAAACCAAATAATTACAAAGACGCGGAAAGGCGCCTGCACACCTTAGAGAAGAGGCTCGACCAAGACAGCAATCAAGTCAAGCTACAGTACGAAGAACGCATACAGAACCTCTTCAACTCGGGTTACGCAGAGCGCGCGCCACAAGGAAGGACATGGTATGTGCCACACTTCCCATTCATCAACCCTGCGAAACCAAACAAGCCCCCGAGATTGGTGCACGACGCCGCAGCGAAGACAGCCGGAATATGTCTCAACGATATGCTTCACTCGGGGCCCGACTTATTACAATCATTGCCCGGAGTAATCATGAGGTTCCGACAGTATCCGTATGCAGTGAGCGCCGATATAAAAGAAATGTTCATGCAGATCAAAGTACGCAAAGAAGATAGAGGCGTTTTACGTTTCTTGTGGAGAGGCAAGCGGCGGGAAGACCAACCGGAGGAATATAGGATGACGTCAATCATCTTTGGAGCGACATCATCACCATGCACAGCATTATAAATCAAAAATAAAAATGCAGAAGAACATGCAGAGGCATACCCAGAAGCTGCGGTCGCCATAAAAAGAAATCACTATATGGACGACTACTTGCAGAGCTTCCACTCTGTCACGGAAGCTCAGCAAACGGTAAAAGCAGTCGATCACGCCCACAAACAAGCGGGATTCGTACTCAGCGGGTGGACGTCGAACGAAGAGAAAACAAGAGAAGAAATAACGACAGAGCATAAACAACACGACGCGACCGTGTGCCTGGGCGGAAAAAAAACTGAGAAGACGCTCGGCCTGCTCTGGCATGTACAAAGCGATCATATTGGATTTAATACTCACAATATGAAGATGCCTGCCGACGTAAAAGAAAAACAACGCTTGCCAACTAAACGTGAAGCGTTGAGCGTCATAATGGCATTATTTGACCCGCTGGGGCTAATATCACCGGTGACCACCCCAGCGAAGAGAATATTCCAAGACACATGACGTTACAAGGCGGACTGGGAAGTCTGCCTTGTAACGTCATGTGTCTTGGACCCTCTGCCAACAGAGTTAAAAAAAATGGGAAGACTGGATTACTTCACTTAACGCCATAGAACAACTGAGAATACCGCGATGCTACGATTACAACCCGGTGTCGACGCGCCAACTACACACATTCGTCGACGCAAGCGAGGAGGCCTACGCAGCAGCCGTATATTGGAGAACGGAGCGAACAGACGGCAGCGTTAACGTATCATTGGCCGCCGCCAAGAGCCGCGTAACACCACTGAAACCAGTCTCCATACCATGGCTCGAGTTACAAGCGGCACTGCTGGGAGCTCGTCGTGCGCAGACCGTGGTCGTTGAGCACGATGGCGATATAGCGGGCAAGACATACTGGTGCGACTCTCGTACTGCACTAGTGTGGATAAGGTCGGAGCCTCGCGCGTACAAAGCTTTCATCGCTCATCGCCTGGCGGAGATAGAAGATACGACCAAAAAGAACGAATGGCGTTGGCTACCGTCTAAAGAAAACGTGGCAGACGACGCGACCCGAACCACGCCAGAAAGGTTCGACGAGTCGCACCGGTGGTTCCGAGGGCCCCCGTTTCTGCAACGTCCACCAGCAGAATGGCCGCAGGAAGAGAAAACGACACAATACGACACCGGGGAAGAACGAGAAATATGTAGCATCGCAGTTAAAAGTGAAGACTCGCCAACAACACATCTGCCACAAATAGAAAGATTTTCGAAATGGATTCGCCTCATAAGGGCGACAGCGAGAGTCCTCCTATTCATCGATATGTGCAGACCAAACAAGCACGTGGTGAAGACTGGGCGTAAACGCAACAGAGCAAGACAAGATAGCGACCCTGGCTGGCAAAGAACAAACAGACACAACACCTCCGCCAAGGGGAAAAATAAGCAACATATATCCTGGCGTCAACGGAGAGGTATGAGTAGTGGACGTAACTCCTGGCAGTGGGCATGTACTACGAAGACCGACAAAGAAGATGCTAAATATAAAGTTTAAACCCTTTTAATATGTAAAAAAAGTGTTGTGTACATATTAATATAATAAGTAGTTATAAGAATATTATATGTTTAATTCCGTTTGTTAGTTTATAAGAGTTATAACCAAATAAAGAAAGGTGCGGGGGTGAGGCAAAGGTCCGCTGGGCAACAGCGGCCAAATCATATAAAAGACGGGTCGGCCGGTATGGTCGGGATTCCGCCTGTGGCACCGCTCTCGAGCGGTCGTGTCCAGGTAGTTCGCGCGCGCTAACCTCCCTGCGTTAGCGCCCCCCCCCCCGTTCCGCGCCCCGCGCTCCTCACAGTGTTAGCGCTATATAGCGCAGAAGCCAGGTAAGTGTTCTATCGCTAACTCTCAGTTCTTACCCCCCCGCCTTCGGTCGGGGAGGTCTGACTGACCGCTTCTTATATTAGTAGATATTAGAACTTTATAAGTTTATTATAATTATTTGTGTATTATATATAACGTGTATAGCATAGTGTTTCTTAGAATACGTCACTTGCTCTTCCGAGCAAGACCGTTCTTTTCAGAACAGGGGACTGTTTCAGACCAGCGAAGAAACAATAGAATATGTAGTATTAGGAAACATAATACGGCCTTCTTCAGAAGACAATCTTGCTTTCTCGCCTCTTATTTATACAACAAAATAAATTCATTATTAAACATCTATCCAAAAACTTTGTATGAATGTAAGTTTTCTTTAACCCTACAAGGCACTCAGTACCATATGCGGGACAACCACTTTAATAGTTCCTACAGCTCTATGAAATACTAGGAGTGACATCTCATGGTTTTTGAGGGACACGCCGCAAATATAGCAATGATATAACGCAAATAATTGCGTATAGATGTCTTTTCTGATCCGATTACTGTCAGTAAACGGTGAAATTTATACCTAAGGTTAGCGTTTGACGTTTGCATAAATTAAATAAATAATAAAATACCGTTACATTAAGGTTTTGATCCGGGAAAAATATAACGTATTGTAAGAAAGTGCTTATTTGGCAGAGGTAAGTTAGTTTTTCTATTACTCTATAATATCTATTGATAAATCGTATTTTTATCTATGTTCCACATACGGTACGTAGAGCTTTAGGCCCATACCACACGGCGTAATTAAAACGCGCAGGAGACGCTGATTGTTGCGTTTGCATTGATGATACAAGCGCGCGCATGAAGCGCGTATACGCGCGTTTGAAGCGATACAAACGCGCGTACAAAGGAGCGGAGTAGGGGCGGGGGGGGGGGGGGCTCACGCCACCACTGCACCGCCCGCGCCTCAGTTGCAATAATAGTTTATTGTGTGCTGCGCGTGTATTTGGTTTAAAATGGAACCCTTCGACACCGACCGCTTCATAACAGAAATAAACAATCGTCCCACTACATGGAATTCACTACTGCCCGAATATTCAAACAAAGTGTTAAAAAGAAATGCTTGGGATGAATTGTGCCAAATTTTTTTATAACAATTTCAATGAAAAACCCAGTAAGGAAAAAAACCTGGCAGGTAAGATTTATTATATTTATTTAAAAATAATGTATTTATTTTAGGACTACACATAAAACATCGCCGTAAAGATAGCCACCCCATGTCGCGTGCCCACGTTTTATGGTGTTAAATCGTTAGTTGTGATAAGTTCTGGTGTAATTTTCGTTTGTTCTGCTTTCCTTCTTACGATTTTTTTACTTATTGGAACTAACAATTTAGCACCCTAAAACGTGGGCATGCGACATGGGGTGGCTATCTTCACGGCGCACTTTGGGCCGAATCTGAAAAAAAGGAACTTATGAATTAAAAATTTGTCATCATATCTCATTAAATATTCGTTTTTAGAAAAAATTACAATTCATAAATGTTGATTGTATTGACGGCTTCTGTCGATTGGCTGAACAAAAACTTAACGTTTCGAAAAAAAAATCGTAAGTTCCTTTTTTCAGATTCGGCCCACCGTGCGGCGGGACATAGAACAGTAAAACAGTAGAACATGTAATTAGGTAGGTACCCTAAATTTTAGAATCTTGCCATGGTACTGGACCTTCATCGCTAATAAAATAATCAGTGTAAATATTTCGTATCGTAGTTCCGCTTAATTGTCCCTGTGACCGTCTTGCACCAATCGAAATCAAACTTGCATCTTCAGGAGGATCTCCTAAACCAGCTATACTCAAAGAATGAGTACTACTTATAAGCCAACCAGATCCCAGAATGATAATAGAAGCTTTGGAAAGGAGATTCGGACGACCAGAAGCGTTAATTCACTTAGAAATAGAGATGCTGAAGCTGCTGAACAAAGTTACGGACAATCCCAGGGAGCTATGCATATTCGCAAATCGCATAGCAAACGTAGTGGGCACCGTGGAAGCACTCAAGAAAGCACACTATCTGCATAGTCCGGAAATGACGCGAGTTATCACAGACAAACTCACGCCCATATTGAGAAGCAAATGGTACGACTATGTAGCCAGAAAGAAAGAAGATACCCCAGAGCTTAAGAAGATATATATATTTTTAAACGAAGAAGCGGATAAATGCAGCGCGTATGCCTTGCCGGAGTTCATCGCAGAGGACAGCGAAACGAGAGAGCGAAGGCCGAGAAAAATAGAACATGCCTTTGCCACAAGCAAGAAACAATATGAAGAACGCTGCCCTCAATGCAAACAAGAACACAAACTGCCCGATTGCAAGTCATACGCCGCTCTGTCCACAAATGACAGATGGGAAGTAGCAAAGAAGTATAATATCTGCTACCGCTGTCTGCGAGGCAAACATCGCCGATTGCTGTGTAAAGCTCCACCGTGCGGAAAAGGCGGATGCATGATAAAACACCATAAATTGCTGCATCACGACAGAACAGCAGAAATTGAAAAAGAAACCGCTATGGAAACCGCAACATCGGCAAGGGAGGTCAACACAGCGACTCGACCGTACAAACACCGCCGCGCTTACCTAAAGATTGCGCCCGTAACAATAAGGGGGCCACTAAGCTGCGTCGAAACATACGCATTATTGGATGAAGGAAGCACGGTCACCATAGTCGATGCCTCGATCGTCGACGTCATCGGCGCCGACGGCCCAGGCCACGCAATGTCGATACAAGGGCTCGGCTCGGAGGTGAAACATGAGAAGAGCAAGATCGTCAGCCTTAAAATAAGAGGAAAGTACGCGCAATAAGAACACAACATAGAAGCGGCGCGTACGGTAGAGCGGTTGGACTTCTCGCCAGAATCCGTGAATAAAAATCACTTGGAGAATTGCCAACATTGTTGGATATCAAAGAGGATATCACCTACGAACGCGCCTCACCGAAAATACTAATCGGGCAAGATAACTGGCACCTCATAGTGTCTAGAAAACTGCGCGTCGGCCGTCGAGACCCATCAGTCGCCTCATACACCAACATGGGCTGGGTTCTGCATGGCTGTTATAGCTCATTGACGTCGACGGTCACCTTCTGCGGAAGACTACATCAGAGGGAAGATGCACAGCCGATAGAAGAAGAAATAAAAAAATATTTCAAATTAGAATCGCTGTGCATCGAGCCAATAAGACCGAAAGAAGATCCTGAGCAGCGAGCTATGCAAATATTGAGGGAAACCAGCCAGAGGTCGGCGGACGGCAGATTCGAGACAGGGTTGTTGTGGAAACAAAAGGATTTCCAAAAACCAAATAATTACAAAGACGCGGAAAGGCGCCTGCACACCTTAGAGAAGAGGCTCGACCAAGACAGCAATCAAGTCAAGCTACAGTACGAAGAACGCATACAGAACCTCTTCAACTCGGGTTACGCAGAGCGCGCGCCACAAGGAAGGACATGGTATGTGCCACACTTCCCATTCATCAACCCTGCGAAACCAAACAAGCCCCCGAGATTGGTGCACGACGCCGCAGCGAAGACAGCCGGAATATGTCTCAACGATATGCTTCACTCGGGGCCCGACTTATTACAATCATTGCCCGGAGTAATCATGAGGTTCCGACAGTATCCGTATGCAGTGAGCGCCGATATAAAAGAAATGTTCATGCAGATCAAAGTACGCAAAGAAGATAGAGGCGTTTTACGTTTCTTGTGGAGAGGCAAGCGGCGGGAAGACCAACCGGAGGAATATAGGATGACGTCAATCATCTTTGGAGCGACATCATCACCATGCACAGCATTATAAATCAAAAATAAAAATGCAGAAGAACATGCAGAGGCATACCCAGAAGCTGCGGTCGCCATAAAAAGAAATCACTATATGGACGACTACTTGCAGAGCTTCCACTCTGTCACGGAAGCTCAGCAAACGGTAAAAGCAGTCGATCACGCCCACAAACAAGCGGGATTCGTACTCAGCGGGTGGACGTCGAACGAAGAGAAAACAAGAGAAGAAATAACGACAGAGCATAAACAACACGACGCGACCGTGTGCCTGGGCGGAAAAAAAACTGAGAAGACGCTCGGCCTGCTCTGGCATGTACAAAGCGATCATATTGGATTTAATACTCACAATATGAAGATGCCTGCCGACGTAAAAGAAAAACAACGCTTGCCAACTAAACGTGAAGCGTTGAGCGTCATAATGGCATTATTTGACCCGCTGGGGCTAATATCACCGGTGACCACCCCAGCGAAGAGAATATTCCAAGACACATGACGTTACAAGGCGGACTGGGAAGTCTGCCTTGTAACGTCATGTGTCTTGGACCCTCTGCCAACAGAGTTAAAAAAAATGGGAAGACTGGATTACTTCACTTAACGCCATAGAACAACTGAGAATACCGCGATGCTACGATTACAACCCGGTGTCGACGCGCCAACTACACACATTCGTCGACGCAAGCGAGGAGGCCTACGCAGCAGCCGTATATTGGAGAACGGAGCGAACAGACGGCAGCGTTAACGTATCATTGGCCGCCGCCAAGAGCCGCGTAACACCACTGAAACCAGTCTCCATACCATGGCTCGAGTTACAAGCGGCACTGCTGGGAGCTCGTCGTGCGCAGACCGTGGTCGTTGAGCACGATGGCGATATAGCGGGCAAGACATACTGGTGCGACTCTCGTACTGCACTAGTGTGGATAAGGTCGGAGCCTCGCGCGTACAAAGCTTTCATCGCTCATCGCCTGGCGGAGATAGAAGATACGACCAAAAAGAACGAATGGCGTTGGCTACCGTCTAAAGAAAACGTGGCAGACGACGCGACCCGAACCACGCCAGAAAGGTTCGACGAGTCGCACCGGTGGTTCCGAGGGCCCCCGTTTCTGCAACGTCCACCAGCAGAATGGCCGCAGGAAGAGAAAACGACACAATACGACACCGGGGAAGAACGAGAAATATGTAGCATCGCAGTTAAAAGTGAAGACTCGCCAACAACACATCTGCCACAAATAGAAAGATTTTCGAAATGGATTCGCCTCATAAGGGCGACAGCGAGAGTCCTCCTATTCATCGATATGTGCAGACCAAACAAGCACGTGGTGAAGACTGGGCGTAAACGCAACAGAGCAAGACAAGATAGCGACCCTGGCTGGCAAAGAACAAACAGACACAACACCTCCGCCAAGGGGAAAAATAAGCAACATATATCCTGGCGTCAACGGAGAGGTATGAGTAGTGGACGTAACTCCTGGCAGTGGGCATGTACTACGAAGACCGACAAAGAAGATGCTAAATATAAAGTTTAAACCCTTTTAATATGTAAAAAAAGTGTTGTGTACATATTAATATAATAAGTAGTTATAAGAATATTATATGTTTAATTCCGTTTGTTAGTTTATAAGAGTTATAACCAAATAAAGAAAGGTGCGGGGGTGAGGCAAAGGTCCGCTGGGCAACAGCGGCCAAATCATATAAAAGACGGGTCGGCCGGTATGGTCGGGATTCCGCCTGTGGCACCGCTCTCGAGCGGTCGTGTCCAGGTAGTTCGCGCGCGCTAACCTCCCTGCGTTAGCGCCCCCCCCCCCCGTTCCGCGCCCCGCGCTCCTCACAGTGTTAGCGCTATATAGCGCAGAAGCCAGGTAAGTGTTCTATCGCTAACTCTCAGTTCTTACCCCCCCGCCTTCGGTCGGGGAGGTCTGACTGACCGCTTCTTATATTAGTAGATATTAGAACTTTATAAGTTTATTATAATTATTTGTGTATTATATATAACGTGTATAGCATAGTGTTTCTTAGAATACGTCACTTGCTCTTCCGAGCAAGACCGTTCTTTTCAGAACAGGGGACTGTTTCAGACCAGCGAAGAAACAATAGAATATGTAGTATTAGGAAACATAATACGGCCTTCTTCAGAAGACAATCTTGCTTTCTCGCCTCTTATTTATACAACAAAATAAATTCATTATTAAACATCTATCCAAAAACTTTGTATGAATGTAAGTTTTCTTTAACCCTACAAGGCACTCAGTACCATATGCGGGACAACCACTTTAATAGTTCCTACAGCTCTATGAAATACTAGGAGTGACATCTCATGGTTTTTGAGGGACACGCCGCAAATATAGCAATGATATAACGCAAATAATTGCGTATAGATGTCTTTTCTGATCCGATTACTGTCAGTAAACGGTGAAATTTATACCTAAGGTTAGCGTTTGACGTTTGCATAAATTAAATAAATAATAAAATACCGTTACATTAAGGTTTTGATCCGGGAAAAATATAACGTATTGTAAGAAAGTGCTTATTTGGCAGAGGTAAGTTAGTTTTTCTATTACTCTATAATATCTATTGATAAATCGTATTTTTATCTATGTTCCACATACGGTACGTAGAGCTTTAGGCCCATACCACACGGCGTAATTAAAACGCGCAGGAGACGCTGATTGTTGCGTTTGCATTGATGATACAAGCGCGCGCATGAAGCGCGTATACGCGCGTTTGAAGCGATACAAACGCGCGTACAAAGGAGCGGAGTAGGGGCGGGGGGGGGGGGGGCTCACGCCACCACTGCACCGCCCGCGCCTCAGTTGCAATAATAGTTTATTGTGTGCTGCGCGTGTATTTGGTTTAAAATGGAACCCTTCGACACCGACCGCTTCATAACAGAAATAAACAATCGTCCCACTACATGGAATTCACTACTGCCCGAATATTCAAACAAAGTGTTAAAAAGAAATGCTTGGGATGAATTGTGCCAAATTTTTTTATAACAATTTCAATGAAAAACCCAGTAAGGAAAAAAACCTGGCAGGTAAGATTTATTATATTTATTTAAAAATAATGTATTTATTTTAGGACTACACATAAAACATCGCCGTAAAGATAGCCACCCCATGTCGCGTGCCCACGTTTTATGGTGTTAAATCGTTAGTTGTGATAAGTTCTGGTGTAATTTTCGTTTGTTCTGCTTTCCTTCTTACGATTTTTTTACTTATTGGAACTAACAATTTAGCACCCTAAAACGTGGGCATGCGACATGGGGTGGCTATCTTCACGGCGCACTTTGGGCCGAATCTGAAAAAAAGGAACTTATGAATTAAAAATTTGTCATCATATCTCATTAAATATTCGTTTTTAGAAAAAATTACAATTCATAAATGTTGATTGTATTGACGGCTTCTGTCGATTGGCTGAACAAAAACTTAACGTTTCGAAAAAAAAATCGTAAGTTCCTTTTTTCAGATTCGGCCCACCGTGCGGCGGGACATAGAACAGTAAAACAGTAGAACATGTAATTAGGTAGGTACCCTAAATTTTAGAATCTTGCCATGGTACTGGACCTTCATCGCTAATAAAATAATCAGTGTAAATATTTCGTATCGTAGTTCCGCTTAATTGTCCCTGTGACCGTCTTGCACCAATCGAAATCAAACTTGCATCTTCAGGAGGATCTCCTAAACCAGCTATACTCAAAGAATGAGTACTACTTATAAGCCAACCAGATCCCAGAATGATAATAGAAGCTTTGGAAAGGAGATTCGGACGACCAGAAGCGTTAATTCACTTAGAAATAGAGATGCTGAAGCTGCTGAACAAAGTTACGGACAATCCCAGGGAGCTATGCATATTCGCAAATCGCATAGCAAACGTAGTGGGCACCGTGGAAGCACTCAAGAAAGCACACTATCTGCATAGTCCGGAAATGACGCGAGTTATCACAGACAAACTCACGCCCATATTGAGAAGCAAATGGTACGACTATGTAGCCAGAAAGAAAGAAGATACCCCAGAGCTTAAGAAGATATATATATTTTTAAACGAAGAAGCGGATAAATGCAGCGCGTATGCCTTGCCGGAGTTCATCGCAGAGGACAGCGAAACGAGAGAGCGAAGGCCGAGAAAAATAGAACATGCCTTTGCCACAAGCAAGAAACAATATGAAGAACGCTGCCCTCAATGCAAACAAGAACACAAACTGCCCGATTGCAAGTCATACGCCGCTCTGTCCACAAATGACAGATGGGAAGTAGCAAAGAAGTATAATATCTGCTACCGCTGTCTGCGAGGCAAACATCGCCGATTGCTGTGTAAAGCTCCACCGTGCGGAAAAGGCGGATGCATGATAAAACACCATAAATTGCTGCATCACGACAGAACAGCAGAAATTGAAAAAGAAACCGCTATGGAAACCGCAACATCGGCAAGGGAGGTCAACACAGCGACTCGACCGTACAAACACCGCCGCGCTTACCTAAAGATTGCGCCCGTAACAATAAGGGGGCCACTAAGCTGCGTCGAAACATACGCATTATTGGATGAAGGAAGCACGGTCACCATAGTCGATGCCTCGATCGTCGACGTCATCGGCGCCGACGGCCCAGGCCACGCAATGTCGATACAAGGGCTCGGCTCGGAGGTGAAACATGAGAAGAGCAAGATCGTCAGCCTTAAAATAAGAGGAAAGTACGCGCAATAAGAACACAACATAGAAGCGGCGCGTACGGTAGAGCGGTTGGACTTCTCGCCAGAATCCGTGAATAAAAATCACTTGGAGAATTGCCAACATTGTTGGATATCAAAGAGGATATCACCTACGAACGCGCCTCACCGAAAATACTAATCGGGCAAGATAACTGGCACCTCATAGTGTCTAGAAAACTGCGCGTCGGCCGTCGAGACCCATCAGTCGCCTCATACACCAACATGGGCTGGGTTCTGCATGGCTGTTATAGCTCATTGACGTCGACGGTCACCTTCTGCGGAAGACTACATCAGAGGGAAGATGCACAGCCGATAGAAGAAGAAATAAAAAAATATTTCAAATTAGAATCGCTGTGCATCGAGCCAATAAGACCGAAAGAAGATCCTGAGCAGCGAGCTATGCAAATATTGAGGGAAACCAGCCAGAGGTCGGCGGACGGCAGATTCGAGACAGGGTTGTTGTGGAAACAAAAGGATTTCCAAAAACCAAATAATTACAAAGACGCGGAAAGGCGCCTGCACACCTTAGAGAAGAGGCTCGACCAAGACAGCAATCAAGTCAAGCTACAGTACGAAGAACGCATACAGAACCTCTTCAACTCGGGTTACGCAGAGCGCGCGCCACAAGGAAGGACATGGTATGTGCCACACTTCCCATTCATCAACCCTGCGAAACCAAACAAGCCCCCGAGATTGGTGCACGACGCCGCAGCGAAGACAGCCGGAATATGTCTCAACGATATGCTTCACTCGGGGCCCGACTTATTACAATCATTGCCCGGAGTAATCATGAGGTTCCGACAGTATCCGTATGCAGTGAGCGCCGATATAAAAGAAATGTTCATGCAGATCAAAGTACGCAAAGAAGATAGAGGCGTTTTACGTTTCTTGTGGAGAGGCAAGCGGCGGGAAGACCAACCGGAGGAATATAGGATGACGTCAATCATCTTTGGAGCGACATCATCACCATGCACAGCATTATAAATCAAAAATAAAAATGCAGAAGAACATGCAGAGGCATACCCAGAAGCTGCGGTCGCCATAAAAAGAAATCACTATATGGACGACTACTTGCAGAGCTTCCACTCTGTCACGGAAGCTCAGCAAACGGTAAAAGCAGTCGATCACGCCCACAAACAAGCGGGATTCGTACTCAGCGGGTGGACGTCGAACGAAGAGAAAACAAGAGAAGAAATAACGACAGAGCATAAACAACACGACGCGACCGTGTGCCTGGGCGGAAAAAAAACTGAGAAGACGCTCGGCCTGCTCTGGCATGTACAAAGCGATCATATTGGATTTAATACTCACAATATGAAGATGCCTGCCGACGTAAAAGAAAAACAACGCTTGCCAACTAAACGTGAAGCGTTGAGCGTCATAATGGCATTATTTGACCCGCTGGGGCTAATATCACCGGTGACCACCCCAGCGAAGAGAATATTCCAAGACACATGACGTTACAAGGCGGACTGGGAAGTCTGCCTTGTAACGTCATGTGTCTTGGACCCTCTGCCAACAGAGTTAAAAAAAATGGGAAGACTGGATTACTTCACTTAACGCCATAGAACAACTGAGAATACCGCGATGCTACGATTACAACCCGGTGTCGACGCGCCAACTACACACATTCGTCGACGCAAGCGAGGAGGCCTACGCAGCAGCCGTATATTGGAGAACGGAGCGAACAGACGGCAGCGTTAACGTATCATTGGCCGCCGCCAAGAGCCGCGTAACACCACTGAAACCAGTCTCCATACCATGGCTCGAGTTACAAGCGGCACTGCTGGGAGCTCGTCGTGCGCAGACCGTGGTCGTTGAGCACGATGGCGATATAGCGGGCAAGACATACTGGTGCGACTCTCGTACTGCACTAGTGTGGATAAGGTCGGAGCCTCGCGCGTACAAAGCTTTCATCGCTCATCGCCTGGCGGAGATAGAAGATACGACCAAAAAGAACGAATGGCGTTGGCTACCGTCTAAAGAAAACGTGGCAGACGACGCGACCCGAACCACGCCAGAAAGGTTCGACGAGTCGCACCGGTGGTTCCGAGGGCCCCCGTTTCTGCAACGTCCACCAGCAGAATGGCCGCAGGAAGAGAAAACGACACAATACGACACCGGGGAAGAACGAGAAATATGTAGCATCGCAGTTAAAAGTGAAGACTCGCCAACAACACATCTGCCACAAATAGAAAGATTTTCGAAATGGATTCGCCTCATAAGGGCGACAGCGAGAGTCCTCCTATTCATCGATATGTGCAGACCAAACAAGCACGTGGTGAAGACTGGGCGTAAACGCAACAGAGCAAGACAAGATAGCGACCCTGGCTGGCAAAGAACAAACAGACACAACACCTCCGCCAAGGGGAAAAATAAGCAACATATATCCTGGCGTCAACGGAGAGGTATGAGTAGTGGACGTAACTCCTGGCAGTGGGCATGTACTACGAAGACCGACAAAGAAGATGCTAAATATAAAGTTTAAACCCTTTTAATATGTAAAAAAAGTGTTGTGTACATATTAATATAATAAGTAGTTATAAGAATATTATATGTTTAATTCCGTTTGTTAGTTTATAAGAGTTATAACCAAATAAAGAAAGGTGCGGGGGTGAGGCAAAGGTCCGCTGGGCAACAGCGGCCAAATCATATAAAAGACGGGTCGGCCGGTATGGTCGGGATTCCGCCTGTGGCACCGCTCTCGAGCGGTCGTGTCCAGGTAGTTCGCGCGCGCTAACCTCCCTGCGTTAGCGCCCCCCCCCCGTTCCGCGCCCCGCGCTCCTCACAGTGTTAGCGCTATATAGCGCAGAAGCCAGGTAAGTGTTCTATCGCTAACTCTCAGTTCTTACCCCCCCGCCTTCGGTCGGGGAGGTCTGACTGACCGCTTCTTATATTAGTAGATATTAGAACTTTATAAGTTTATTATAATTCGTCACTTGCTCTTCCGAGCAAGACCGTTCTTTTCAGAACAGGGGACTGTTTCAGACCAGCGAAGAAACAATAGAATATGTAGTATTAGGAAACATAATACGGCCTTCTTCAGAAGACAATCTTGCTTTCTCGCCTCTTATTTATACAACAAAATAAATTCATTATTAAACATCTATCCAAAAACTTTGTATGAATGTAAGTTTTCTTTAACCCTACAAGGCACTCAGTACCATATGCGGGACAACCACTTTAATAGTTCCTACAGCTCTATGAAATACTAGGAGTGACATCTCATGGTTTTTGAGGGACACGCCGCAAATATAGCAATGATATAACGCAAATAATTGCGTATAGATGTCTTTTCTGATCCGATTACTGTCAGTAAACGGTGAAATTTATACCTAAGGTTAGCGTTTGACGTTTGCATAAATTAAATAAATAATAAAATACCGTTACATTAAGGTTTTGATCCGGGAAAAATATAACGTATTGTAAGAAAGTGCTTATTTGGCAGAGGTAAGTTAGTTTTTCTATTACTCTATAATATCTATTGATAAATCGTATTTTTATCTATGTTCCACATACGGTACGTAGAGCTTTAGGCCCATACCACACGGCGTAATTAAAACGCGCAGGAGACGCTGATTGTTGCGTTTGCATTGATGATACAAGCGCGCGCATGAAGCGCGTATACGCGCGTTTGAAGCGATACAAACGCGCGTACAAAGGAGCGGAGTAGGGGCGGGGGGGGGGGGGGGCTCACGCCACCACTGCACCGCCCGCGCCTCAGTTGCAATAATAGTTTATTGTGTGCTGCGCGTGTATTTGGTTTAAAATGGAACCCTTCGACACCGACCGCTTCATAACAGAAATAAACAATCGTCCCACTACATGGAATTCACTACTGCCCGAATATTCAAACAAAGTGTTAAAAAGAAATGCTTGGGATGAATTGTGCCAAATTTTTTTATAACAATTTCAATGAAAAACCCAGTAAGGAAAAAAACCTGGCAGGTAAGATTTATTATATTTATTTAAAAATAATGTATTTATTTTAGGACTACACATAAAACATCGCCGTAAAGATAGCCACCCCATGTCGCGTGCCCACGTTTTATGGTGTTAAATCGTTAGTTGTGATAAGTTCTGGTGTAATTTTCGTTTGTTCTGCTTTCCTTCTTACGATTTTTTTACTTATTGGAACTAACAATTTAGCACCCTAAAACGTGGGCATGCGACATGGGGTGGCTATCTTCACGGCGCACTTTGGGCCGAATCTGAAAAAAAGGAACTTATGAATTAAAAATTTGTCATCATATCTCATTAAATATTCGTTTTTAGAAAAAATTACAATTCATAAATGTTGATTGTATTGACGGCTTCTGTCGATTGGCTGAACAAAAACTTAACGTTTCGAAAAAAAAATCGTAAGTTCCTTTTTTCAGATTCGGCCCACCGTGCGGCGGGACATAGAACAGTAAAACAGTAGAACATGTAATTAGGTAGGTACCCTAAATTTTAGAATCTTGCCATGGTACTGGACCTTCATCGCTAATAAAATAATCAGTGTAAATATTTCGTATCGTAGTTCCGCTTAATTGTCCCTGTGACCGTCTTGCACCAATCGAAATCAAACTTGCATCTTCAGGAGGATCTCCTAAACCAGCTATACTCAAAGAATGAGTACTACTTATAAGCCAACCAGATCCCAGAATGATAATAGAAGCTTTGGAAAGGAGATTCGGACGACCAGAAGCGTTAATTCACTTAGAAATAGAGATGCTGAAGCTGCTGAACAAAGTTACGGACAATCCCAGGGAGCTATGCATATTCGCAAATCGCATAGCAAACGTAGTGGGCACCGTGGAAGCACTCAAGAAAGCACACTATCTGCATAGTCCGGAAATGACGCGAGTTATCACAGACAAACTCACGCCCATATTGAGAAGCAAATGGTACGACTATGTAGCCAGAAAGAAAGAAGATACCCCAGAGCTTAAGAAGATATATATATTTTTAAACGAAGAAGCGGATAAATGCAGCGCGTATGCCTTGCCGGAGTTCATCGCAGAGGACAGCGAAACGAGAGAGCGAAGGCCGAGAAAAATAGAACATGCCTTTGCCACAAGCAAGAAACAATATGAAGAACGCTGCCCTCAATGCAAACAAGAACACAAACTGCCCGATTGCAAGTCATACGCCGCTCTGTCCACAAATGACAGATGGGAAGTAGCAAAGAAGTATAATATCTGCTACCGCTGTCTGCGAGGCAAACATCGCCGATTGCTGTGTAAAGCTCCACCGTGCGGAAAAGGCGGATGCATGATGAAACACCATAAATTGCTGCATCACGACAGAACAGCAGAAATTGAAAAAGAAACCGCTATGGAAACCGCAACATCGGCAAGGGAGGTCAACACAGCGACTCGACCGTACAAACACCGCCGCGCTTACCTAAAGATTGCGCCCGTAACAATAAGGGGGCCACTAAGCTGCGTCGAAACATACGCATTATTGGATGAAGGAAGCACGGTCACCATAGTCGATGCCTCGATCGTCGACGTCATCGGCGCCGACGGCCCAGGCCACGCAATGTCGATACAAGGGCTCGGCTCGGAGGTGAAACATGAGAAGAGCAAGATCGTCAGCCTTAAAATAAGAGGAAAGTACGCGCAATAAGAACACAACATAGAAGCGGCGCGTACGGTAGAGCGGTTGGACTTCTCGCCAGAATCCGTGAATAAAAATCACTTGGAGAATTGCCAACATTGTTGGATATCAAAGAGGATATCACCTACGAACGCGCCTCACCGAAAATACTAATCGGGCAAGATAACTGGCACCTCATAGTGTCTAGAAAACTGCGCGTCGGCCGTCGAGACCCATCAGTCGCCTCATACACCAACATGGGCTGGGTTCTGCATGGCTGTTATAGCTCATTGACGTCGACGGTCACCTTCTGCGGAAGACTACATCAGAGGGAAGATGCACAGCCGATAGAAGAAGAAATAAAAAAATATTTCAAATTAGAATCGCTGTGCATCGAGCCAATAAGACCGAAAGAAGATCCTGAGCAGCGAGCTATGCAAATATTGAGGGAAACCAGCCAGAGGTCGGCGGACGGCAGATTCGAGACAGGGTTGTTGTGGAAACAAAAGGATTTCCAAAAACCAAATAATTACAAAGACGCGGAAAGGCGCCTGCACACCTTAGAGAAGAGGCTCGACCGAGACAGCAATCAAGTCAAGCTACAGTACGAAGAACGCATACAGAACCTCTTCAACTCGGGTTACGCAGAGCGCGCGCCACAAGGAAGGACATGGTATGTGCCACACTTCCCATTCATCAACCCTGCGAAACCAAACAAGCCCCCGAGATTGGTGCACGACGCCGCAGCGAAGACAGCCGGAATATGTCTCAACGATATGCTTCACTCGGGGCCCGACTTATTACAATCATTGCCCGGAGTAATCATGAGGTTCCGACAGTATCCGTATGCAGTGAGCGCCGATATAAAAGAAATGTTCATGCAGATCAAAGTACGCAAAGAAGATAGAGGCGTTTTACGTTTCTTGTGGAGAGGCAAGCGGCGGGAAGACCAACCGGAGGAATATAGGATGACGTCAATCATCTTTGGAGCGACATCATCACCATGCACAGCATTATAAATCAAAAATAAAAATGCAGAAGAACATGCAGAGGCATACCCAGAAGCTGCGGTCGCCATAAAAAGAAATCACTATATGGACGACTACTTGCAGAGCTTCCACTCTGTCACGGAAGCTCAGCAAACGGTAAAAGCAGTCGATCACGCCCACAAACAAGCGGGATTCGTACTCAGCGGGTGGACGTCGAACGAAGAGAAAACAAGAGAAGAAATAACGACAGAGCATAAACAACACGACGCGACCGTGTGCCTGGGCGGAAAAAAAACTGAGAAGACGCTCGGCCTGCTCTGGCATGTACAAAGCGATCATATTGGATTTAATACTCACAATATGAAGATGCCTGCCGACGTAAAAGAAAAACAACGCTTGCCAACTAAACGTGAAGCGTTGAGCGTCATAATGGCATTATTTGACCCGCTGGGGCTAATATCACCGGTGACCACCCCAGCGAAGAGAATATTCCAAGACACATGACGTTACAAGGCGGACTGGGAAGTCTGCCTTGTAACGTCATGTGTCTTGGACCCTCTGCCAACAGAGTTAAAAAAAATGGGAAGACTGGATTACTTCACTTAACGCCATAGAACAACTGAGAATACCGCGATGCTACGATTACAACCCGGTGTCGACGCGCCAACTACACACATTCGTCGACGCAAGCGAGGAGGCCTACGCAGCAGCCGTATATTGGAGAACGGAGCGAACAGACGGCAGCGTTAACGTATCATTGGCCGCCGCCAAGAGCCGCGTAACACCACTGAAACCAGTCTCCATACCATGGCTCGAGTTACAAGCGGCACTGCTGGGAGCTCGTCGTGCGCAGACCGTGGTCGTTGAGCACGATGGCGATATAGCGGGCAAGACATACTGGTGCGACTCTCGTACTGCACTAGTGTGGATAAGGTCGGAGCCTCGCGCGTACAAAGCTTTCATCGCTCATCGCCTGGCGGAGATAGAAGATACGACCAAAAAGAACGAATGGCGTTGGCTACCGTCTAAAGAAAACGTGGCAGACGACGCGACCCGAACCACGCCAGAAAGGTTCGACGAGTCGCACCGGTGGTTCCGAGGGCCCCCGTTTCTGCAACGTCCACCAGCAGAATGGCCGCAGGAAGAGAAAACGACACAATACGACACCGGGGAAGAACGAGAAATATGTAGCATCGCAGTTAAAAGTGAAGACTCGCCAACAACACATCTGCCACAAATAGAAAGATTTTCGAAATGGATTCGCCTCATAAGGGCGACAGCGAGAGTCCTCCTATTCATCGATATGTGCAGACCAAACAAGCACGTGGTGAAGACTGGGCGTAAACGCAACAGAGCAAGACAAGATAGCGACCCTGGCTGGCAAAGAACAAACAGACACAACACCTCCGCCAAGGGGAAAAATAAGCAACATATATCCTGGCGTCAACGGAGAGGTATGAGTAGTGGACGTAACTCCTGGCAGTGGGCATGTACTACGAAGACCGACAAAGAAGATGCTAAATATAAAGTTTAAACCCTTTTAATATGTAAAAAAAGTGTTGTGTACATATTAATATAATAAGTAGTTATAAGAATATTATATGTTTAATTCCGTTTGTTAGTTTATAAGAGTTATAACCAAATAAAGAAAGGTGCGGGGGTGAGGCAAAGGTCCGCTGGGCAACAGCGGCCAAATCATATAAAAGACGGGTCGGCCGGTATGGTCGGGATTCCGCCTGTGGCACCGCTCTCGAGCGGTCGTGTCCAGGTAGTTCGCGCGCGCTAACCTCCCTGCGTTAGCGCCCCCCCCCCGTTCCGCGCCCCGCGCTCCTCACAGTGTTAGCGCTATATAGCGCAGAAGCCAGGTAAGTGTTCTATCGCTAACTCTCAGTTCTTACCCCCCCGCCTTCGGTCGGGGAGGTCTGACTGACCGCTTCTTATATTAGTAGATATTAGAACTTTATAAGTTTATTATAATTCGTCACTTGCTCTTCCGAGCAAGACCGTTCTTTTCAGAACAGGGGACTGTTTCAGACCAGCGAAGAAACAATAGAATATGTAGTATTAGGAAACATAATACGGCCTTCTTCAGAAGACAATCTTGCTTTCTCGCCTCTTATTTATACAACAAAATAAATTCATTATTAAACATCTATCCAAAAACTTTGTATGAATGTAAGTTTTCTTTAACCCTACAAGGCACTCAGTACCATATGCGGGACAACCACTTTAATAGTTCCTACAGCTCTATGAAATACTAGGAGTGACATCTCATGGTTTTTGAGGGACACGCCGCAAATATAGCAATGATATAACGCAAATAATTGCGTATAGATGTCTTTTCTGATCCGATTACTGTCAGTAAACGGTGAAATTTATACCTAAGGTTAGCGTTTGACGTTTGCATAAATTAAATAAATAATAAAATACCGTTACATTAAGGTTTTGATCCGGGAAAAATATAACGTATTGTAAGAAAGTGCTTATTTGGCAGAGGTAAGTTAGTTTTTCTATTACTCTATAATATCTATTGATAAATCGTATTTTTATCTATGTTCCACATACGGTACGTAGAGCTTTAGGCCCATACCACACGGCGTAATTAAAACGCGCAGGAGACGCTGATTGTTGCGTTTGCATTGATGATACAAGCGCGCGCATGAAGCGCGTATACGCGCGTTTGAAGCGATACAAACGCGCGTACAAAGGAGCGGAGTAGGGGCGGGGGGGGGGGGGGCTCACGCCACCACTGCACCGCCCGCGCCTCAGTTGCAATAATAGTTTATTGTGTGCTGCGCGTGTATTTGGTTTAAAATGGAACCCTTCGACACCGACCGCTTCATAACAGAAATAAACAATCGTCCCACTACATGGAATTCACTACTGCCCGAATATTCAAACAAAGTGTTAAAAAGAAATGCTTGGGATGAATTGTGCCAAATTTTTTTATAACAATTTCAATGAAAAACCCAGTAAGGAAAAAAACCTGGCAGGTAAGATTTATTATATTTATTTAAAAATAATGTATTTATTTTAGGACTACACATAAAACATCGCCGTAAAGATAGCCACCCCATGTCGCGTGCCCACGTTTTATGGTGTTAAATCGTTAGTTGTGATAAGTTCTGGTGTAATTTTCGTTTGTTCTGCTTTCCTTCTTACGATTTTTTTACTTATTGGAACTAACAATTTAGCACCCTAAAACGTGGGCATGCGACATGGGGTGGCTATCTTCACGGCGCACTTTGGGCCGAATCTGAAAAAAAGGAACTTATGAATTAAAAATTTGTCATCATATCTCATTAAATATTCGTTTTTAGAAAAAATTACAATTCATAAATGTTGATTGTATTGACGGCTTCTGTCGATTGGCTGAACAAAAACTTAACGTTTCGAAAAAAAAATCGTAAGTTCCTTTTTTCAGATTCGGCCCACCGTGCGGCGGGACATAGAACAGTAAAACAGTAGAACATGTAATTAGGTAGGTACCCTAAATTTTAGAATCTTGCCATGGTACTGGACCTTCATCGCTAATAAAATAATCAGTGTAAATATTTCGTATCGTAGTTCCGCTTAATTGTCCCTGTGACCGTCTTGCACCAATCGAAATCAAACTTGCATCTTCAGGAGGATCTCCTAAACCAGCTATACTCAAAGAATGAGTACTACTTATAAGCCAACCAGATCCCAGAATGATAATAGAAGCTTTGGAAAGGAGATTCGGACGACCAGAAGCGTTAATTCACTTAGAAATAGAGATGCTGAAGCTGCTGAACAAAGTTACGGACAATCCCAGGGAGCTATGCATATTCGCAAATCGCATAGCAAACGTAGTGGGCACCGTGGAAGCACTCAAGAAAGCACACTATCTGCATAGTCCGGAAATGACGCGAGTTATCACAGACAAACTCACGCCCATATTGAGAAGCAAATGGTACGACTATGTAGCCAGAAAGAAAGAAGATACCCCAGAGCTTAAGAAGATATATATATTTTTAAACGAAGAAGCGGATAAATGCAGCGCGTATGCCTTGCCGGAGTTCATCGCAGAGGACAGCGAAACGAGAGAGCGAAGGCCGGGAAAAATAGAACATGCCTTTGCCACAAGCAAGAAACAATATGAAGAACGCTGCCCTCAATGCAAACAAGAACACAAACTGCCCGATTGCAAGTCATACGCCGCTCTGTCCACAAATGACAGATGGGAAGTAGCAAAGAAGTATAATATCTGCTACCGCTGTCTGCGAGGCAAACATCGCCGATTGCTGTGTAAAGCTCCACCGTGCGGAAAAGGCGGATGCATGATGAAACACCATAAATTGCTGCATCACGACAGAACAGCAGAAATTGAAAAAGAGCAAAAGGCAGCGTTAACGTATCATTGGCCGCCGCCAAGAGCCGCGTAACACCACTGAAACCAGTCGCCATACCACGGCTCGAGTTACAAGCGGCACTGCTGGGAGCTCGTCTTGCGCAGACCGTGGTCGTTGAGCACGATGGCGATATAGCGGGCAAGACATACTGGTGCGACTCTCGTACTGCACCAGTGTGGATAAGGTCGGAGCCTCGCGCGTACAAAGCTTTCGTGGCTCATCGCCTGGCGGAGATAGAAGATACGACCAAAAAGAACGAATGGCGTTGGCTACCGTCTAAAGAAAACGTGGCAGACGACGCGACCCGAACCACGCCAGAAAGGTTCGACGAGTCGCACCGGTGATTCCGAGGGCCCCCGTTTCTGCAACGTCCACCAGCAGAATGGCCGCAGGAAGAGAAAACGACACAATACGACACCGGGGAAGAACGAGAAATATGTAGCATCGCAGTTAAAAGTGAAGACTCGCCAACAACACATCTGCCACATATAGAAAGATTTTCAAAATGGATTCGCCTCATAAGGGCGACAGCGAGAGTCCTCCTATTCATCGACATGTGCAAACCAAACAAGCACGTGGTGAAGACTGGGCGTAAACGCAACAGAGCAAGACAAGATAGCGACCCTGGCTGGCAAAGAACAAACAGACACAACACCCCCGCCAAGGGGAAAAATAAGCAACATATATCCTGGCGTCGACGTAGAGGTACGAGTAGTGGACGTAACCCCTGGCAGTGGGCATGTACTACGAAGACCGACAAAGAAGATGCTAAATATAAAGTTTAAACCCTTTTAATATGTAAAAAAGAATATTATATGTTTAATTCCGTTTGTTAGTTTATAAGAGTTATAACCAAATAAAGAAAGGTGCGGGGGTGAGGCAAGGGTCCGCTGGCCAACAGCGGCCAAATCATATAAAAGACGGGTCGGCCGGTATGGTCGGGATTCCGCCTGTGGCACCGCTCTCGAGCGGTCGTGTCCAGGTAGTTCGCGCGCGCTAACCTCCCTGCGTTAGCCCCCCCCCCCCGTTCCGCGCCCCGCGCACCTCACAGTGTTAGCGCTATATAGCGCAGAAGCCCGGTAAGTGTTCTATCGCTAACTCTCAGTTCTTGCCCCCCCGCCTTCGGTCGGGCAGGTCTGACTGACCGCTTCTTATATTAGTAGATACTAGAACTTTATAAGTTTATTATAATTATTTGTGTATTATATATAACGTGTATAGTATAGTGTTTCTTAGAATAGGTCACTTGCTCTTCCGAGCAAGACCCTGTTCTTTTCAGAACAGGGGACTGTTTCAGATTTAGAATATTGAACGTCCCGTACTTTTGAGTACGGTGACCCCCACGCCCTTACGTAAGTTTTAAATAGTATTTAGTTTTTTTTAAATCCATTAAAATGTCCGCTCAGGACTTAAAATCGTCCCTGTTAGACGCCATCAACAGGATGGACGACCCACAGGCGCTTGCCGCCGCCCTAGCCTTTTTGGCTTCTCCCGCCCATCAGGCAAACCAACCGCCGGCCGTTTTAGCTGCGCATTTTGAGTCCCGGAACTCATTCGCCATGTTAGAAGTAGATATGGAGTGCGCTCACTCCGAATCCGACTCCGCGTCAACGTCATCAGTATCCGCCTCTCGGAAGAGGTCCGCCACCGAATCCAGCACCAGGACATCGGAGTCCTCTGACTCCAATGACACCGGTGACTCATGCACGTCATACACCACGGTGTCTCCTAAGCGCGCGGCGAAAAATCGTTCGCCAACCGCCGCAGCGGCCCGTGCTGCTCCCCCCACCCCCGCAGCCTCCGCCGCTGCCTCAGCCCCCGCAGCCATAGCTGCCGCCTTAGATATCTCAGCGCCAACCAAACCGGCCACGCGTTGCGCGCCACAATTAGCTAAAAGGCAAGTCCCGCCCCCTGTCTTTTTGAGAGATAAGGCTGAATTCACCCGGCTTAGCAAGATCTGCTACGACTCGGGCATAAAGTATGATCTTGCTACCTACTTAGGCGTAGCAATTAAAATAACACCAAACACGATCGACAATTTCCGCCGTTTAACTAGACTTTTTACAAACGAACGTGTATCGTATCACACGTACGTTCTTCCGGAAGAGCGTAAAGTCAGGGTCGTTATCCGAGGCGTCCCATTTGAACTCTCCAACGAGGAGATCCTTGATGACCTTAAGTCACAAGGATTCCCCGTTGAAGCTGTTCATAAAATGCACAGCAGGACCGGGTTGAGATACCCGTTAATTTTAGTTATTCTAGCCAACGTTCCGGAGGCGAAAATCACAGACAATGACAGAGCTTTCTGCTCTACCTATAAGTCACGGTCGTGTCAAGCCTAAAGGGTTATCGCTTATTTCATTTAACATTCGCGGATTGCGAAATAACCTCCCAGAGCTTAAGCTCTTCCTTAAAGATCGCGAAGCAGATTTTCTCCTCTTACAGGAAACTAATCTTAAATCTAAAGACAACAAAGGCCATTAAAAATTATTCTCTTCTTCGTAATGACAGGCCCGACCGCCGAGGCGGCAGCACGGCCATTTATTACAAGAAGACACTACATTGCTCTCTTATTGATACTCCGCAGCTTACCAATATGGAAGCTTAGTTATGCAGGTTAGCTATGACGGGACATCAGTCTTTAGTCATAGCCTCCTGTTACATTCCCCCTGGAATCCTCCCCCTCAAAGATGATTTTGAGGCCATCTTATCTCTAGGTAATTCAGTCATTATGTTTGGAGATTTTAACTCTAAACATACTGAATGGACATGCCGTACTATCAACCGTAGTGGTAGGATACTGCTTGATTTAACGCAGTCTCTTGACATAACCGTTCACAGTCCTCTCGGTGCAACGCACTATCCCGATGCCACCGATCTCAACCCAGATGTACTAGATTTTGCGTTACTCAAAGGAGTTTCACTCAACCTCAGGTCTATTGAGACACTAGACGATATAGGATCCGATCACCGACCGGTCTCCCTTATTTATGGCCATCAGCCACCCCCTATTATAACCACGAAAACCTTCACTAACTGGAAGGGTTTCAAGGAGTCCCTAGCAAAAGATATGGACTCACAGGACTCCCCTAATTACCTATCGTCGGATTTAGACTTAGACAGTCCCGTAAAAATCGACACCGCGGTCGAATCACTTTCAACCCTAATTAAATCCTCCCTTAAGGAGAATGAAAGGGTCGTCCCGGTCGCTAGTAATAATGGGCTTCCCCTATATATTAGCAACATATTAAAAGCTAAAAAAGCTGCTTTCCGGAGAGCAGCAAAATATCCCACCCCCGAATATAGGCATACGGCTAAGCGTCTTCAACGAAAACGCCGTTTATGCCTTTCTGAATTTCGAGACCACCAAAGGAGTGAACTCATGGAGAATATATCTCCCTCTCATACAGCGTACTATCAGATGGCTAGAGCCCTCCGTATAGACGCTACAACTCACACTCCCCCTCTCTCCCGCCCAGACGGTACGGTTGCCTTCGAGGACGACGAAAAGGCTGAGTGCTTTGCAGACAGCATTGCCGCACAATGCTCTCCTAGCCCTCACATATTCAGGAAGTGGAGAATGAGGTCCGCCGCCGAAACTCACCCCCCACAATCTCTGACCCTATCACTGTGTCCAATGATGAGATCTCATCCCTCATCAAAGGACTTAAGCCCAAAAAGGCTCCGGGCGCGGATGGCATATCCAAGCAAGCCCTTAAATACTTTCCAGAGCAGGTGTTAACCCTCTTATCTATTATCTTTAACACCTGCTTCAATCTTAGTTACTTTCCCACTACTTAGAAAGAGGCAACTGTTATTGGTATTCCCAAGCAAGGCAAGCCTCTTAACCTCCCCTCGAATCATCGTCCCATTAGCCTCCTCAAGGCCATGGGCAAGCTCTTTGAAAGAGTAATTCAAAATCGAATGAGGCGCCATCTGTTTCCTACAGACGGTGACCCCCTTGTCATCCCACACCAATTTGGTTTCCGTGCGAAACACTCATGTCCACAACAAGTACACCGCATTGTGGAATATATCCTCAGCGGTTTTTATCCACGTCGACTAAAGACAATCGCGGTCTTTTTCGACATCGCCAAAGCCTTCGACCGAGTCTGGCATGAAGGCCTTATTTTCAAATTATATAGAATAGGACTCTCCGATCATCTAGTACGTCTCGTGGCCTCTTACTTACAACATCGTACCTTTCGTTTTAGACACAAAGGCACATTATCCTCTCAGCGCCCCATTAAAGCTGGTGTTCCTCAGGGATCAGTACTAGCTCCCCTCCTGTACATCTTCTACACCAACGACATTCCAATCCCGTCGAATGGTGTACAGCTCTCACTTTTCGCAGATGACACTGCTCTATACTGCAAAAGCTCTAGGCTATCTTCCGCAAGGAACAAGATCCAAAAGTCAGTCGATGACCTAGGAGATTGGTTCCAAAAATGGCGTATCGATGTGAACCCGGAGAAGAGCTCCGCAGTTCAATTCGATATTAAAAGACGCCGTAATAAAAACAAGAAAAATACTCCACCTATACGAATGCTAGGGACCCCTGCCCCATGGCATATGTCAGCTAAATATTTAGGTGTCACCCTTGACTATAGGCTCACTTTCGAGCCTCATGTCAAAAGAGTAACACGTCTAGCTCGTTTATATCTAGGTAAGCTTAACAGTATGTTAGGCAGACATAGTAAAATGTCATTAAGAAATAAGCGAACCCTTTATAAGGTTTGTATACGACCGGTAATGTCTTACGCGGCTCCTATATTTGCACACGCTAAAGATAAAATTATTAACGAACTCCAAGTAGTTCAAAACCTATTCTGTCGTCGAGCTACGAACGCACCTTGGTACGTCCGTCCGTTGCCGTCGAAGGTCGGCATCTTCATCGGGACTTAGAAATCCCAACAATCCAACAATTTCTTAAAAAACTCTCTGAAAACTTCTTCCAAGTATCAGAGTCCCATAACAACACATTAATTCGTGAGGCAGTTACTTATACAGCCCCACTCCCCTCCCGCTACAGCGTCCGCAGGCCGAGAAACACTCTCTCGGACCCGCCTAATAAATTGTCAAACGATCTGAACTGCCTCCTGGCGGCTCAGGCCAATTCTAATTAAATTAAAAATTATTTAAAATTAATATGCCTTCGTAGGCACTCCCTAAACGGCATTTAGCCGTCTGCGCCCTCTTTTCCCAAAAGAGGGTCGCTTTAGATACGGCATAAGAAGCTTTCAACAGCTGGTTGCCAGTCCCCAAAGGCAGTTTTTAGGGGGTATCACTTAGGTTCCCCTTGTAGGCAGTGAGTCCCCCATAACCACGATAGACCGGCTATCGTGGTATGCGTAATGCATTTTCTGCCTCCCTCTGTGGTAGCCCATTTCCAAATGCTTCGGGCGCAAAAAAAAAAGTATGGTCGGCAGTCGCTCTCCAGCCACCGAAAAGGCAACAGCAAGAAAAAGTACAAGGTCCTCCTCACCGCCGCTTGCCTCCTATTTAAGCAAGACCAACGCGTTTCTTTCATTTTTCGAACGGCGATCCGTAACAAAAGCCTTTTTGAGGTCGAGGAAAACTGCCAGACATTTGCTACCTTTATCCACTTTGTCAACTATAGTAGATGTTAGAGACAGGACCGCATCCTCAGTAGACCTTCCCTGCCTAAGTCCAAACTGAGAAGGTGACAGAATGTTATACTTAGAAAGGTATTTAGTTTATTTAGAATTTAAGACTCTTTCCAGGATTTTTGAGATGGATGGCAGAACTGAAATTGGCCTATAGTTAGACGGGTTTGACCTGTGTCCACACTTGTACACAGGCATTATTAGGGCTACTTTTAAAGCATCCGAGAAAAGTCCCTGCTCAAAGCAAAGGTTTGTCAAATAAGTTACGATTGGCACAATTTGTTCGTGTGCAGCTTTAAGGAATTTAACTGGAATGTGGTCCCAACCTGGAGCACTATCTGGTTTTAAGCTCATTAGTGTAGCATGAACTTCACAAAAGTCTGTGTCGAGTAGGGCAAAGGAAGAGGCCGATGTACAGGCAGATAAAGATGAGTTAGAATCGTTATTAGTTACTGTAGAAGAACTCAAACTCAAACTCAAACTTTTATTGCTAAACCATAATGTACACAAGATGTTATAAAATAATGTGAGACCAGTGTTATGGACCCTGTTGGGCACGCAATTTAGGGGCTAGGAGAGAGGAAGCTTATTAAACTACTTATAAGAATGTCATGGTGACTTATTGAGATAGAATTCAATTTAAATTAGTGATCATTTTGTAAAACCTATAAAAATACTTATATATAAGTATTACATATTTGTAAAATATTCATTAATACTATAGTAACATTTATTAGTTAGGTACTGTTTTAATTTTTTTGTAAATATGATGTCATTATTTTCATTTTTTAATATGTCAGGTACTTTGTTGTATAATTTTATGGAAGAACTAAATGTGCTAGAACTGTTTAGTTTTAATCGGGAAGTAGGCAATACTAATTTATTTTTGTGTCGTAACGTGTATTTGCATGGTAAATCTTCACGTTTTGTATAAAATTGCTTATTTTTTCGAACAAATTTACACATCTCCAATATATATAAGCTGGGTAAGGTTAATATTTTATATTTAAAAAAGAACGGTCTGCAACTATCAGTCTGATCTATATTTGCTATAATCCGGATTAATTTCTTTTGAAGGGTGAATAGAGAGGCTGCATCCGTGCTGTTGCCCCACAAAATGATGCCGTAACTCAGCCAAGCATGCGCATACGCATAGTAGGTTGTTATGGCCGTTTCTATGTTGGTACTTTTTTTAATTTCGCGTAATGCATATGAAAAGCTCGATAGTTTAGCCCTCAGTCTATGGACATGCGATTTCCAATTCAAGTGAATGTCTATATTTATACCGAGTAATTTAAATTCTTTCACAGATTCTAAAATTGTGCCATTGTAATCGAATTTTAAATTAAGTGAGGTTTTTTGATGGGGATGAAAAGTTAATATTTTAGTTTTAGAAAAATTTATTTTTAGATTATGATCATTTAACCAGTCTGAAGTTTTGGTAATAAGTAAATGAAGTTTTTCATAAATATCAGTATCGTTTTGGCATGAAGTTAATAGCGATATATCATCGGCAAACAAGACAGACGTTTCTTCTATAGCTTTAGGAAGGTCGTTGATGTAAATCAAAAATAAAAGACATCCAACGACACTTCCTTGAGGTATTGATGCATTAATTACCTTGCAATCGGAGCGCACGTATGAAATATTTTTGGTAGTGGTATCAAAGTGTTCGATCTCAACGAATTGCTGCCTATCCTTCAAGTACGAAGCAAACCATTTATGAGCGGGGCCACGAATACGTAACTCGTATAATTTATTTAATAGTATATTATGTTGTACCCTATCATATGCCTTCGTCATGTCTAAGAGGACACGATACACGAGACGGATACTTTTAAGAAATTAGGCGAAAGCTAGTCAATAATATAATACGTTTATCAATAATAATATACTATGAAAGGAACTTCGTTCCAACAGTGTTCCACGACACTCCCTCATGTTTTTTATTTGTTGTTTGAACGTCGGTTCATCCCCTGAGCATCCGTAGAGTTCTTCATCAGAGCTTAGTGTTTTCCTCGAACATTTGTTCTCCCAACTTTGATTTAAAATATCTCATTGGATCTACTAATATCCCGATAATATAAGCATGCAGTTATCACTTGCAAATCCAGCATAAGTTATATAAACCTAATGGTAAATTTTTTGGTTCTTGCTCAAGATGGACACACTGCCAGCAATCAATATACTAAATCAACGTCTCCCATATTGCTGCATTATAATTAACATTTTCCTGATACTTACGAAGTTACTCACTGTGGTCGCTTTCATCACCTCTACTAGATACTAGATGAGATAACGGTTGTATTTAGTGGAATTTCTTTTTTACCTTCATAGAGAGCACCGATTTATTTGGATTTCTAAAGACGTATTTATTTGTTATCCTGTCTGAACGGAATAAAATGAATAGACAGACAGTACTTGCGCATGAGAACATATAATAAATGTATTGTAACTGAGACCAGATGACCTCTGATGAGGACATAAACGTACATAGCAATTTAGAAACATTTTTTGCAATTATTATCAAAAATAAGACCTGTCTACATTATTAAGGGTCTTTATCTACACAACTGTCATAAATTAAAAATATAATTAGCTTTTACATAGTGATTTTCATGGATTACACTTACCCATTGCTGTCTTGTCCTGACTGCAAAGGCAAGAATTTTGTGGGCACACTAATCGCCGATTGCTTTTTACAGGCCTTAATTATTTTTTACTGATATGCAAATATTAATATCAATACAAATATCAATCACGCAAATATTATTAATAATACCTTACTGCAAGTTTTAAATTGTTTAGCTTTTTTAAAATTCTAATTTAATGTAGTAGTATACGTGGCTTACCCCTTCAAATTTTCAAAGACTTTCTAAATAATAGATTTCAATCCGTAAAAATAGGTGATTATGTTAGCAATCCCTTACCCATCACCTGCGGTGTACCGCAGGGTAGTGTTCTTGGCCCAAGTCTCTTCTTGATTTACATTAATGAACTCTGCCAATATATACCACCTAATGGAAAAATAGTTTCGTACGCAGATGACACTGCAATCATATTCCAAGGAGCGACTTGGGCCGAAACACATTCAACTGCTGAAAAAGGGCTTCATCAGATATATATGGCTGAATAAGAACCTATTAACGCTTAACATTCAAAAATCTAGTTATATAATATTCTCTATAAATAAATCCACTCAACCAAACAGTATAATAACTTAAATCTAAAAATGCATAATTGTGATAACGTAAACTCTTCAACTTGGTCTTGTCTACCATTACAAAAAACTCGCTGTATTAAATATCTTGGTGTTCAACATCGAGTTATATGTACTACGTACGTAGTACATTATAATTTATAACTCCATGGTATTCAACTCGATGAAACACTTTCGTGGACTTCACACTTAGATCTTCTATCTACAAGAACACGTAAGCTAATATGGATCTTTAAAAACTTAGAACTTACTCAAAGTAACATAATTGAAAACGGTTTATTATGCTCTAGCTCAGTCGATCTTAAGCTACTGCATCTCTGTTTGGGGTGGAGCGTGCAAAACTAGAATTATTAAGGTGAAACGTGCACAGAGATCTCTGCTTAAAGTAATGCTAAGAAAGCCCTATCGATACTCAACACTCAGTCCGTACAAAGAAAGTAAATTCATGACTGTAAGACCAGTGCCGGCCCGAGGCAAGTTTTAGGATGGAGCGAGATCCAATTTTGGCGCCCCCGTTGCTTGCCCCTAATATATACCAGTTGTACGTGCACATGCAAGCATGCGACTGGGAAGATCTCGACAAAATCTTAAGTCTATGTCTAATTTGTTGATTGAAAACAGTCATGCTCGTGGCATTTTAGGCACTGCACTCCTTACGGTATCTATAGGAACGTTGATGTAGAATGAAAAAACAAAATTAAAAAGGAATTTTACATTTATACACTTATTATATATATTTATTGTACATTTATTTAAATAAATCATAACACTTATTGACAATAAAACAAAATTAAGTCAACATTCAATTTTAAAACAACAAATTTATGTCAAAATTAAATTAATGAGATCAATAAGCATAATCAACTTTATAACTGGTACCTACTTATACGTTATACTTATAAGTTTACTAATTAATGTAACAGTGCTTATTAAAAACAAGCTCTTCAGGTTTAGCCAACTGGCTCCTAATAATAATATAATTAACCCATTGACTGTCGGAAAAATTAAAACAATAGCATATCAATAGCAATTAGGACACCTGTATGTCCTTAAAACACTGAATGGGTTAACAAATTTTGAACCACCTTGTTATATGCGACGAAAAATAGATTCTGTTTGACAATCGTAGGTACTCAGCAAGTTGCTTGGATCCTGATTCAGCGCCTAAATAAAAAAGCTTACACCTAGAAAAGTGATGGTCACTGTTTGTTGGTCTAGCGCCGGTATGATTCATCACAGCTTCTTACCAAACAGGCAGGGCCTGATTTATCTAGGCTAACCAGGCTGGAGCCTAGGACTGAAGGTTCGAGGGGGCGCTGCGCTTGCCTTTGCAAGCACACACTTATGTTCAGAATAAAATTTCATATAATATTATCAATAAATGATAGAGTAAGTGCCGCAAATATTTTACTTATTGCTCATTCTTCATTTTTGGTATAAAACAAATAAGCAGATTTTAAAAATAAGACTGAAATTATGATACAAAGATATAAACTGTTCAAGCTCTCTTCTCTACCTCTAATTTTATTAAGGTGTTTTGCCAAGGCTATTCACGACAACTTCTATCAGCCATGTGTTCCATCTCTGCACAGGAAGAACGACTCACTGGCCCGTGCCGTAAAGGAGACAATCGATCTTTTAAGTTCTCTTTTTGAGTCCAACTCAACTCTCGATGATTGGGGATACACACCGCCGAACATCCCGCGGTGTGATTGTTCCATGCTGGATGTGCGGTTTACACAGCGTTCAGTGTGAAAAGCATTCCTCTCCCTGGACTTCATCAAATCGAGTGGGCCTGATGGAGTCCCTCCTATTGTGCTGAAGAGAAATGCTCTGGAGTAAGCAACGGTTATAACGCGTCTTTTCCGGTACTCCTACTCCTTAGGTTAGATTAATCCTGAAAGAATAGAAGCCAGATTTAGTGCACCCGATCCCTAAAAAGTCGACCGATCAGACCCGTCCAACTACAGGCTTATCGCCATCGCCTCCTTCTTCTCCAAAGTAATTGAATCCATTATAAACTGCTAGACGCCAATGCGGTCAATAATCAGCTGTTTCTAGTTCTTATCTTCTAATTTACCTGACTCTACACTGTTTCTGCATATCAATTATATGTTGCTGTTACTTGTTGTAACACTGGTAATGAATTTTACACCGACCGTGCTAATATTTTTCAGGACACGTCATTTACTATCAGAACAAACTTGTGGCTTAATTCCAGTCTTTATAAACAAAATCTCGGATTGGGGACAACTCTAGTCCAGTTTAAACTTCAGAAGCCACAGGTTTGCTAAGTTACCACTAAAAAGAACCCCTTTGTCGTATCTCCTTAACTTCTCAATCTCAGCCGACATCGAATGACCGACAGTTTGCCGTCACTTGGTAGGGAAGCCTAAATAGGCCTCTAAAAAGCTAAGCGTTCTCAGCAGAGCGGGACAGTATATTCTGGCGGCAACCGTTTGCAACTTTACAAGGCGCAAATTTAGTCTCACAGGGAGTACTGTTTTCATTTCTGGACCGGGGCAACCCAGTGCCAGCTACTTCCTTTTGACCGCATCTAGCAGAGTGGCTCGAATCGTTGACCACCGAGTTCTTTCTGATCGGCTCAATTCACTGGCGCTGCGAAGAAATGTTGCATACCATTGCATTTTCTATCGCATTTTCTACGGGGAGTACTTAGATAAATTGTCTGGATTTATTCCAGCTGCTAAATACCACGTACCAACCACACCATCTGGATGCTTGGCGGTACACCATAAATGTGCAAATTACTAGAAGTTTTCTTCCTCGCAAGACTGTGGAATCATCGACCACTGGCGATGTTTTCCGGACCGATACGACTTAGAGACCTTCAAGCAACGAGTGTACACCTTTTAAAAAGATCAGCAACGCTACAGTAATTTCCCTGGTGTTGCAGTTATTTATGGGCGATGGTTGACACTTACTATCAGGAATGTGGGTGAAACCACGGGGTGAAAAGCTAGTAAAATATAAAAATCTCGTAAATATATTCTGGCTGGACAGGCACAAAGAGAACAGGCCATATTCTTAGTTAGCTTAGGACTGTCAGAACTCCAAATCAGGCACTGCAAACAGGATGAGCATTACTGCAGATGTGTACTGTGAATAACTGAACATAATGATGGAGAAGCTCATAAGTCTTCAACCAGCTTTGGTCAATCGCTCGTCCCCACTGCTCCTGTACGGCAACGCGCGACTTCATACTGCACAACAGATGGTCTTGAAGTTACAAGAGCTGGGTTGGAATCCAGCTGATTTTTTCAAGAAGGGCATCAATAAATTGCTACTACATTAGCAAAGATGCATCGATTGCATGGGTCATAACTTTGATTAATAGAAATAAAAAATATAAAAAAAAACTTACGTTAACATATTTCATAAAAAACGGCAATTTCATAGGTAAAGACCTAATATTAGGTAACGTATGTTGCCAATTATTTAATACTAAGAGCTGAAGGACTGCTTTCGGGTAACTTTTATTGATATGTAAAAACTTTTTCAAATACATCATTTCTCTTGGAAGCTCCAATCCCGAAATATCGCGATTAAGATCATGCGTTCATTTTTCCTCCAACTTTGAGCATACTTTCTTAAAATTTTGATCGGTCTTATTCAAATCATAGAGGAAACTCTCTATTCTGTTTTATAAACGCCAAGTCTCATTAATTGTAAAAAGTCGTGTAAAGCATGTCTCTATTTTCTATGGCGGTGTCTAACATAGGATAGAAAACATTTGTTCTGAATAACATTTCTGGATCCGGAATATATTTATATATATTTTTTTCTTTATATATATAAGTCAAATATATCTGAATTTGGAATTTTTCAAACCTTTAAAAATTCATAACTCCAAAAATGTTAAGTTTATCGTAAAAAGTCACGGTACTATTTTATTTGCATTTTATCAAAGAATAGAAAAAAAATTGACCAGTTTAAAAATAACAATTCCTTGCAATTGAAAAAAAAATCGGTTTAAATGATATGGCATTGAGTTGCACTATTTACTTCAGCGTACTGATGCAACTAAGATCGCATCTTGTTCGACACACCTTCTTTAAAGTTAAGCTCTTCACATGTTTTGAAATAACTTCCCATCTTTTTGTTGAGTTTGTAAAAAATACAAAAAGCGCTGAAGAATGCCGCGCTCGTCTCAACAAATAAGACCATACGCATATATACTGACTAGCCACACGTTTGAAACCAAAATATTGAATAGCGAGGAAATTTCCATCAATAAACTCAGGCACATGAGTAAAGAAACCGAACAGAGACTTCTAAGGAGCGTGCAAAATTGTTACCTAAATAAGCTAAAAGATTGTATTTTTCTAATATGTAGGTAGCTATGCTATTATAAAAAAATTGACTAAGGCGCCTCCTGGGACTTGGCGCCTGGAGCGGCCGCTCCGTTCGCCCTATGGTAGGGCCGGCCCTGTGTAAGACAACTATTCATATTAAACCTTACTTTGCACAAACACAAAGAATTAACCTATGACCCTAAAACTATTGATAACCAGCGAAGAAACAATAGAATATGTAGTATTAGGAAACATAATACGGCCTTCTTCAGAAGACAATCTTGCTTTCTCGCCTCTTATTTATACAACAAAATAAATTCATTATTAAACATCTATCCAAAAACTTTGTATGAATGTAAGTTTTCTTTAAAAGAATATCTTTCAAAACTTGGTTATGACGACACTGAATCATTTGTTGTTATTGTAAGCTAATACTCACGTACGCACGCGCACACACACACACACACACACACACACACACACACACACGACACACATACACACTTTCCGAAAAACTCTGAAGTACTCAGCGAGTGAGCGACCTGGAGTCCTGAAATACAGGGATACTAGTTTAGGCTCCAGTCCGCCGCAAAAATATAATATAATATTTCATATTTTCTTAAGTTTTGTTAGTAGACCTATCTATATACTTTTGTGGTGGGGAAATAAATATAATTTTCATTTCAGTATGATTGTACTACGGAAGAGCGGGTCCCTCTGCCACAGGTATCTATTTACTTAAAAGAGAGTACCCAACAATATTGTTACAACTTACTACTTATTTTAAAGCAATAAATTATTATTATGCTCCTACTATGTGGCGTACACTCAAGCGCGTAAAAATTTAAATGAAAGAAAATTGATGATTGTAGAATATTTTTTTTTAACTTTAATGTACTCGTTCGGGTACTAGAAAACCCTAGAGGTTAATATGGCAACCTGGTAAGTGTACCATTGTGCTGTTTTTTTGTACGGTACCCACATTAAAATAGTTTATAGTTTAATAAATAAAACAGCAAGAAATACTATGGGAATTATTTTTATTTGTAAAGTAAAATACAGGGAGAATTGCTGAATTGGGTTGAGTCAATATAACTGACCACCCACGACACCAAAGTTCTTTTATATTACTTTGTTATTTGCTAATTACCCCATCAGTTTTGTTCAGAAACTTAATATACCAAATGTAATTTATTCGTGAAGATAAATTATAATACACCATAAAATTCTTGATCAGTCAGTCACACATCACAAAATCATTTGACAAGTGACAACAATTTATAAATGTAGAATGATGAAGAATTTGAAGTTCTCTTTCCAGTTGCTTCTTTTTAAGATAATTATAATTTTGTAAAACACGACAGCAAGTTGAAATTAATAATACCTGAAGTTTATATTATTATTAATCAACGGCATATAGGTTAGAAAATGCAAAGCATGGAATTATCTGGAGAACTTTCATTAGACCAATAAACACATGAATAACATAAACACCTATTCAATCTCTCATATTTCATTTTGTGTTGTTATTTACTTTCACTCACAACATTCATGTCTTCTAATGTAAACATAATTATAATATGAATGATCTTTCATTTGGCTTTCTGCTGTTTTGCATCAAGAAATATATTAAGGCACTATCGAAAATTAATCTAAGAGTTGTTATATTATTCTTATTTATATTAAAAAAAAACCTAAAATTATTTTAAAGATTTTGAAAGTTTTTTTTTATAATGGAGTAATAGACAATGATGGAGTAAACAATTACAATTAAAGAAATCATGCACTGTAACGCTCTAAGGGCACCTATCTTGTTATGAAATTTTAATCGATTAATTATAATTTGAAAAAAGTATAACTAGTCAGCACAAACACACAAACACTGGGCTGATTATGTTTGCGCATATTCATATTTTAAGCGGTTATGGTCCTCGAATTCATATGGTATTTGCTCCAATGACTTACTACAGAATGCATAATGAAATAATTGGGTCGCAGGAATAGTTTTATCGGCTTCATACCCTCAAACAGACATAGAAATTGTTTACTGTCATTCAAAGGACAGTATTAATAATACTTGCCCTATTATACACGAAATTATGTAAGGAGTTATGTACAGTATTTTTACCCACTGTATACATAATGTGTGCTCCCTGTATAAATTAACAATATAATGAGGAAATCAGTCTTTTTCGACCAAACTCTAGGTGTGTAAGAACGAAGGTTGTGTAAACTTAATCAATGCGGTGTTCATATGACGATAAAATTAAACAAATGTAATAAAATAATACTTCATTATAATGATCAATATACATATCAGTGCAAAAAAGTGGATGGATGCATTTAAAATATAAATTGCTTTAAAATCGTAATAATTAAAAGTAAAGTAAGACATACTTGCACCAAGGATAAAGGGCACCACTAAGCTATTTGAACTATAATTTAAATTTCAAAGTACTCGTTAGTTTAAGAAACTATGATATCATAAAGTTCATAAAAATAAAATTTGTCTAATTATATTATATTTAAGCAATAAACGTACCTATATTAACAAACATGCCACATATGTAATTAAATTAGACTTATTACAAATTTAAGTGCAAAATAATTTGTAGGATGTGTAAAATCTATTTAAAAAAAATAAAATATACTTTACAGAATATAAATTCAATAAAACAAAAAAAAATATTGCGTATGGTACGCCAGTGTCGATCAGACATTTTTGCAACACGGGCACTGAATACGAAACAACTTTACTATTATTGTCAATGTAACTAGATGCTTTATAACTTGGAAATAAGAAATAGCTATTAATGTACATCAATATCACACCGTTACAAATAAACACAAAATAATACTCATTTAAAATGCCGCGTGAAAGGCGTTTTAAGCGACTTACGTCACTCAATGTAATATGGGCTAATTATCTTCCACTCACCAAATTTTGCTACTTGGGACTGAGGTTATTTGTTAAACTAGGTCATTATAAATGAGAAGTTGCGTTTTAAATAAATGATTATCAGTTTCTAGAGTGTGTGAATACACAACACAATGCCTCAATTTTTTTTACACTTTATAAAACTTTATCTACTTTTAGGAATATCTGTAATTTGGCTAATCCATTAATAGTCTAATTAATATAAATATTACTAATATTTCAGAAGGAAGCATTAGCAATTACATTTTCTTAATAAATAAATTTTTCCCGCCATTAAATCTGTCAAGTACATATTTCACCTCGTACCTAAGTTGGCAGCGCCCTGGTAGGAGAAAAAGTCGTGGATGCATCCATTTAGTACCATTCCTAACGTAAACGTGTACCCTGTGAATAACTTAATAAGAATTGTTTGTATGATACTTTTTCCTAACCCTATCTGTATAGGCGTGTTCTAAAATTTACTTTCGTAAGATTCCTTTCACTCAGCATTTTAATCGGATAACACATAACTACATAAAAAAAGTAAGCGAGATCTTAATTTAATGTTTTAGAAATCGGAGACAAGAAAACGTGATTATCGCTCGAAATGTTCCGTATAATTCGTAAAATGATAAACAAAAGAGTGGATTAAATCTTCAATAGAGCCAAGCACTCAACAACTCATTGCCATGTCGAGTTACTTGCAACGTTTGTATTTGGCTGTCCGAATGCATTAGGAAAGCTTTGTCCTAAGTTTAAGCTGCCGAACTGTTGCGACAGTTGCTGTGGCTGCTGAATCGGTTGATTACTAAATAATTGTGGATTGTTCTGAGGGAACGTCGGCTGCGGTGGTTGCATAGTTTGCTGAGGTATTTGAGATCCAAACTGTTGAAAACTGTTCATTGGTTGGAATTGATTAAAATGTGGCATGCCATTTTGAATGGGCATACTATTATAGATAGGGTTTTGATACGTTGGAGCAAACGGAAACGCTTGGGGTTGCGCTGGAGGCACAGCATTGAATTGGTTTACTAAATTCGTAGCTGGTGTTTGACTATACAATGCTAATATACTGTCTTTTGTTAGCTTTGATTTCTCTTTCTCAGTCGGGGCTGCCTGTTTGAAGAAGTTTTCTTCTTCTGCCTTTAAATCAGATTTAATTTCTTCTGGTTTAGGAGTCTCAGTTGGTTTTTCTTGCGGTGCTGAGAAGAAACTGGAGAATATATCGTCGCTTGTGGTGCTTTTTGTCTCTGGTTTTCCTGTGTCCAAGCCGAGAAGATCTGTTGAGCCATTGGAAGTTTTGCTGGTATCTGCCTGGCTGCTTGTAGGTGTATTTCTACCAAGTTTAGGGCTAACAGAAGACTTCGGCTTCGGTATGCTTGGTATGACATCTGATTTCTGAAAAGGATATAATTAAGGGTGTGAGCACACTTGTACACTTTTTACAAAACAATCATTTTTATGGGTGTAGTAGTATTGTATGAAAATCTATCACACATTTCATCTCGTAGTGTAGTGTCGTGTAGGCGACATTGGAAAATAATTAACACAATTAGGCGTTACTTTGCGGAAATCCATTATACTACACATTTAAATATATACTACATACTAGAAGAGACACCGAACCTTGGTTGTTTGAACACGCGATTGGAGTCCGCCAACTTACTTAGTCTGTGTCACAAAAAGCTACTCTGTGCTTGCTTCCATTCGCGCCGCATTGCCGAACACATTTTGTTCATGGTGTCTGCTCTAGTACGTAGTACATATTACTTCCACGATTACGATCATGACACACCTTCCTCTCTTCTTTTACATAGGCTGCACTAAAAGTATCGGGAATGGAATATTTCCACTGTTCCTGTCATATTAAACTATTTTAATTGAAAACTCCTTGGTTTTAAAAATCGAATACCATTTATTTATTTAAAAAAAAGATTCTCGGTCTTGTCACAAGGTTTTGTCAAACTTGTTTAGTCGTTGAGAAAATGGAATTGACTCGAGAAAATTCAAGAGCGATGATTTATTATGACTTTCAAAGTGGTTTAACACAAAAACAGTGTGTTGACCGGAAGATTTCTGCATTTGGTGATGAAGCCCCATCCAAAACCACAATTTATCGCTGGTTTGTTGAATTTCAACGTGGACGTGTTAAGCTCAGTGATGATCCCCGTCAAGGTCGTCCAAAAACTGCAGTCACCCAAGAACACGTTGGATGCTGTGCGTAAGCTGATTGAGGAAGATCGACATGTGACATACCGCGAAATTCAGGCAACTTTGGACATTGCATGAACAATTAGGTGTAAAAAGGTTGTTTTCCCGATGGATACCGCATTCGCTCTGTGAAGAGCAAAAAGCGGCTCGCGTTACTTGGTGCGTCAGAACTCTCGAAAGATTCCACGCAGGATCCTCAAATACTGTAGACAACATCGTATCAGGTGACGAATCCTGGATATACGCGTACGAACCCGAAACAAAAAACCAGTCACGAGTCTGGGTGTTCGAAAATGAGTTAAAGCCAATAAAAATTGTTCGTTCACGGAGTGTTGCAAAAAAAATGGTGGTCACGTTTGTCTCCAAAACCGGCCATGTAACGACTATTCTTCTTGAGGAACAAAGAACGGTTAATGCAGAATGGTATGCTAGCATTTGTTTGCCACAGGTCGTTTCTGAACTCCGTAAAGAGAACTGCAACCGCCGCATCATCCTCCATCAAGACAATGCGAGTTCTCTCACCGCACACAGAACAAAAGAGTTTTTAGAGCAAGAAAACATAGAATTATTAGACCATCCGCCGTACAGCCCCGACCTAAGCCCTAATGATTTCTATACTTTCCCTAAAATAAAGAATAAATGCATGGACAGAGATTTTCATCACCTGAAGCTGTGGACACCTACAAAACTGCCATTTTGGAGACCCCAACTTCCGAAGGGAATGGTTGCTTCAATGATTGGTTCCATCGTATGGAAAAATGTGTCACATTTCGCGGAGAATACTTCGAAAATCAATAAATACATTTTTAAATAGTAATTTTGTGTCCTCGATTCCCGAAATTTTCAGTGCCGCCCTCGTACATTCATATATCTACACATACCTACACATTGGTTAGAGAGTAACTTTAATTCTTAATTCGACCGATTTTTTTTATTACATATGGGCGACAAGTGTGCACAGTCCACCTGATGGTAAGTGGTTGTTGTGGTCAATAGACATCTATCCTCGTTTGCGAATCAAAATGCAGATGCGTTGTCCGCTGTGAGGGAATGCCTCTTTTCCAGTAAAAAGGGTCTCCGGTTCTCTGCACTCACCATACGAAACACAGCAGCATTAAGCTAGTATTTTACGCTGTTATTCTGTGATAGCGTGGTCCTTCCCCATTAATACAGCTGCAGCAGCATGGCTCTACCACGTTTGATCTTCAATATATCATCATTTCCGTCTTATTTCCATTTTGTATAAAAGCTTTTAATTCCTTCTTTGGAATAGTTACCGCATCGGCACCAATGAAATTGTTAATTGCAAAGTTGTGCCGATTTAACACATACTCGATTGTGAAGGAATTATACCTCAAACACAAATTGGAAAGTTGTGTGTCTGAGAAATTACAAATGGTATGAGTACCTTAAGTCTGCCAACATGCATTGGGACAGAGCCATAAATATCTATATAATAAAAAAATCTCCCTTATTACAAAACCAATCTCAGAAATGAGAGCTGCCCTTTGTTCGTTTGAACATATGCAATGTCTAAACCATGAAGCAAATACAAAGAGGAGGTGTTGTAATTAGATTTCACTATTTAACAACGCGTGACAATTTGCGGGGCGAGGGGATGTTAAGCCCCGCCCACGAGCATCTACATCTACTGATAAATATTAAAACTACTCGAATCGTTCCATATCGATGTTGCAATGTAGCTTGACGATAGATGGCGGCCTGTTCACAAAATGATAATAAAAACTATAAAAATAATATTTTGGCGATAAAAAATTCTCGCCAAACGAAGTCGCAGACTTGACGACTTCCAGCCTCCCGAACAAGCCGGTTTCCGAAAGGGCTTTAGCACCATAGACCACATACATACCCTACGGCAAATTGTACAGAAGTCCGAAGAGTACAATTTGCCACTCTGTCTGGCGTATGTGGACTATGAGAAAGCCTTTGATTCCGTCGAAATTTGGGCGGTGCTGCAGTCCCTTCAGCGGTGCCAAGTTGACTGTCGGTATATCGAAGTGCTGAAGTGTTTGTACAGTAGAGCTACGATGGCTATCCGAGTACAGAACCAGAGTACGAAACCTATCCAATTGCAGAGAGGTGTAAGACAGGGTGACGTTATATCCCCGAAACTCTTCACCGCTGCATTGGAAGACGTTTTCAAGCTTCTGGACTGGAAAGGATACGGAATTAACATCAATGGCGAGTACATCACTCACCTTCGATTTGCCGACGATATAGTCCTCATGGCAGAATCGCTGGAGGAACTAAGCACTATGCTCAATGACCTCAATAGTGTCTCCCAACGGATAGGTCTTAAGATGAACATGGACAAAACAAAGATTATGTTTAATGTCCATGTCACACCTATGCCGGTAGTTGTTGGGAGCACTAAGCTCGAAGTTGTTGACGAGTATGTTTACCTGGGACAAATAGTCCGACTAGGTAAGTCCAACTTCGACCGAGAGGTCAATCGACGGATTCAACTCGGCTGGGCAGCGTTCGGGAAGCTACGACACATCTTCTCGTCAGAAATACCTCAAAACCTTAAAACAAAATTGTACAACCAGTGCGTGTTGCCAGTGATGACTTACGGAACTGAGACGTGGTCCTTCACTGCTGGCCGTATGAGGAAGCTCAAGGTCGCTCAGCGAGCTATGGAGAGGGCTATGCTCGGAGTTTCACTGCGTGATAAACTTAGGAATGAGGATATCCGCAGTAGAACCAGAGTAACCGACATAGCCCAATGGATTAGTAAGCTGAAGTGGCAGTGGGCCGGCCATATAGCTCGAAGAACCGACAACCGATGGGGAAGAAAGGTTCTCGAGTGGCAGCCTCGTACCGGTAGGCGAAGTGTAGGGCGTCCCCCCACAAGATGGAGTGACGACCTGGTAAGACATGCAGGAAGTCGATGGATGCAGGTGGCTCAGGACCGTGCTTTGTGGCATTCTTTGGGGGAGGCCTATGTTCAGCAGTGGACTTGTGAAGGGCTGTAATGATGATGATGATGAAAAAATTCTTTAGGATTGAATGCAAAACAAATTTCAGCACCTTCGTACAATTACTTTACCAATACTGAGCTCTACGTACCTTTATATGACACATATGACACAAAGTCGCCATCTAGTGTCTAATATATTTAACTGTATTTGAAAGCCTATATATATATATATATATATATATATATATATATATATATATATATATATATATATATAGTCCTAGAGATTTTTCTGGAATTATTTTAATAAATTAGGTGTAAAATTACTTAGAAATGAAATGTGATGCCATCCATAGCATCATAGCGTCTAACTGAGTAGTTTTTACACGATAAAACACAACACTTCATCCTTTTCTTCTTAATACTACGAAAAAACACCGATTTGCGATTTTCAACACATAAGCGCACAGGTCGAATGCTGACAGTATACTAACTAAAGCCACGCCCACTATGATGACGTTAAGACCTACTTAGAATCACAGTGCACAGTTGCTTATGCCGTCTCCTCTTTGTATTTGCTTCATGGTCTAAACGTAATAAATTGGTAAAAAATGTAAATCTTACATTGTACTTCTTGTCGCCGACTGTAGGTGCGGGCAGTGGTCCCAATGTGGATGAAGTAGACTTTTTTTTCCTTTTCTGTCGCTCTATTTCTTCATCTATTTCTTTGTCCCTGAAATGTAAATACAAATAATAAGCAATATAGTAGAAAAAAATCTTTATTGAGCCATGCTGCAGCTACATTAATGATACAATTTTAGCACTAATGGTTCGGCTCAACCCGGGAAGGACCACGCTCTCACAAAATACCAGCGTAAAACAACAGCTTAACGCTGCTGCGTTTCGTACGGTGAGTTGTACAAACAAGGCATTTCATCTTAATCCTCAAGGCTGAGAACGCATCTGCATTTTGATTCGTCATCGAGGATAGATTTAGATGTATGTATATGGGCCACAGCAACCACTTACCATCCACCATGTGAACTATGTGGTCGTTTGTCACCTTTAGCCTATAAAAAAAAACTCCAGAAGTTGCTAAAATATACCATAAAGAGACAAAGTAATTTGCTAATAACTTGTTACATCTTAGTTGCAGTGGCAGAAAAGGAACTAAGTTAAAACAATTTGGTGGTTTGAATCTTATCAGTCTATAGGTTATTTGTAACAGCTCACCTTCTAAATTTTGAATATTTGCCGTAACTCTCATGTTTGACGGTTTATACTAATATGTATGTATACTGAGATTATATCAGCTATGTCAAAAGCTGATATAATCTCTCCATAAAGTTCCACTCACACTAAAACTGCTACCAAGCTGTTTGATGGTTAGTAGGACATGTAGAACCTATCAAATTCCAACGCTAATTATGGTAAATCAGCAATAAAATATCAAATAAGAAATTTAGTGTTACATCAAAATAATAAAAATCATACCAACCAATTGACTTTAGGTAGTGGTGGCGGCACCCATTCCTTAGCGATATACTTCTTCTGTTCGTACTTAGCGCGTATGAATCCCTCAAGCGTGTTGTCATTTTGCGGCCGCCGGAACGAATCGGGCAGGTTAGCTTCGTACACGGCGCGGGCACGTGAGTTGCCCATTTGCTGCAGAGAGACCTAGAAGCAACACACCAATACTTTCAGGACATTCGTAAAATACATTCATTTCCAACACTCAACTCATTTATTTATCAAAGTTTTGTCATCATCATTTCATTAGTTCACAAATTTTCGTGGCATTATTAAATTTTGGTGACAACGCATCTGCATTTTGATTCTTAATCGCGGATAAATGTAGATGTCTATCACAGAAACCACTTACCATCAGGTGGACTGTGTGCTTGTCTTTACCCTTATTCCATAAAAAATCACTGCTAAACATAGCCTTCCCCTAAAGAATGTCAAAAAGCACGGTCCTGAGCCACCTGAATCCATCGACTTCACGCGTGTATTACCAGATCGTCACTCCATTTAGTGGGATGCCGTTCTACATTTTGCTTACCATTACGAGGCTGTCATTCGTAGAACTTTTTTTTCTCATCGGAAGTCAGGTTCTCGCACTATATGGAAGTGATCGCGGTGTTGTGATCTGGCGTCTGGCGTTACGCTTTTTTGGAATATCTCGCTTGTTGTTAAAATTTATGAGTTTAATCTAGAATATTAAGAAGGGATATTGCCACTTACACTCTGGTGGACTGTATGTTCGTTTGTCACCTCAATTTTATACAAAAAAAAAACCTTGAATATGTTTTAATAGGATTTGAATGCATAAGTGGCGGCGCTGACGTCGCGCCACAAGCGAAAATACATTGAAGCTTAAATCGCACTATCAAAGCTCCGAACTACCACTTGGAGCGTTGGCCGCTCCTCGGGCCGAACACCTTGCCCGGCGGGAGATCTCCCCTTTTCCTTCTACTGACTATAAATAGTTAACAATAATCGATTATAAGAGGCAAAGACAGATATCTATATCTGTGGAAGCGACAATGAAAAATGCAGAGTTCCTTCCTCCCACACCGGAGACGGACAGCAGTCTCAAAGTTAAGGACATCTAGTGCTAAAATCGCCAAGTGTGTCAATAGACTGTTATGGGTGGATGAAGAAGGACAATCAAAATAAATCAAAACATCACTACTGCTTACTAAACCACCCGACCAGCATGGTGAGTATAGGCAAAAGATCCGAGGAATGAGCCAACTTGCATTATTAAAAAGGTCTATATGTATAGTGGAATCGAAAGGCAGGTGAAGATAAAGAAAGTAGGTACGAGGGCAGCACTAAAAGTATCGGGAATGGAATATTTCTACTGTTCCTGTCATATTAAAATCTTTTTAATTGAAATTGTTTAGTCGTTGAGAAAATGGAATTGACTCGAGAAAATTCAAGAGCGATGATTTATTATGACTTTCGAAGTGGTATAACACAAAAACAGTGTGTTGACCGGATGATTTCTGCATTTGGTGATGAAGCCTCATCCAAAACCACAATTTATCGCTGGTTTACTGAATTTCAACGTGGACGTGTCAAGCTCAGTGATGATCCCCGTCAAGGTCGTCTAAAAACTGCAGTCACCCAAGAAAACGTTGATGCTGTGCGTAAGCTGATTAAGGAAGATCGACATGTGACATACCGCGAAATTCAGGCAACTTTAGACATTGGCATGAGTCAAATACAAATAATCTTGCATGAACAATTAGGTGTAAAAAAGTTGTTTTCCCGATGGATACCGCATTCGCTCTGTGAAGAGCAAAAAGCGGCTCGCGTTACTTGGTGCGTCAGAACTCTCCAAAGATTCCACGCAGGATCCTCAAATGCTGTATACAACATCGTATCAGGTGACGAATCCTGGATATACGCGTACGAACCCGAAACAAAAACCCAGTCACGAGTTTGGGGGTTCTAAAATGAGTTAAAGCCAACAAAAATTGTTCGTTTACGGAGTGTTGCAAAAAAATGGTGGCCACGTTTGTCTCCAATACAGGCCATGTTACGACTATTCCTCTTGAGGGACAAAGAACGGTTAATGCAAAATGGTATGCTAGCATTTGTTTGCCACAGGTCGTTTTTGAACTCCGTAATGAGAACTGCAACCGCCGTATCATCCTCCATCACGACAATGCGAGTTCTCACACTGCACACAGAACAAAAGCTTTTAGAGCAAGAAAACATATAATTATTAGCCGCCGTACAGCCCCGACCTAAGCCCTAATGATTTCTATACTTTCCCTAAAATAAAGAATAAATTGCGTGGACAGAGATTTTCATCACCTGAAGAAGCTGTGGACGCCTACAAAACAGCCATTTTGGAGATCCCAACTTTCGAATGGAATGGTTGCTGCAATGATTGGTTCCATCGTATGGAAAAATGTGTCAAATTTCGCGGAGAATACTTCGAAAAGCAATAAATACATTTTTAAATAGTAATGTTGTGTCACTTCCTTGATTCCCGAAATTTTCAGTGCCGCCCTCGTAAACTCACATTGAATTATAAGACCTTTTTAAATTTTTGAATAATTTTCAACTTAATTCTGAATATGTTGTAATTTAATATAGTGTATAGCGCTAAAATAAAACATGAAATCTTACCACTTGCTCAGGTGTCCATGAATCCAAGTTGACACTCTTTACCTTAGAGATGTGGACGCCGAGGTTTCGATGGATGCCAGCACAGCGAATGCAAAGAAAAATGCCCAAGTTCCATGAGGCCCACCGTGGACCTGAAAAAGTAATTTAGAAAAAATATTATTATTATTATTTGTTTGTATTTTCTACAGCTTTGTTTTTATAATAATAGATGTTGTAGTATAAATTACTACTTATTACTGACTTAGTTTCTTTTAAGGAAGTGGCCATTTTTAAAATAAAATTAAACCTGCGTGGTCAAAAATTCGTGATTAAAAACTTTTTTTTACATAAAACTTTACTATTCTAAATTAAAATATTTCTAAACAGTTCTATTACTGAGATTTGGTGAATCAATAACAGCAGATGTCTATTGTGAAAACTTCGAATTTAAAAAAAAACGTATTAATAACGTTATAAACATTACTAAAACTCCCTTTAAGAGGCGTATTACAAAAAAACGCGAAATTACAAGGTTTCCTCGTTGAAATTTTATGTTTATCGTTCATTTCTTGAAATAACAATTACTTTGTAAAAATAGTTCGTTTTCTCTCCTCAAATAAGTTCGGAATGGATTTTAGATAACTTATTTATTTAATCAGTAATAATCATTCTCCCGATGCATGTTTAGGCAAAAACTCTCGAAGACATGATTTGGGAGCTCTAATTTGTAGATTCTATTGAATATCGACCATCAAAAAAAATATTTTTATCTCCCAAATATCCTACACTTTAATAATAATGGAATACATTTTCGTTATATGCTTTTCACGCTAGGAAAAAAAATTCGACATAATTCAAAAAACGACCAAAAAAGCTTCGATGCAAGCCTCTATATTTCCAAAGTTCTACATCACTTAGACGTAAAATTTATACCAAAATAATCATCAACATTTGCTTAAACTATGCTATTATTTTTACTTTTAAAATCGATACTATTATATTATAATTAATTAAATAAAAGTACTATATATTTAACTGCGCCGGCCATCTGAGATCATTAACCATAGAGTAGAGTAATATATACAGGAATAGAGAGCTATCTTCGAGGATTTTTTGTCACCCAATACAAATAGTGGCACAGTGTCGCCGTCTGGTATCATATCCGTTGAACTAATCTCAAAATTTTGGCTATAGATAGTTATATGTAGTTATGCATATATAGCTATTTATACTATAGGCAGTTATATTTATATTTTAAGGTATTAGGGTTCTATGAAAGATGTATTACAGATTTCAGTAATTTAAACATTTATTTACAACAACCTAAAATTACATAAATGGCAAAAGCGTTCGTGAAAACGTATATTATTTGTAACACCAATGAAATATTGATTTAACTTTGTTTTATGTACATCCAATAGCACAAGTCCTCGGCATTTTAACAAACAAGATGTAAAATCATCTATTCCGCACAATACAACACCAAACCAAATTAAATATTTGTTGTTAAATATTTCGCACAACACTACATAAATGTACATACAATGTGGTTCCAGCATGAAAAACTAAACGATAAGACGGGATGAGGGCTAATCTCAACTCAACCAAACTTATTGTAAATAGCAACAACAACCGAAAATTACATAAATGGCAAAAGCGTTCGTGAAAACAACGACATGCTCACACGCCGGTAGCCATTATGTGATAAAGTAATAAAGTTGCCACTTGCCAAAAACGAGAAGCTTATTGCATCTCAGACTGAAAAAATAAATATTTTTATTCAATATATTTTTAAAGAGGTTTTTGGATACCCGTATAATTATTAATATTTTATATTTATGTTACAACTATAGAGAATTCCATTAAACTCTATACCCAATAACTAGAATTGGTGTAATCGCCATCTAGCGCACCTTTTAGAATTTGATGTTCGAAAGTTTATGCGGATATCGTATAAGATGGCACTAGTGTCTTTGCAGATTATTGGATCCCTATCTAAAGTATGAAAGTGTACCCCCCCTGTCATTAACGCGCGAGCGCTTGCCGAGGGTGGACCTGCGTCAGTTTATTTCGGGCGCTGCATGGTTTCGATACTACCGTAGTGTGCGTCGATTGCCTGCATACTAGAACATTGTCAACTACGACCGCAATTTTTGATCGATCGGTTTAAAACTATTTTATATAGTTATAATTTAGATCACGTCTCTTCCATTAAACACAATACATTTACATAAAACAAAGGGACAACGAGTCTGCAGCATGTGCACAATTGAGCAAACAAAAAAATATTATTATAGAAAAATGTGGTCTATTCATTGACCTAGATCATTGTTATTTGAGGGCTTCACCTAATGGTTTATACAGCAACAGTCTTATTGAAGTTAAATATCCTATTTCAGCTTTCGGAATAGATTTTGATACGGCCTTTCGACAAAACAAGTTAAAGGTTATAAATTCAGTGATTCAAGTGTAACATTAAATCAAAATAATGACTGGTTTTACCAAATCCAAGGCCAGCTTCATTTAGCAAATAAAAATGTCTGAATACTTGCCATAATATGTATTGGCCCAGATTAATGCAGTAAAAGTACTAAAAATTTACAAATACGACCAATTTTAGATTTTCAATATGTTACCCAAGTTACAAGCTTTTTATGAAAAGTGTGTACTGCCTGAAATTATCGAATCGAGAAAAGTTCGGTCAATGCCGTCGCAGCAAATATTTTTCTTATAAAAAATATATATATATTTTTTATAGGATAAGGGTGACAAACGGGCACACAGTCCACCTGATGGTAAATGGTTGCTGCGGCCCATAGACATCTACATCTATCCTCTATTACAATTCAAAATGCAGATGCGTTGTCACCCGTGAGGACTAAGATGGAATGCCTCATTTGGCCTTTGCCTCACATGGAAGTAAAAAGGGCCTTCGGCCACCTGCACTCACCAAGCGAAACGCAGAGGTGAACCTCTACTTCACGCTGGTTTTCTGTGAGGTCGTGGTACCACCCCGGTTCGAGCCGGCCCATCCGTGCGACAGCAAAAGCTGCCGCGTGGCTCTACCACTGTTTATAGTAATTGACTGTAAGTACCGATTAAAAAAATATTAGTTACATTTGGTTGTTATATTTATTAAAACAGGTTGCAACCGTTTATTTATTTATACCACTATTCTACCGGTAGTAGACATAGTCGATTATTAACATTCGATTACAGCGTAACAATTAAAATATTTATGTGTACTTATTTTGACACTAAATTTCATAAATAATGAATAATATATCAAAATGGTATATAATAATAAATAATAAATTATATAATAATATAATAATAAATTAATGAGATAACATTAAAATGACACACCAAAAAATATTCCATCCACTGAAGTCCATCCTAAGAAAACTTTGTATTATGGAAGATCAAGATCGTTTAATCGCCATACTCACAGTATTATAGTGCGAGCGAGTGAATAGATATGAAAGAAAGTATCGGTCGCGTAGTTCGCCGCCCGCTCGGTGCGTAAAATACCTAAATTTGCGAAACGCCGAAATGTAAGAGGGCTCTTAATCAATTCATGTAAGCTAAAATACTTGTGTTAGGAGTGGATCGGCCAATTTAACTACTGTGGTGAACACTTACAATGGCGGATTCGAACTCGTCGCTTTTTGAGTTTGCAGTTCGTACCCTACCGTTATACTTCTGTGAATCAATTATGACGAAACTCTCAGATAAACAAAGGCCGACTCGTCAAGCGATTTTCGCCATTATTGCTCCATAACCCAAGGGATGTTCGTCATGCAATTCTCATATTTGAAAAGCAGTTTTTACAAGACAAGACATGCAATTTGAAATAGGAAACAGACGTCGTCCTTTGTACTCGCGAGACTGAGCCTCAACTTATTATTTCGTCTAAACCTATTACCATCTTTTTTCCGCAATTTGAACAATTTCCTATAAGGAAAACATATTCCCAGAATTCTATCGCGAAGGCATACATAATTTTCCCTCGAGACGGTAGTAATCTGTTAAAGGTAAATGCTTCGATTAAATAAACATATTTTTTCTTAGAAAAAACATATAAGTACATATATAATTTAACGTCACGCCTGTAATTCTCCGAGGGGGTGGGAAGTTTAGTAGGCAGAAAAATAGCCGGCTGAGTCGGATTCGCACATGAAGGGTTCCGTACCATCGTAATACACGTTTCTGGTAGAGGAGCAACTTTTAATCTTTTATTTATTTTTATTTTTTGTTGTTATAGCGGCAACAGAAATATACATTCTGTGAAAATTTCAACTGTCTACTTATTACGGATCATGCGATACGGCCTGCTTTTGAACATGTCCACAGACTGCAGACATCAGATGTGATAGACCACAAATCCTCGCAAAAGAACACTGATTCCTACCAAGGATGATGCGCAAGGCTATTGAAAATAAAAATCACCCTAATTTCAAATGAGAAGATGGATGGGTGCTGCCATCTGCTTGGGATCCTATAATTAACAAAATTAAATCCAAACCCAAGCATACCACTTCACCCAAGCAAGACTTTAATATACTGTAAGCTTATCTGCGTAGATCGAACCAAAAATTAATATTCAAAAACAGAAAGTAATCGTCAAACATTTCACCCCCCCCCCCCCTCCATGACCATGGGTTGGTGTAAATAAAGCACCTAAAATCAGGAAAAAGTCGGGAATTAAAATAAGTAAATTAAACGCGATAAAATCCATAAACATAATTTTATTCAATATGTAATGTTCGCGTAAATATAAGAAATCATTAGGGTCCCGTTGATTATCCTTTGGGTAAGGAACCCTAATAAGTGTTTAAGAAAATTGTGTGGCTAGCCAATCGCCTTCAAAATTACAAACCCAATATCCCACCAGTCACCTTTTACGACAAGCTGGACAACTAACACTTGGCACGTTCTTTTTGTTATATGTCACACATAAACATGGGACCTAGAAGCTTTACAAAAAAATCTGTGTGAATTTTTCAATATAAAACGGTATTTTCACACTTTAAACTTTTAATACACTTGCTAGCTCGGATGAGATTGTTCTGTGCTTTCAGTTTTAAATACTCCGTAATTTTTTTAAAGTGTAAATATAAAATTTACTAATAACTTGAATATAGCGATACCTATCGCATCCACAATCTTTGATTTTTTTTATAGGATAGGGTGACAAACGATCACACAGTCCACCTGATGGTAAGTGGTTGCTGTGACCCATAGACATCTACATCTATCCTCAAAAAATAATCAAAATGTGTTGTCACTCGTGACGACTAATACAGATTTTTTTTATAGGAGAGGTCGCAAACGAGCATGCGGCTCACCTGATTGTAAGTGACTACCGCCGCCCATGAACAACCGCAACACCAGGGGATTTGCAGATGCGTTGCCGGCCTTGTAAAAAGGAGTAGGCTGAAGGTCCCTAAGTCGTATCGGTCCGGAAAAATCGCTGGTGGTAATCGATTCCACAAGGGAGTTGTGCGAGGAAGAAAACATCTTCTAAATCACACAGTGGTGGACCGCCAATCATCCAGGTGGCGTGGATGGTATCTCAAGTTTTGTCGCGATGTGCGGTGGTGAAATTGAGCGGCTGGAATTAGTCCGAACAATTCCTCAGAGCACTCCCCGTGGTAAATGTGATAAAATACGCAAAGAGATGCAACATCTCTACGCAGTGCCAGTGTATCGAGCCAATCAGAAAGAATTCGGTCGTCGACGATTCGAACCGCTATGCGCTGGGGTGCCCCAGGACAGAGATGAGAACAGTACTCCATGTGAGGCCGGATTTGCGGTTTGTAAAGTTGCAAGCGATGTGCCGGCATGAAATACTGTTTCGCTCTGCTGCGCACGCCACACTTTTAAGAGGCCAGTTTAGTCTTCCCCTCCAAGTGACCACGAAACTGCACACTATTCGATATGTCGACGCCGAGGATTCCGATGCTAGCTGAAGCAGCAAGGGGAGTGCCTTGAAACTGAAGAGATACGACAAAGGGGTTCTTTTTAGCGGTAAACTTGTGTCTTCTGGGGATTGAACTAGACTACATTTAGTCGCCCCCCATTCCAGACTTTATTCAGCAAAGACTCGACTTCAGACACAAGTTTGTCCCAGTACTCGGCGACTTTTTCCCACGAAATATTGGCACGGCCGCTATATAAGGCATCACCAGTGCTGTCGTCTGCATAGCAATGAATGTTACTAGTTTGCAACATATCATTGATATGCAGGAGAAACAGCGTTGGTGATAGCACGCAGCCTTGTGGAACACCAGCGTTGATAGGCTTGAAATCAGAGCATGCACCGTCTACTACGACCTTGATGCTCCGATCAGCAAGGAAACTGGTGATCCATTTGCACAATTTCTCGGGAAGCTCATAGGAAGGAAGCTTCGAAAGAAGCGCTTTGTGCCAAACCCAATCGAAGGACTTCGCTATGTCCAAACTAACGGCCAATGCCTATGTATTCTGTGAGAGCATGGTCCTTCCCCGGTCGAGCCAATCCATTCGTGCTACAGCTATACCAATAATATAGCTGCAGCATGGCTCTGCCACGTGAAAACGGACGGATTTCTCTTAATAGCAGATCGGAAGTGGAACAAGAAGACATCATAGGAAACATAATATAAAAAACAACAAAAACGAACACAGTAATTAATAATTTTTTTATTCGAATAACGTTACCAGCAATTATTTTGCTGCGGCCTTGAGACACCCTCGTAATGTTTTATTCGGCCGGAAAATAAATGTTAAACGCTTCCTGCGCTATTCAGTATTTTATGAAAACTTAATATGGAACTGTATAACGGTGTTTACAATGAATTCTAAAAACACATGAAGTCCATATAAACGTTTTCAACATTGATATGGACTTCATGTTGTAGCATTTTAACAAAGAAAATAAAAGATAGTTTTATATTTATCATTTTTACAACACAAGAAATCTTCTGTTATTCCATTTACATTTAAAAAAATAAGGATGTAACTGTCCGCTAGTAAATGATATACTTAATGGCCCTCTCAGAGCTTTAGTACTGCACCACCGGCCATTTTTACGACAGGGCTTTTCGTTTTTAGTTTCGCTGCTTCGATCATGTGTTCCGCAATTTATGGCAGATTTCTTATGTGGAAAACAGTCTGGCATATTTGCGATAGGTATACCATAACATAACACTGACCGCAAGCTTTCCTGATATTCTGTGATGACAACAGATTTATGTCTAGACTATAGAGACTATGTAAGTAATATGCGGAATGGTTTTTTAACGTCATTAAAATTCACTACAGAAAATCTAATCGAATGAAAATAATACACCTAGATTTAATATATTACTAAAATGAAAATTCTCAAAAGAAAAAACACAGTAGGTACCTATTTGTATAAAAGTAAGATAAATTCACGAGGCTATTTACAATCGCTATTGGCCTTGCATAAGTCTTTTTTTTATAGGATAATAGTGACAAACGAGCACACAGTCCACCTGATGGTAAGTGGCTGCTGCGGCCCATAGACATCTACATCTATCCTCTATACAAATCAAAATGCAGATGCGTTTTCACCCGTGAGGACTAAGATGGAATGCCTCATTTCCAGTAAAAAGGGCCTCCAGCCACCTGTACCCACCAAGCGAAACGCAGAAGTAAACCTCTACTTCACGCTGGTATTCTGTGAGGTCGTGGTACCACCCCGGTTCGAGCCGGCCCATCCGTGCGACAGCAAAAGCTGCCGCGTGGCTCCAATGTTAATCAGTCAAAGCCAGTGTGTAAGTTTAAAATTTTTGATCTAATTTTTTTATATAGAAGTAACCGTGACAATCACACGAAATACTATAATTTTGCTGTTATTTCACGCTGGTATTAAGTAAGTATCGTTGTTTCGAGTATTCGGACTGTCATAAAAAGCTGCAGTGTGATCTAATGATTTACTTTTATGGTCGGTTTTGAATTCAGCAATGTCATAGGTCAAACTTTCTAATCAACTATTGAAGGACTTCTAAAGAATTTGTAGTAAAACAAAAAAAAATAAGTACTTTTGAGAGACTTTAGAGAAGAACAAGTAACAGAATCATTATTTTCAAATTCTAGCTGCAAAAAGTGGAGCACACAGCGCAGGGAATTATTGAATGTTTATTACATTACGAATATTCTCCAATTTTGAGAGATTAATTGAAGTTATCTTGACTTTAACTTAAGCTTAACGCCATAAAAGTCAGGAAACGTTAAGTCTGGCCTGCGTGGTTATCGTGAGCTCTAGGCGTGTATTGGCGGGAATACCCTCAAAGCGGGACATTCGTCCATGTACAATTGGCGATCTGAACTATGGCTCCAAGGTTATGATTCCAACATGATAAAATTATCTATCCAGAAAAGAGAAAATGAGGTTCCACACTCGGCAACCTAGGCTGGAAAAATGGAAGGCTTTTCTCTATCACGCGTCCCCGCACTAAAAAAGAGGAATACCTGGAGTACTATTCAAGCCTATATTCGTCTACCACCTTTGTCACGACTCCCCCATCCGACTACTGCCCAAAATATAAACATAATGACGTTTTAGCTGGTAGGAGTCCGGCTTAAACTGTCCCTTCTTCTGATTCGTGATCGTCCTTCCTGCTGGTTCTTATTTATCATTGATTTTTTAAAGAATAAGGGTGAAAATCGAGCACACAGACCACCTGATGGTAAAATATTTGTTTGAATTGACAGTCCTGTAAATAAACTAAACAGACTTCAAGTGCCCCAGATTCCTCAGTCAACTCATATGGCAGCCAGTAACAAAATGAAGCAATGAACTTTATTACGTCAAACTTAGTAAATTTGCAACAAGGTCGAATTGTTTAGACTAATTTTTTTTTCTCTTTCTCTTTAGTCTTTAGACTAATGTTATATTAAATCGGTTGTGCTTGCAGCATTGCTACCGTATATGGGCCGGTGCTGCAAAATGCCACCTATCGACTTTGAAATGGCAAGTTGTGCAAGGAGGCTTATTGATGACACCAATATAATTAGTATCAATCTGACTAATTTCGAACACAAGCGCGCAAAGTAGCCAGCTTTTTGGTGTTTTACATGATACATTTCCAAGAGTATGTGCAGCAACTGCATGCCTCAATTCATTCTCTCTCTCATTAGACCGCCAGACGATCGGCTGATCTCCACCCGTTGACCCACTTTGCTGCCTATATACCATACATTTGAACCAAATGCTTATCTTCGTCGAGTGCAGCAAATATGTGGATGTAGAATAGTTTGCCAGCATCTGTCTTTCCATCCGATTACAAATTAGTAGTCTTGAAGACAAGAGTGAATAGACTTTTCTGCCGACTTCCAAAAAGGAGACGGTACTCAATTCGACTGTATGTTTTTTTTGTGTGTTGTTATTACCTCATAACTTTGTACTGGGTGAACCGATTTCGATGATTCTTTTTTTATATGAAAGCTGATAGTTCTCATGTGGTCCCATATGAATTTGATCAAGGTCAGACCAATGGTTATTGAGTTATTCTTAAATAACCTATATTGAAGTTGCTTATATTGAAGTCGACTATACAAAATTTTTAATTTTAAATTATGTTAAGGTAAGGCAGTGCACTCTATCATCTTCAGTTACACCAATTAGGTGGAATAGTAGTCAAGGACTGGCTTATAGTACGTATAAACAACTATTAGGACACCAGATTTATTAAAGATAAAACACGAATATCATTTTCACTATATAAAGTTATAATGTTGTTTTATATCACCTTATCTTGCAAGACTTGAATTATCTAAAACTACCATTATAAGCTAATTGTTTGGTAAGACTAATAATAAAAGGTATTTGTAGAATTGGTACTCTTTTACATAAAAATAAATGAAAAGGATTGCTTGTTTATAAATTATTAGAAGATTTTCTTACTTCATTATTTTCAAATATAGTATGTATGGTGGTCATTTCTTTCCCCTTTAACACTGTCAGAAACGAAATAAGGCCAGTGCCCAGCATTGGGTTGTATATAGACTATAACTTTATTATACTGAATTCAAAATTCTATTCACTTTATTATCGGATTTGGAGAATGTGTGAAAAAGTGGTAGAGCCATGCTGCAGCTATATTACTGGTATAGTTGTAGTACAAATGGGTCAGCTCGATCGGGGAAGGACCACGCTCTCACAGAATACCAGCGTAAAATAACAGCTTAATGCTGCTGTGTTTCGTATGGTGAGTGTAGAGAACCGGAGACCCTTTTTACTGGAAAAGAGGCATTCCATCTTAGTCCTCACGGGTGACAACGCATCTGCATTTTGATTCGTAATCGAGGATAGATGCAGATGTCTATGGGCCACAGCAACCACTTACCATCAGGTGGACTGTGTGCTCGTTTGTCACCATTATCCTATAAAAAAAAATATTTAAAATATAAAACAAAAACTTGCTTGGTATCAAAATTATTTATTATTATCAATTCATTACAGCCTATCAAAAGTCGACTGCTGAACATAGCCCTCCCCCATTGATTGCTTTCTAAGAGGATATTTGCCATAATTGTAACACTTGGCAGGCTGGTTGGCAAAGGCAGCTTTTATTTTTAAGACTTATTATCAGATGCTGCTCTCATCTCCTGTTTCATTTTCCCATTGTTACCTCTAACTACACCCACATGATCATATGGTTATAGTAGTTAATCTTATGTCAATCCTAGCCATTAATAAATTAAATGCACACACACTACAGTTTAACCAGGGAATACCTGCTCCCCACTTTAATTAACAAATTCCTACTAAACTAAGTAAAGAAAGTACAACATTTTAACCGGTCCACTGCGTATGACACGCAAGGCGTGTCTTTTTTTTAAATCGCTCAAATTGCTTTTTTGCAAGTAGTTCATGCCTGCGGCTTCGTTTCTGGATATTTTGAAAAATTTAAATTTTTAGGAGTTCACAACCTTTTTTAACTTGTACATGGTACCGTTTTTACTTTATAGGTTTTTAAAACATGTTGTGGAAAAATACTCTAATAAGAAACAAATGAACAAATAATAGCACTCATTGCGATCGCTCACAAACTCAAGTTGTAAACAAGTTTCTAGAAAACAACACTCCTGTTAAAAAAAATTTTTTTGTTAAAATGGTTGAAGTGCCGACTTATTACTATAATTTGGCCGAATGGACCTACGAAGTACCATGTGCTCTTGTGATATGCTTGAAACAGTTCGAAACCGTTCATGCATAAAAAAAGTTCGCTGATAAATAGTCTTTTGTCAATCCGCCGCCGTATAGCGCCGGCGTTTTTTTCCTTTTGAAAACACTTGTTTTGCTATCCTTACTAATTAGACGTTTTCAGATCGACTTTACTTTTACATTTGTATAACATTAAATAATATTTAACATTTGTAAATATCAATGAATGATATACCTTATATTTTTTTCAAATTAAGGTTCTTCATTGTTTGATATTTACAAATGTTATTATTAGGTGAAAATTTAATTTAATAAAAACCAAGGTTTCTAGAGTGATTTAGCTGTACCTACTTATATAAATGATTTTTTATAACAACAAAAAATAGTACAAAAGGTTTGTAATCTCTTCATAAAAAAAGTCACTTTCTCTCAATTTCAAAGAAAACGCGTAAAAAACACGTAGTTACCCACTAAAAACAAGTATCCTTCCATTTGTAACTTTCGTTTGATATCAAATAAACTTAATTAGGTCTAAACAAGTAAAAAAAGAATAAAAAAGAACATTACTTTTACACATGGCGGGTGGCACAATAGGCGTGTCTGTGGCGCTTGACACGCCCGGCGTGTCGTGAAATATTTGTTCGCCGCCACAGCGAAAAGTTGTCAAAAATTGGTGCCGCAACGAATCGGTTAATATAAATAAAAGATAAAAGAGCTCTGAAAGAGTTCCTACTCCAATAACTAGGCAGTTGGTATAGTATATAGTTTAATATATTATAGTTTATTAGATGATAAGGATATCATTTATTTTATATAGCATGATTTGACTTAATATACTGCTGAACATAGGTCTCCCCCCACAGATTGCCTCAAAGGGGGTATGTTGCCATTGCTGCAACGCTTCGCAGGCTCTGAACTTTTATCTAATCTAATTTTATTTAACTGTTATCAGGAAGGTGCTGCTGCCTATTTCCTGTTTGAGTTTTAAGACGAAAATATATGCTTTTTAATAAATTAACCAATGTAAAAGGATATTTTCTAGATGGTAGGGCTCTTATTCTACATAAGAGTTTGTCTAGATGGGTACTATTCTTCTATCTATTTCTGCTGGCAAGCAGCAGTTCCACAACTACAGTTCTGGTCTAAAGGATATAAAAAACCAGTACAATTACAGACTGTGATGCATTCCATCTTAGTTTTCAGAGATGACAACTTAATTTTCTTCATTTGAGAAGATGTGTCATAATCTCCCAAACGCTGCCCAGCAGGAAATGTTTATATAGCACAACTATAACTCATAGTAATTGAAAAATCATTATAATTTAATGAAATGAAAATTACTTCAAGGTAGCAGTTATTTCCATGCCAGATGTACATTATTACATTTTAGTTATGTTTTCAATAAGCTAGAAAAGAAGTATTATATTTTAGAAACAGACTTAACTACGAAAACAGTATATACATGTAACTGTTATCTTTTACTTCTACTACACAATCATTATTGCAGCCCATCCACAAGTTTATATCCAAACATAAGCACGCCTCTGTTACTCTTGCTACCTGCGTGAAATAATTACCTACAATCGAGGCACCCCAGTCGTAGATACGCAGTCGGGGTTAGTGCTTTCTAGGCGATTGAATGTTTTTAACACTGTTTACATGAATAGTTTTTTTCTAAATACTTATTGAAATAGTTTTTGTTTAGTGTTTTATAAATTTAATAGTAGGATAAAATAGTTGAAAAAGTTTAAATATAATTTAAAAAAAATATATTTTTATATTACCTCTCTTATTCGATAAATTATAATAGCAAAACATGCTTCCTACAATAATTTTTGCATGGATAGATGATTGAGCAAACAAAAAGATTCAGATATATAATTTTCTAAGTTACCGAAGGTCATCATTACAGCCCTGCACAAGTCCACTGCTGAACATAGGCCTCCCCCAAGGAATGCCACAAAGCACGGTCCCGAGCCACCTCCATCCATCGACTTCCTGCATGTCTTACCAGGTCGTCACTCCATCTTGTGGGGGGACGCCCTACACTTCGCCTACCGGTACGAGGCTGCCACTCGAGAACCTTTCTTCCCCATCGGTTGTCGGTTCTTCGAGCTATATGGCCGGCCCACTGCCACTTCAGCTTACTAATCCGTTGGGCTATGTCGGTTACTCTGGTTCTACTGCGGATATCCTTATTCCTAAGTTTATCACGCAGAGAAACTCCGAGCATAGCCCTCTCCATAGCTCGCTGAGCGACCTTGAGCTTCCTCATACGGCCAGCAGTGAAGGACCACGTCTCAGTTCCGTAAATCATCACTGGCAACACGCACTGGTTGTACAATTTTGTTTTAAGGTTTTGAGGTATTTCTGACGAGAAGATGTGTCGTAGATTCCCGAACGCTGCCCAGCCGAGTTGAATCCGTCGATTGACCTCTCGGTCGAAGTTGGACTTACCTAGTCGGACTATTTGTCCAAGGTAAACATACTCGTCAACAACTTCGAGCTTAGTGCTCCCAACAACTACCGGCATAGGTGTGACATGGACATTAAACATAATCTTTGTTTTGTCCATGTTCATCTTAAGACCTATCCGTTGGGAGACACTATTGAGGTCATTGAGCATAGTGCTTAGCTCCTCCAGCGATTCTGCCATGAGGACTATATCGTCGGCAAATCGAAGGTGAGTGATGTACTCGCCATTGATGTTAATTCCGTATCCTTTCCAGTCCAGAAGCTTGAAAACGTCTTCCAATGCAGCGGTGAAGAGTTTCGGGGATATAACGTCACCCTGTCTTACACCTCTCTGCAATTGGATAGGTTTCGTACTCTGGTTCTGTACTCGGATAGCCATCGTAGCTCTACTGTACAAACACTTCAGCACTTCGATATACCGACAGTCAACTTGGCACCGCTGAAGGGACTGCAGCACCGCCCAAATTTCGACGGAATCAAAGGCTTTCTCATAGTCCACATACGCCAGACATAGTGGCAAATTGTACTCTTCGGACTTCTGTACAATTTGCCGAAGGGTATGTATGTGGTCTATGGTGCTAAAGCCCTTTCGGAAACCGGCTTGTTCGGGAGGCTGGAAGTCGTCAAGTCTGCGCGTGAGACGATTCGTAATGACTCTCGAAAACAGCACGTAGACGCGGCTCAGAAGGGAAATCGGTCTGTAGTTCTTCAAGAGAGTGTTGTCACCTTTCTTGAAGAACAAGACCATCGCACTTCTGCTCCACCCCTCCGGTGTAATGCCACCATGGAGGACGGAATTAAAGAGCTTCTGAAGGACTTCAAGTACCGGTCTTCCACCCGCTTTCAGAAGCTCCGCTGTAATTCCATCCTCGCCTGGGGCCTTGCCGTTTTTAAGGTGCTGGAGAGCCATTCTAATCTCGCTCAGACTGACGTCCGGGATATCTTCGGAATAGTGTCGAATAAGACTCGCTCTTGGATCGTTACTCACACTTGCGTGTGGCTCCAACGATGACGTGTACAGCTGCCCATAGAACCTCTCAATCTCACTCAAAATCTCAGGTGCCCCGGAAACGATGCTGCCACATTCGGTCTTCAGCTTTGACAGTTGGCTCTTTCTGGCAGACAGATCTCTGGCAAAGACTTTGGAGCCTTGGTTCCGCTCGATCGCTTCTTCAACACGAGCTGTATTGAAGTTGCGTAAGTCTCGCCGCATGCATTTGGAGATCTGTCTGTTCAGTTGCCTGTATGCTGTCAAATCTGTTGAAGAATGTAGCCTCATCTCCCGTCTAACAGCCATGAGATTAAGAGTGTGATCGGAGAGTTTTTGTGTTCTTCTGTGGTGGGTCTTGCAGAACTTAGCTCCGAGTATGAAATGAAAGTTAAATTTATTTCATATTATTATTTTTTTAGATAGGTACTTATAGCAAAAAAAGAATTAAGTAATAATTTAACTACAGAAGTAATACCTAAGGTACTTATGCAAAAAATGACCTCACCAAATTGTTCAATTTGTAATATTATCGATGATGTTTATCACATTTTGATAGAATGTGCCCAGAACTCAAGAGAAAGGGCAAATTGTAATTTACATTTGTCCTTAATTGGTAGTAGTAATAGTATTTTATCGGACCAGTTATCAGAGGATGCCAAAAAACTGTATTTGTTAGTTAATAAGAGATTAAGTAACTAGTAAACATAATAAGTTTCTTTGTTAGTAATTATATTTAAGATTTTTTTGTAACTACCAGGGCGGCATAATCGCATCAGTGACAAAGCCCTTTATATATGAATAAAAAAAAAGTACCTACTTTATTACAAAACTTAGTTGAAATTTACTTCACTATACAAGTACCTACTTACATACCTATAATAGTCTTATCTAATTAAAATATTTAAATTAAAATTTTGTTTACAAGATTTTAACTAAGTAGAATACAATCACGTTTCATTTAGGAATCATATTACATTTATAATCATATATTTTATATTAAAGTAAAACTATTGTAAAGTAAATAAATTATTAAAAGTTATTATTACTGTATTTTTACTTTTTATTGACAGCAGTGACATAAGCAGCTTCATTTTCAAATTTTCAACCAAGAACTATCCCGAGCCGTTTTATCTAATTTACACTTTATAACTTTTAAAATGTCTAATATTAGTGAAAATTGTAGAATAAAAGAGTAATAATATTATAAGCTTTGGTAAATTTTTATGTTGACCATTAAAATAACAACATTTTAATAATTGCATTTGCTTGGAAAGGTAAATAAAACTCGAAAGATAACATACATTTTTAGAAAAAGGTGATATGGGATGTATGGTAACTATATCATATATTTAAATAAACTAAAAACTAAATGCATATCTAACACACTAGTATTCCTGTCGTCCGAATGTAGAAGGTGAGCATAAATTAGGTTCTATAAGATAACAAACTTTAAATTATGAGAATGTGAGTCAATGCTACAATATTCAGAATACCAATAATTTCAATAAACTGAAGACTTAACAGACGATGTTCGAGTCACAAAAAATAATTTTCAAAATACAGTTCTTCAACATTAATTTTATGAAATACTAATTCTATATCTCATTAAAAATAAAAGAAAGAAAATTTAACTCACCCTTAGCGTCGCAATCAACACAGTATTTGTTATCTTCATCCTTTAACATTTGCATTAATATATTCTGACATCGATCCTGAATTTGTTTAGCTCGATCTTTTTCACTTTTAGAAGTCATTTTTATGACTTATTTTATTAAAATATGGGTGGATATGGTACAACTTATATTTGTTGAAGGTTGAAGACAAGAAACTACAACAAGACTAGTAAAAGTGACAGCTGTGATGAGGTGTATTATGGTTACTGTACTCTATGAAAATGGTTTACTTTTTAGTCTATGTCCAGGAATATAATGATTGCTTATTAGACGATTTAATCCAATGTACTTGCCTCGCATGATTATTCCCCTCTGCAGAGGTATTGGATTTAAAAATCTTGTGCGTTTATAAAAACTGTTTACGGAATAGATTTTATCATTACAAGAATTGTTTCCGCCAAATTAGGTGCCCTTTGGAAAATGCCGATTTGTGCGGTTAACTTGGGCATAAAGAAATCAAATACTTAAAATTAACAAAAAGATGTAGTTACATTCCATATGTAAGTATTTTTGTTGTGATACATGCTTTTCTTCTAGTAGAAGCATTTAAATTATTATCATAAATAATAATTGAAAATTTTACCGATTAGGTAATCGAATACGTAATATTTCATAAAAATCTTAGTGATAACATTGAAGTATAATGTACTTACGTACTAGAACAGCTATTTCAAACATAACATGTGCGCTACTCTATGTCGTTGCGCATCAGTCTTACCGCGCATGCGCGGTTTTTTATTATAATAGATTATGCGTAGGTAGACTGATAAGTAGGTATTTAATTATTGTTTATTTAGAGTACATAATATATTGTTAATTAATTTATTAAAACGAGTTCAATTTTTAATAATTTGTCTATTATTTTGCATGATATGAAGTAAATTAATATGATAATATATAATATTATCACAATAGCATTTTAATTACAATTTTATATAAATATTTTATAAGGTAACTATATAAATTGGAAGGAATCGAAGCTAATGAAATATATTTATTTAAATCTAGAACTGGGTCCCCAAAAGCCCTAACCTAAGTTTGCGTGAGGCATGGACACAGAGCTGATACTATTTATATTATTCTTTATGAATTACTGTGAGAAAACATAGTAAAACTTTAAAAACTTCTACCATTTCCGTTTACACATGAATTATATGTTTTTTTATAAGATAAGGGTGACAAACGAGCACACAGACCACCTGATGGTAAGTGGTTGCTGCGGCCCATAGACATCTACATCTATCCTCCATTACAATTCAAAATGTAGATACGTTGTCACCCGTGAGGACTAAGATGGAATGCCTCATTTCCAGTAAAAAGGGCCTCCGGCCACCTGCACTCACCAAGCGAAACGCAGAGGTAAACCTCTACTTCACGCTGGTATTCTGTGAGGTCGTGGTACCACCCCGGTTCGAGCCGGCCCATCCGTGCGACAGGAAAAGCTGCCGCGTGGCTCTACCACTGTTTATATGTATATACACTTATTTGTTGTTTTTTGCTGAAAACTAATTTCAATTAATAAGATGTATAAATGTTATTGTAAAAATATATATTAGGTATTTAATTATGTGCCTTTAAACAATACAAGTTTTGTTAATTTTTGAATTCTTCGTACTATATTTATCCTCTTCTTTAAAATGCAAGGAACAAATGTATGTATGATTTGTTGGTAACCACATCTCTACGATTATTTTGGACGAATTTAATCCACTTTTCTCGGTTTTCGTGGCTTGGACATGGAAACGTAAAAATAAAATAAAAGAACAATCAGCAAATATAAACGTAAGAAATTTAGCCTAATTATACTTAGGTATATTTATTTCTACAAAAAAAATTGTACATAATATGATCGTCCTACACTTGCTCACAGAAATGTCGTATCTGAACAAATTAATTTCATAATCTACATTCCATGACACAAGTTGGCGCCAAAGAAATAACTTTTTAATTATGAATCTATAATGTTTTTTTTTTATTATTTAAGTATCTTACTTACCCATGAAAAGTGATTCCTTGGTTTTTACTAACATTTCGTGACTTTTTTGTGCAATATCTAAGAACACACCGTGGCATATTTTATTAAGAGATTTTTTTTAAATCAACACAACACGTGACAACTCTACAAGCGCCTAGCGAGCGACTGATTAAAGTGCGGTGACATTGCCGCAGTTGAATGGAACAGCGTAACATAGTGCAGTGTCGCCTCTAGTACGTAGTACATAAATCTCAATGAGTGATAATCGCAATGTGACAACGGCACACCCGAGACTAATTCTTAACCCTGCAATTGTCACGTCTTATAAAAACAAATAAGTAGTCACGTGGATTTCATATGTAGTTCCATCTAAAATAAGAAGAAAGCCATAAAATATCAACTTTTAATTATAAATACACTATTTTAAATAAAACAAGGTAACATTTAGTCAATGGTTAATCGTATTAAATAAACAAAAACATTTATACTTCCTTTTTTATTCATATAATAATAATGAAAAAACTTTTACATATATAATATATAAAAATGGTACATTAAATTCAAAGTGAGATCACAATTTTTATGTTTGCTGTGTATAATAATGTGATCGCCAGCGTTACCTCTATTCGTTAGTACACTCTTCGACCAGCGAGTTATCATTTAAAAAATAAATCTAAAATAGATGCACGTGCACGTGTTACACTGAGCATGTCCTCCTACTTTTCAACTTTTAATACTCGACGAGTCAAAAGATTCATTTAAGTGACTTTTCTCAAATTTGATATTATTTCAAAGTTGATTTATATTATAATCCACCCGACCAATGTAGGGTTAATTTTTAGGTTTTTTCAAAATAAATGTATATGTCTGTATGTATATGTAATACGATGACGGATTGATATCGATAATAAATTTTTGTTACTAATTGAAGAAGCATCAAATTTAATGAATTAATTTAATTACTCAACTAAACAAGAATATTATTGAGTGTTTATCTAGTATTATAACAAAAGTGGAAATGAACAATTTCTGTCATTAGATAAAATAAATTCAACAAAAAAAATCGAACTATCGATATGTCCTTTATAATCCTGTATAATCTTTATTTCCGGGAATTTGTAGTATGACAAATCCAGCGTAGTAGCGGGCACTAGTAGCGGGAGCGATCCCGAATGTATTCACAGACTGCTAACTCCTGGTGTGTCGATTCTTCACGTCAGCTTTAATATGTTTTTAGATGGGCTTTTATAGTTTTGTCAGGCAGAATTGCCTTTGGATTTTGCAAATGTCAGCCTTTTTGATGTTTCAATAACATACAGTTGGTTTTTAGAGGTGGCGCGTACTTGTATATACCTATAGAGACCAGTGTGTTGGCTATAGACGTCCGGTACTCGATTTTAATACTGTTTTCAATTTAGGAGGCATATCAGAGTTAAGCTTAAACATTTTACACTGTTTTTGGATGTCGGAAATGCGTTTTTAATTACATACATACATAAATACATAAACACTCTCGCCTGTCACCCAGAGGGGTAGGCAAAGACTATGGACTTCCATTTGGCACGATCCTGACAGACCTCTCTCGCTTCCTCCACATACATATACCTACGCATACACGCTCGTCGGTTAAAGGTACTCTTGATTTGGCCCATTTTCAACATATCGCCAATTTGGTCGATAAACTTTCGCCTATGGCGACCCTTCCCGACTCTGCCGTTCGCCTCTGCAACATAAATTTGCTTTGCCACTCTTTCCTCATTCATTCTTTCTACATTGCCAAACCACCGAAGCATTCCTTTCTTAATCCTGGTCACAACATCATCTTGCAAACCACACTCTTCTCTTATTAAACAATTTCTCACTCTGTCATTCAGATTCATCCCTAACATACTCCTTAATGATCGCATTTCTACAGCATTTATTCTACTCTCGTGCTTCTTCTGCCACACCCATCTTTCACTACCATACATTAAAGTAGGCACTAACACAGCGTTGTGAATTGCCATACGTGCCTTTTTGGACACACTCTGACTTTTCACAATAGAGTGTAGAGCCACATTCACTCTATTTCCTGCATTCACTCGTCGTTCTATATCCTTATCATATCTACCATCCCTGCTAAACACACATCCCAAATGCACAAACTCATCTACTTGCTCTACCAACTCCCCTTCTATTCTTATTTCACATATCGTATTACATTCTTCTCTTTCAAAAACCATAACTTTCGTCTTACTTGCGTTCACTTTCATTCCCTTTTAATTAATTACAAAATAAATAAATTAAACAAATGTATTAAAATGTATTAGTACCTACTCTATTTTATATTTATTTACAGTGATAAAAAGGTTTTACGCTACATACTATATACATAGTATTTTTCTACTTATATGTTTTAAAGTAGTGCAGTATAATAATATCAATAAATATTTATTATTTATAAACCTAGTATCACTATAAGTTCTGATACACATTAAGTGCATATCTCAATGGCGGAGTAACGCTTTGAGCAGGCCATGTCCTTTAGTACCTAATTCCCACAATTTGTCCTCCAATAGGTTTACGAAGAGAAATCTTCAAAATAAGGTTAGTTAAATCTGTACTAAAACCGAATCAGAATGCCCCGGCTCCCCGTAGTCTTGTCTGCCCTACCCCTAGAGTGTTTTTGTAAAGCCGTAGACGCGGACGGAGAGCAGCCCTCACCACTGTAGCGAATCACAGGCACCAATTTGAAACTTAGCAGTCGGTGAAGGCGACCAAAAAGCCGAAACTGTGGAGGTGAGCATGGATGCCTGTGATTTGCTACGCAAGGGAGATGGAGCTATACTTCCCGCAGCGCCGAAGCCATTGCAGAAGTAACTTTGTCTACATTCCTGTGAAAAAAAAATGAGGTGACTATTCAATTTTTCATCTAATAACTCCACTTTTAGTAAACTTTTAACTTGTCTTGTCTTGTCCTGCTCGTTTTTTAAATAAAACCCCGCCGATTACACTTGATGGATAGTAAAAACCATAGACTTAGAATATACTGGCGTATACGACCTGACAGCCTGAAAACGCGTGACTAATTTTGATTTGTCATTGTGTGCGTTAGCTAGTAATGTACATTTTACTTACAAGGACTATCGAAAAATGATTGTTAAGAAAGCGGTAAAAAGATTAAAAAAATTGTTAAGTGCACGAAATTGAATAAATTCAAAAATTAACTGAATTTTTACCGTGATAGTTCTAAAATAATTAAAAATATTCATATAACATCCCTTTGTTGCATTTTAATTTAAATGTAAAAAGTCCCAGGTGACTCTACCGATAATCTTAAAAAACTCGCATAAAATCGGATCGGAAAGTTGTATTTTCAAGTCTGGTATATCTTTGGAGAAAAATTTACTGTCATGGGCAGTCATCCGGGAATTCCTTTTTAAGATATTGTTAATATAAATAGGTAGATACTTAACTAAGTATATTTTTTGTTAGAAGAATTACTTTTGATAATTACAAACATTTAATAATTAATAATTAAATACATTATAGAAGTTTATTTTAATATTCGACTTAAATATGAATATAAACTTATTAATTTAAGTAAGGAAACTGGTAGGAATCAGTTAAATAAGATTGCTCTGTTTCAAGGCCAATAGAATAGAATAGAATAATTTTTTATTCAATATTGATTATTACATAATACTTATTGAAAGTCATTTTTTATTTACCACTGGTTCGGAAAATACCTCAGTCCTGGGAAGAACCAGCAAGAAACCCAGCGGGACTTTTTTTTTAAACATAATTCCACTTAACAATAATTTTGTTTATACAATTTTTAAATGATTTTTCATAGAACCAACATAGTGGCGATCACCCTATTCCCAGGGGTTATTTTCATTCATGTATTCCTTGATATTATAATAACCCTTTTTGTACAGTTTTTCTTTAATAAAACTTTTAAACTTGTTTATTGACAAACTTTGAATATGTTCTGGGATTTTGTTGTAAAAGCGTATACATTGACCCATAAATGAATTACTGATTCTGTGGAGTCTAGTAGCTGGCATTACAAGCTTATGTTTGTTCCTAGTGTTTAAGGTATGAACATCCTTATTCTTATTGAAGCTATTTATATTTTTATGTACATACATTACATTTTCATAAATATATTGCGAGGCCAAAGTTAATATCTGGGGGACTCTTTACAATTTAGGTTATAAATCGCCCGTACGCCTCTCTTTTGCAAAACAAATATAGCTTCAATATCAGTCGCATTACCCCATAGCAAAATTCCATAAGACATTACGCTATGAAAGTAACTAAAATACACTAATCTAGCTGTCTCAACATCTGTGAGACTTCTAATATTTCTTACAGCATATGCTGCTGAACTAAGTCTGCTTGCTAATTAGGTATATGGGGCCCCATTGAAGTTTCGCGTCAATAGTAATACCGAGAAAAACAGTGGTATCCACAAGACTCAACTCCTCCCCATTTAACAGCACATTGGTATTCGAATGTTTTACATTAGGTATTGTAAATTTAATACACTTTGTCTTATTGCCGTTTAAGAGCATATTGTTGGCGTTAAACCAATGTACCAATTTTGATAGAGCATTATTTACATCGTCATAATTAATTAACTGTCGTTTGAGTTTGAAAATTAAAGAGGTATCGTCAGCAAATAATACTATATCGTGATTGTCCCCTATAAGATAAGGTAAGTCATTAATATAAATTAAAAACAGGAATGAGCCAAGAATCGAGCCCTGAGGAACGCCCATTGATACTACTGATCCGGAGGAACCCTTACCATTAATCACTACTATTTTAATTCTGATACTTAAATATAAAGTAATAAGTCTAAGCGCTAAATTTTTTACACCGTAATGTTGTAGTTTCCTGATTAATGTCTCATGATGAACACAATCGAAAGCCTTGGAAAGATCACAGAAAATACCTAAGGGATCTTGTGAATTCTCCCAGGCATTAAAAATATATTTCATAAGCTCAACACCGGCGTCAGACGTCGAGCGACCCCTTGTAAAACCAAATTGGTTTTTATGAAGTAATTTATTTGTATTAAAAAAAGTTAACAATTGATCCAAAATTATTTTTTCAAAAATTTTACTGAGCGTTGGTAGTACAGAAATAGGTCTAAAATTAGCGGGGTCCAATGTACTACCAGACTTAAATAAAGGTATTACTTTACTATACTTCATTAAATCAGGAAACACACCAGAATCGATACAAGTATTAAAAATAATAGCAAGATGATGTGCAATTAAATCTATTATGGACGCAATAACTGTAACGGAAATCCCCCACAAACCTGCGGTCTTCTTTACATCAATGGTTTTGAAGTATTTTACAACATCTTGCGATAGTACTTTTTCAAATCTAAATTCTTTTAAACAGGTGTTAACATTCTGTTTGAGTAATGACTCGGCGACAGTTAATTAACAATATAGACAAGTGATATGGTTCTGTTCGTGAAGTAGTTCTTTTAGTGTAAACAAGGAAGGTGGTGTTGCTGAGAGGCTGCACTAAGTTATATTGAGATGATTAGTGTTGCTGTTACTTTGCATACTTTGCTCGTATCATGTAATCGTGTCCTTCACGTTACACTAATGTGTGATTGCACTGGTACATATTGCGTTTGGTTGAACTGTATTTGCTCTATACTGAATGTGTAGTGCTGTACGCTGTTTTATTACTGATAATGATTAATTGTAAATTCTAATAAGAGTAACATTCTGTTATTTAAACAATTTTGAGAATAATTTCTTACATCAGAAGTGGAATAGTTTGTAAAAATATATTATATCCAACTACGCTAAAAGTTTTATCATTGTGATTAGGGAATATAATCCGAAGCTCCACGCAACCCCTTGGGGAAAATGACGTGATGCTATAAATATTGCACTTGTGTGACCGCGAAGTGCAGGTGGTGTAGTAAAGTTATATATATTTTTGGTTGAAAAAATACATTCATAGAACGCAAACCGAGGATTAATTTTCTTGTTGTGTGCGCAAGTCTCTCGATTCAATATAAACATTCAAGATAAATATCGACATTAATTTTTATATAGCGGCTTGTGTTCAGTGACTAAATCAAAAGGCTTTCTAAATAAAAAAAATATTAAAAAGTTCGACCTCCAAAATAATGGTAGTGCCTCTTTTTCCGTTTGGCTATACCTAAAATGCTATGGCTAAAGTTCGATTACTGTAGGCAATGATTCTAGGGCCGTTTGTATATTTTTTTACAAGGACAGTACCAAGTCCCACAGGGCTAGCATCTGCTATCACCTGTGTTGCATCTCTGACGTCATAATACCGTAAAGATTGTATTTCCGTGAGCATCCGTTTGAGTTTTTGGAATGCTTTGTCTAGTTACCCAGACCATTGTTTTTCCAAGCTTTCGCTTTTGCCCATCTTCTGTCTTAGCAGGTGCTTCAGAGGTTCTGTCATGGTGGCCAAGTTAGGTATCCATTTGTTTATGTAGTTTACGAGTCCTAAAAAACTTTGGAGTTCTTCTATGGTCTTCGGGACTCTAAATTTCATAATGCTCTCAACGTACTTGTTGAGGGGTTTCACTCCTTCATGTGTAAGCCTGTGTCCCAGAAAATTCACATCCAGCGTTTTATATATGCATTTATTGCTATTCAGCACGGCGTTGTTTTCACTAAGTATCTGTAGAACCTTCTTTAGTCTTGCGTCATGTTCTTCTTCACTGTTCCCGAATACCAGGATATCATCAATAAAATTGACGACCCCTTCACAGTTTATCAGCATCCTTTCAATGATCTTCTGAAAAATCTCGGAAGCGCAGGTAATCCCAAACATTAATCTTTTATTTCTATACAATCCTTTGGAAGTTATAAAAGTCGTTATGTGTCTGGATTCAGAGTGAATTTCCACTTGATGGAAGGTATTTTTATGTCTAATTTGCTAAAATATTTAGCTTTCTTCATTTTAGGCAAAAAAATGGTCCATACTAGGTGTTACGGCCTACAGCGGCCCTACGGCTACGCGCCTGGCGAGCGTTTTTTCACCTACATATTATCGGGTGACGCGATAGCTAGAACGCCATTGGCGGACGGTCGACATGACGAAATTTGGCGTAAACAAACCCCCGTCCCGGACATAAGGACTTATGTCCGCGAGTAAACCAGCAAACGGGACAAGGTGGCGACGGCACGTTGCAAGACCAAATCTACAACCAAACCAGGCCACCCTAGGCACCTCATCAGATCTTGCAACCCTAGCCACCACCTCAAAAGACAGCCCCAATGTGGGCCAGTCGGAGGGTCAACCTCCACTGGATGTCCCTCCTGGACATCGCAGCACTTTAACAAGTCCTGTACTGGACAGAAGTCCGACGACCTTTTTCAAATACCTATCTGTGCCCCTATGATTAGTTCCGCAATCCGACCGAACCAGGTCTGCAAACAGCGACGCGACACGAAGCGGCCCAGTGTGGCCTCCTAAGCTTAAGTGCAGAGAGCACCCACAAATTCCACATGAACGTCGTCTGTGGAGAGCCAAACGAACGCACAGATAGTCCCTAGTATGAATTTTCAAACAAGTAGGCATAACCAAGCCATCCACCATATAATCACTTACTAAATAGTGCGGCAGCTGATTTTAATCTGATAATCTCCAAAACTAGCTAGCCTGTTAGACAAGTAGTCCTATGCTCATATTTCAACCAATTTTCCAAAGCATCAATTTTCCACTACAGAATTAATTCAAACAAATTAATCACCGATGCACATAGGTCAACTGACAAATTGAACAAAACAATAAACGTAAGAGTCAACCCTATTTCTCATTTCAAATAAATATCTTAGACAGTGCCTACAAATGCGAAAACCAAAGGAGGAATGACTCTTCATTCCTGTCGGCACAAATAGGGTTATCCAATCTCAGCTTTCTCTTCAACAAAACACCATGATAAAACACATCCACAAAACACATAGACAAATTTCCGAATAGCGCGTCATTCAATTTCAAGTGAATTCAAATTTTCCTTTCAGCAAAACAGACGCAATAATCAAATACAATTACAAAACATATGCACAAGCATTGAAAAAGGCACATAATTCAATTTCAATTTTCCGTGCAACAAACAAACACAGTGATCAAATACATTACAAACCGTATGCACAAGCATTTAAAGGGCCCACAATTCAATTTCAATTTCAACAACAAACAGTGATCAAATATATTTACAAAAACATATGCACTCGTATTTAAGGAGTATCTTAAATTCACCCTTTTTATTCACAACCGCCACAAATATAAAAATTTTTGCGGAAAACCCAAAAACATTTTTATTTTTAATTTAAAGCGTCGTTAATTAAGTACTCGACCAAAACCAAATCTAACAATCCCTAACAGTGCAATTCAACGCTCCCATGGAGCCCTAGTCTTCCCAACAACTAAGCAGAGGCTAACCCGGGTGTGAACCCGGAACAAATAAAGCGCGTACCGCTAAACAATCGACGCTCGGGTGGTACACCCTCTCGGAGGCCGTCGACAAGAGAACAGATTGACATGTGAGCTGTGGACAGCTTACAGAGTTAGTGGAGGCGGTCGTGGTGGGAGCTAGGGCGGCAGCTACCTAGCTGGGCTGTCTACATCAAAGGGGGAACGGTAGTACCTCGAGCCGCGGCCACTCAGCTGACGAGGGCGAGAAGGGTCTAGCTGACCGCTGAGGGGCAGTGAAGTCCTTCTCAACATACTGAGGGAGGGGGTGACGACCCCCCGCCCCTGGGGGAACAACCCCCGACAGGGGGCGCGGCCGAGCGCCCCCGCCCGTGGGAGTCGAGGGCCCAGAGAGCCCTGAGAGGAAACGCCGTTCGCAACCAGACACAAAATGGCATGGCGATAGCCCTAGCCGCGCGATGGCATTACTTCTAAATACAAATTACTACGCGGCTCAAATCAAATTACAAATTAACAAATACAAAAAAATTAACGAGTAACAAAATTCCGTTCCTATCAAATCAAGTTAAATACAAATTACACAAATACAAATTACTATTTATTATATTTATTTTATTACCATTTATTAGATTAAATACGAACCACAATACAATAAAGATACATATCCCGTTCGATCTACAAAAAATGCCTCAACCAACCCTTTGATGAATCATCCATAATTATACGACAACGATAATTATCCGATTACGTGATAATAACCATCTACCTACTAACGCATCCCTCAAGAAAACTCCTGCTTGCGCAAGCTACGGGCGTGGAATTAGCAACTACCCGCCAATAACAAAAAAGCAAGCAACAAGTAACAAAAGAAAAGCATTTTATTTTTACGTATTACGGACGGGCGTGATTGTAGACACAAAATGAAACCAATCAAACCAACGCTCCCTGGCACCAAAATTGTTTAATTTTTATCAAACACTACGGTCGGGATCGACCGGGGAATCGAACCCGGAGCCACGCTCTGCTACCACTTTGTTACGGCCTATAGCTGCCCTTGCAAAGGTCGTCTTGGCTAGGGCCCATAGCAGCTTCTTCGACGGGCAGATGCAGGTCGGGCCTCAATAGGCCACGTGGAACATCATATCTCAATAACCTATATGGGAGCTAACTAGAAAGCAAAAGTACTTACCTGTATCAGGAGCCAACCTCGCTCCAAGGCTTGGGCAGGCCGTTAGTGTGTGTAATGGTAGATAGAGAGTCGTGTACAGTGATGTGTAAATATGTGGGCCTTGGCAAGCATAGGCGACCAGCAGCGGCCGAGTTCCAGGCTGCTCCAAAATGCTGCATCGCTCCAGACAGCTCCAGCGCCGGACCACTTCTTTCTTCACTGTCACTGATCAGTCTCTTAGCTTCATTGTACATTTAACTAACTTCAATTCGCCTAATTCCACACTCATCGCAGAATCGAACACGTGATACCCGACACGGCAACGGACAGTAGTCCAAGTTCATATTTAATGTCCTGGATTCACTTATCACAAAGTATAAATTCGACACAGAATAACACGTCGCACAATATTCAAAATACGCCTCGTTGACACGCAAATTAATTTAACTAGACAACCAAACACAAAAAGGAACGAACGCGACTGTCCAATTATAAAGATATCCTGATAATTAACCGGGAGAAGCCCTTAAACAAGGAATGCGCGACTCGAAATCTAGACTGCATCTCCTTGATGCGCGTACACAACTCCGCACTCCCGCACGAGTCAAATATCGCACAATTCACATATCTACGTGACGAAGAAACACACACTACATCTTCATCAGCGCCGTGTCTGGTGGGGGACTGACCTCTCGCCCACGCGTCGAGCGACTGACCGCCGCACACCGACGCATGGTGAGCGTTTTTTCACCTACATATTATCGGGTGACGCGATAGCTAGAACGCCATTGGCGGACGGCCGACATGACCACATTTGGCGTAAACAGTAGGCAAGCGGTGGTTTCTCGCAAGATAGCAGCGTTCGCACGTCTCATATCTACGCACCAAACGCAATTCACCATTTTCATTCACAATTTTAATTGCATCCTCCTCTTTTCAATGGGGATGGAGAGTACCGAACCCCATTGAAAAGAGGAGGATGCAATTAAAATTAAGGAATCACAAAACAGTGATATAATTGAAGAAGTACAAGGCCCGTCTAAATGGGATTCACCAATGTTCCATCCACTTGATTTATCCCGATACCAAGTTTTAAAATACCCGGACGGACTACTGTGTTCTTACCCAACAGGTCTCTAGTACCCCCCGAAATTACATTAATGGTTGTAAGTTCCTTTCGTCCATTGACTTTGAGTATAGTTTCAAATGAACCCGCTATTGCCAAAGGAGCGTTACTACCATATGCTAATAAAGTCTTGTCTGTTCTTTTAATTTGATGTTAGATGTTATTCCTAGGCTCGTTAAAATAACAAAAGCTGCCTAAATATGTGTGTAAAAATATATAATAAAATACCTAAAGTATTTAAATTATTAAGCGAAAGACTATATAAGAAACGTTTGTATGATTGGTTAAAAATTGAATGCTTTTATGATTTAAAAGATTTTTTAGATTTAAATAACTATTAATATTGTTTAAACATTTTAAAATTATAATTTGCATGCTATTATTAGCGAAACACGACTGCACTATATAAATTGTAACATCTTTTTATACCGTGATTCTTGCAAATAAAGATTTATGATTATGATTTATAATTTGATTAAAAGCATATACTTTTTTGCTTTTTAACTCTTCCCACGTTTTGTTAGATATAAGGTTCAGTTTACATCCAGAGTCAATCAGCATATCGATTTCTATACCCCCTACTCTACATTTTATAGTCGCATCGTTATCCACCTGGAAAACAGTCTATTTCTTGAATTTATATATATTTAGAATATTTCTTGTACCCCAGAGCCCCCAAAATGCAATAGCGTAGCTCGTTTCTTGTGTGCTGGCTGATGTAACTTCAGCTGCGTCCAGATAGATTAGTAGAGGCCTTTTCCAATTTTCCCTCCTAATAGCCATAGATATGCTATCACATTCGAGATCCAATTTTTTTAAAGCTGATAACGGTATGATACTTGCCATTATTATTATTATAGGGGCAAACTGAAACAGTTTCTTATATTTTTATTTCCAATTTAATGCTGGTATTTTAATATCCAAAGTCCAATTTAATGGTGCTATTTTAGTACCCAAAGTCCAATTTAATGGTAGTACCTTAGTACCCAAAGTCCAATTTAATGGTGGTACCTTAGTACCCAAAGTCCAATTTAATGGTGGTGCCTTAGTACCCAAACTCCAATTTAATGGTGGTATCTTAGTACCCAAACTCCAATTTAATGGTGGTATCTTAGTACCCAAACTCCAATTTATTGGTGGTATCTTAGTACCCAAACTCAATTTGATGATGGTATCTTAGTAACCAAACTCAATTTAATGATGGTATCTTAGTACCCCAACTCAATTTAATGATGGTATCTTAATTCCCTAACTCAATTTAATGATGGTATCTTAGTACCCAAACTCAATTTAATGATGGTATCTTCGTACATAAACTCAATTTAATGATGGTATCTTAGTACACAACACGATTTTAATGGTTGGTAGCCTTTATGGATTTTTGAAAATATGAAGAATTAAAGGAAATAAGACTTGACTTCGGCCTTTATGGATTCTGAAGAGATGGAAAGAAGGAAAATAAGACTTGGTTCCGGCCTATACACTTCAAAATTCTATATATTCAAAATAAAAAAGACAAGGCTGTATGGCTTAGTTCCTTTGCCTGCTCTCTCGAGCGAATAATAACAACAACAACAACATAGGCTAAAATGTTTTGATTTGACAACGCGTAGCGTTTCTATATAGTTTGTGCTATATAGTTTGTGGATTTGACGTACATACATGAGAGGATATTTTGATGCAATCGAATGCAATTTCCACTTGCGAATGTCAAAATAGGATATAAATTACAATTTTATAAAATCTTTCTTGATGCTATTACTTAGTTTATAGTTTACATGGTTACAAATTTATTTGAAAACTTGCACGTAATAAATTGTATCCCTGGTATCGATACAAAGTTAGTCATTACGCATTTCAATAAGAATACGATATTTAGTTTAGTGGAAGACAATGGGAAATCAGCTGGTGGGTGTCGCTCCTTCCCAGATATACCCCGTAGAACATTACCTTAGCGATCATGCCGATTTATCCTTTGATCAAAGGTAAGTTGCGCTTAAAATAAGTTATTGTATTCATAACTTGTTGTTGTACCATAAAAGCCATTGTCCGTCAATTATGTTATGTGGAAGGACTCATATCACTTATCACACTCAATTGTGTATCATATAATACCTACAATTTATAAGATTGGTGTAGAGATATAATGAAGCACAAACCAAGACTAGTTGACAAATTTCATCCTAATAATATAATTTAATAAATATTTTTAAATAATAATTAATATTATTGACATTAAATTTGCATACATATCTCAAAAAATATATACACACTAATTTATACATATTAGTTATTAGTTTTTTAGTTTCAGTGAGACCAGTGAACAGCGATTGATATATATGATATATAGAGATTACAAATATACTAATAATAACTACATATATCTCTGTGTTTAATGTTTAGGTTTGACATATCTGGTTATTTTAACCCATTAGCTGTCCCGTACACTACACTTAGTTCTTTGCTATTGTCTTACTAATGTGCCTGAAAATCGGACAGTGAAAGTGTTAAACTAACACACTGGCTTTATTCTCCTTCCCCCACACCTATGGGCTAAAATATATAGGCTATAATCCAGTGTATTTCTGTGGAATAACTTAAGATGCTCTTTTCTTTATTGCAAATACAAGAAAAAAATTGAGTCTTTGTATTATTATAGTAGTAGTTATACATTTTTTAATATATTAATTTATTTATTGCATTCCTGTGTACAATAGTTAAAGATGACATGACATAATATAAAAGGTATCAACAGTAACCTCACCAGACACGTGAAATATAGATTGACAATTAACTATTAACATAAAATATTTAAAAAATGCTTACATGTGAAGTACATGGTATTAACTCTTAAAATCATAAAATTATTTTAGCATATAAAATGTATGTTCTACCAACTAGTTTTTTAGTTTGTACGAGGGGTGATCCAAAAGTAATGATAATCGGTTACATCAGGTCCGCATAAAAATCCAAAAAAAATATTTTTTGCTTGCTTATATACTCACTAGGTCAGCCTAAAAAATCATATAAATATATCACGATTTCCGGGAGATACATTAATTTGAATACGAACTGTCAAAGAGATAACATGAACATGGAGAAAAATGAAATTAGAGCTGTCATCAAGTACCTCTGTTTGAAAAAAATGTCCTCAAAAGACATACACAGTGACTTAGTGGAAACATTGGGGGACTCTGCTCCTCCATATTCTACAGTTGCACGCTGGGCCAAGGAGTTTAAACTGGGCAGAACATCCACTGAAGATGAACATCGCAAAGGATGCCCATCCACGTCCCTCACTGAAGACAATGTGAAAAAAGTCGAAGATGTTGTGTTGGCAGATCGAAGAGTGACCATCAGGCATGTAGCTGAGGTCACAGGGAACTCATATGGCAGCGTTCAAAGAATCCTTGCGAACGAGTTGCATATGAAAAAGGTTTCTGTGCATTGGGTACCCAGAATGTTAACCGACGAGCAAAAGAAAAATCGAGTTGACATTTCGAGGGTCAATCTCGAAAAGTTCCAAGCAGATCAAGAAAATTTTTTGTTCCGTTTTGTGACTATGGACGAGACCTGGATCCACCATTTTGATCCTGAAACGAAACAGCAATCGATGACTTGGAAGCGAGTCTCCTCACCGACGCCAAAGAAATTCAGTTTCAAGTTCGGCGGGAAAGGTTATGGCATCTGTTTTTTGGGACGCTCAAGGCATAATTATGGTGGAATATTTGGAAAAGGGAGCCACTATTACGGGCTCTTACTACGCAGACCAATTAAGAAGATTACGGGAGGCCATTAAGGAAAAAAGACGCGGCAAACTGCGAGCTGGAGTGCTGTTTCACCAAGACAACGCACCGGCTCACAAAGCCGCAGTTGCGATGGCTGCCATTCAAGAAACGGGATTCGAACTGCTCGAACACCCTCCCTATTCGCCAGATCTAGCTCCTAGTGATTTCTACCTCTTTTCTCGGCTCAAGGAACGCCTCCGAGTAAAGAAATTCGAAGACAATAGCGAAGTAAACGCCGCTGTTGAAGCGTTTTGGGAGGGTCAAGACAAAGAATTTTTTTCAAAGGGAATCCTGGGTTTAGAAAAAAGATGGGACTAAATGTATTGATTTGTTAGGAGACTATGTAGAAAAATAAATTATTATTTTAACTTTAATTACCGTGTTTTATTTTCATTATCATTACTTTTGGATCACCCCTTGTATTTAATATTGGGTCCTTTTATTCTTTTACTAGAATACTATTGGGCAATTGATTGAATACTTAAACTGCTGATATTTATGTGTTTATGTTAAACAATTTATTTATAAGTTTAGGTAGATAAAGATTGTTTTGGTAACAGAAGCATAAATTATGTCATGTTGAAGGTTTCTATGCAAATGAATAATAATTATTTCTAATAAATAGGCACAACTCTAAGACGCATCATCAAAATAAATTTCTCAGGCTTTCTCTATTTGTTTTATAGTATATGATACACAGACATTGTTTCTGTTGTATCAATATTTCATTTATGTTAATAAATATGACAAAAAATTTGTATTTCTAGCAACAGCTTCAGAGTTTGACTAAGAAAGTATTGTAAGAACATAGCAATAACTAGATATTTTCTTGTTAACCTTTTCTATATGTGATTTCCAATTGAGGTGAGAGACAAATTTACCTCCAAGAACACTTGTATTTTCTACTTCTATGTATTTGTATTTTTTTATTGGTTGGTTATCACTACATGCCAAAGAAACTTACAATATTTAGATTTATGATGGCATGTTTTGTTTGTGTTTTATTAAATAAAATTAAAATTTTGTAAAATCAGTGTTTATAAAAAAAATTACACAATCTTTTCAGCCTCGGTTCAACTAGGTTTCTCAAAGTTGCCAGAGCCAGATCGAGAGAAGGATTGATAGTTGTCAAAGTATTTGCTGTTCACGACCCATCACTTCCACTGGCTGAACACAAAGACAGGATACTGAAAATAAAAGAGCAGCTGGCATCTGCTTTTAACTGTCTGCCATTCCAGAGAGTAATTGTAAGTGGTTTTGGTAATTTATGTTTTTTTTAATCCATTGCAGACTATAAAAGTCCACTGCTGAACATAGGCCTCCCACATATAGATTGCTTAATAGGGGGGATATTTGCTATAGTTGCCACGCTTGGCATATGGGTTTGCAACCACAGTTTTTTATTTTCAGTTGTTATTAGAATAACTCCCTTGCTCAGATAGAATGCCTCGTTTCCAGTAAAAAGGGTCTCCGGTTCTCTACCCTCACCGTACGAAACACAGCAGTGTTAAGCTGCTATTTTACACTGGTATTCTGTGAGAGCGTGGTCCTTCCCCGGTCGAGCCGACCCATTCGTGCTACAACCATAATATAGCTGCAGCATGGGAAGGAAGGATCACGCTCTATTTTCTAAAGAAAATTTGTTATATTCTTTGTTATTGAGTGGCGAAGCTTGCAAAGTCACTTATTAAGTGGCGAAGCTTGCGAAGTCACTTATTGATTTCACGATGTCTGTCCGTCTGTTCGTCTGTCCCACGATTATCTCGAGAACGGTTTTGAATTTTCAAATTCTGTTTTCAGCAATCGATTACTGATCACCCAGGCATCTGAACCTCCTATTTTGAAATTTTTTTTTTCCGTTAGAAACCGCTACAAAGCTGAGTGCTTCGCCACTTTGCTATTCTGGTAGCTTGCTAGGTTTATTGTATTTGTAACTTGGCAAGTTTTTATAGTCAACCAAATTGTGGCATAAACAGGAAAGTAAGTTAAATTTTAAGTTTGTATCAAATTTAATCATGTCAAATGCAATTTATTGACTATAAAAAGTTGCTTAGATATAAATTCAGTATCAAAAATGGAAATGACATGTTGAGTTACATGTCATTTCCGTTTTTGATTACTTTCTTCCATTACTTAACCCTTTTGCTGTTCCATACTACATACAGATCATTGTGTCTGAAAATCAGACAGTGAAAGTGTTAACATTGATTTCATTCATATAGTTTTCTAACATTAAGGATAGTAGAAAGACAACTAGGCTAGCTCCACTGTAGATTATTGCTCATACTAACAGTAGACAAGTTTTTCCAAATATTATGTATATCTGCATTTTTTTTAAATTCTAAATTTGAATTTCTTTGTAACTTCTATAATTTGTTACATTTTATCCAGCTGACAGACAAAGCGGGTCTGTTGATGCGAGAGTACTGCAAGTGCACTGTCTACGATCGCATGTCGACGCGACCGTTTCTAACAGTATTAGAGAAAAAATGGATCACGTTCCAAGTGCTGTATGCACTCCATAGGATGCACAAACTTGGCATCTGTCATGGCGATATTAAGGTTTGTAAAAATATTTCTCTTCTTTCCAAATACCTATTCTAAATGAAAATTTACGATTTGTTAACATTGCAATGAAGGTAAGAAACAATTATTACAAAGTTTTACCTTGTGAACCACAAGTCACAACTCATATTTATAATGGCATCATAGCAATTATTTAATGTCTTTAAGGGCTTACAAGATTCTTGCCTATTGCACTTAAAGCAAATATATTTTTTTTATAAGATAAGGGTGCCAAGTGAACACACAGTCCACCTGACGGTAAGTAGCTGCTGTGGGCCATAGACATCTACATGTATCCTCGTTTGTGAGTAAAATGCAGATGCATTGTCAGCAGTGAGGACTAAAATGGAATGCCTCTTTTCCAGTAAAAAGCGTCTCCGGTTCTCTACACTCACCAAATAAAACAGTATAGCATTAAGCTGCCATTTTACGCCGTTACTCTATGAGAGCGCGGTACCTCCGCGGTCGAGCCGACCTATTCGACAACTATATATATTTGTGCTCTAGAGGGGTCAGTTGAATTCCAAACTGTCACTAGAGTAAACAGCACATAACAAAACCCAACATTCATTATTGAATGTAAAATTCACGTTTTTTTTTATAGGATAGGGTGACAAACGAGCACACAGTCCACCTGATGGTAAGTGGTTGCTGTGCCCCATAGACATCTACATCTATCCTTGTTTGCGAATCAAAATGCAGAGGCGTTGTCACCCGTGAGGACTAAGATGGAATGCCTCTTTTCCAGTAAAAAGAGACTCCGGATCTCTACATTCACCATACGAAACACAGCAGTGTTAAGCTGCCATTTTACGCTGGTATTCTGTGAGAGTGTGGTCCTTCCCCAGTCGAGCCGACCCATTCGTGCTACAACTATACTACTAATATAGCTGCAGCATGGCTCTACCACATACAACACATTAATGTTCACAAATACTTGCCATGCTGGAAGCAACTCATCAAAATGTGGTACAAGTAAGTGTTTAGACATCAAGTCAAAACCTGAAAGCAACCAACCATAAAAATGTTTGTGGTGTTAACAAGAATTTTCATTAATACTTTTAACCGATTCGTTGCGGCACCGATTTTCGACAACTTTTAGCTGTGGCGGCGAACAAATATTTAATGACACGCCTGGCGTGTCAAACACCACAGAAGTTAATGACACGCCTATTGCGCCATCAGCCATGTGTAAAAAAAATTTTTATGCTTTTTTCACTTGTTTAGATCTAATTAAGTTTAGTTGACATCAAACATCAGTTACAAACGGAAGGATACTTGTTTTTAGTGGCTAACTACGTGTTTTCTTTGAAATTGAGAGTAAGTGACTTATTTTATGCAGAGATTACAAACCTTTTGTACTATTTTTTGTTTTGTGAAAAAACATATAAGTAGGTACAGCTAAATCACCCTGAAAAACCTTCATTTTTATTAAATTAAATTTTCACCTAATATAAATATCAAACAATCAAGAACCTTATTTTGGAAAAAATAAGGTTTATGATTCATTGATATTTAAAAATGTTAAATATTATTTAATGTTATACAAATATAAAAGTAAAGTCGATCTGAAAACGTCTAATTAGAAAGAATAGCAAAACAAGTGTTTTCAAAAGGAAAAAAACGCCGGCGCTATACGGCGGCGGATTGACAAAAGACTATTTATTAGCGAACTTTTTTATGCATGAACGGTTTCGAACTGTTTTAAGCAAAAATAAACCTTATACCATCTAATCACAAGAGCACATGGTACTTCGTAGGTCTATTTGCCCATATGATAATAATAAGACGACAGTTCAACCATTTAAAAGCAGAATTAAACAATAAGACAAAGGCATTGTTTTTTTTAACCGGAGACTTGTTTACCAGAAATTTATTTACAACTTGAGTTTGTGAGCGATCGCAATAAGTGCTATTATTTGTTACTTATTAGACTATTTTTCCACAACATGATTTAAAAACCACAAAGTAAAAAGCGTACCATGTACAAGTTAAAAACCCTAAAAATCAAAAATTCAAATTTTGAAAATATCCAGAAACGAAGCTGTAGGCATGAACTACTTGCAAAATAATCAATATTTTGTTCTGGATAAATCTTCCAGAAACGCAATTTGAGCGAGTTATAACGATTTTTAAAAAAAGACACGACTCGCGTGTCATACGCCACACAAAAATAATCGATGACACGCCTGGCGTGCCACTCGCACTGAACCCGTTAATAATACTTGTCAAAATTTGTGTACAATACTTGTATTTAAGATAATGTATATCAAACCTTATGTCGTTTACATACATGTTGTTACTTCAATTATCAATAAAATTGTGCACAATTTCTTCAAAACCTGGTTTTAGTTTCCCTCTGTCGCCTCTTACTACATCCACGATATGATTTATGGAGTAGTGAATCGTGTTACGCCTTCACTACACGTAAATGGTAATAATTCTTGCAAGCTAACAGCATAGCAAAGTGGCGAAGCAGTCAGCTTTGTAGCGGTTTCTAACGGTTGCCGTTGAGCAATCAGTTTCAAAATAGGAGGTTCAGATGCCTGGGTGATCAGTAATCGATTGCTGAAAACAGAATTTGAAAATTCGTAACCGTTCTCGAGATAATAGTGGGACAGACGGACGGACAGACGGACAGACGTACAGACGGACAGACATCGTGAAATCAATAAGTGACTTCGCAAGCTTCGCCACTTAATAATTATGATAATAGTTACTAATCTGAGACTAAATGATAAAATTGAGTAATAACCGATAAAATAATAAAAGCTAAAAAGAAAATTAGAAATTGTGTATCAGTACTTTTAAACAGTACAGAGTCGCTCAAGATATTAAATTCTATACCCATAGATTAATGATAAGTCATCGCGCGGTCTGACCGCGCGATGACTTATCATTAATCTATGTTCTATACCTTTATTGCTTTAGTTTTTGCATTTGTTTATTATGCAAACTATTACTATTACAAATCCTAAAGATGCAACTGTGTTGAGCCAAGTTAATTTTAAAGGAGATATGAAAAAGTTTTTATAATCTGATAAAATGGTTATTTGAAAGGAACATTCCAAAAAAATATTGTCAACGCGATTCACGAAATAGATATTATTATTAAGAATTGTGTGAAGAAACTGGTTATCCGTCAGCTTACAACAGTTACAAAAAAAAAACGCGAAAAAAAATTTACGGTGCATGTTCTGACTACAAGCCTATTAACGCTGGTGTTCCACAAGGCTGTGTGCTATCACCAACGCTGTTTCTTCTGCATATCAATGATATGTTGCTAACTGGTAACATTCATTGCTATGCGGATGACAGCACTGGTGATGCTCTATACACCGGCCGTGCTAATATTTCTCGGGAAAACGTCTCCGAGTACCGGAACAAACTTGTGTCTGAAGTCGAGTCTTTGCTGGACAAAGTCTCGAACTGGGGGTGACTAAATCTAGTCCAGTTTAATCCTCAGAAGACACAAGTTTGCGCGTTTACCGCTAAAAAGAACCCCTTTGTCGTATCTCCTCAGTTTCAAGGCACTCCCCTGGTTGCCTCGGCCAGTATCGGAATCCTCGGCGTCGACATATCGAGTTACGTGCAGTTTCGTGGTCACTTGGAAGAGAAGCCCAAATTGGCCTCTAAACAGCTTGGCGTGCTCAGCAGAGCGGGACAGTATTTCATGCCGGCACACCGCCTGCAACTTTACAAGGCGCAGGTTCGGCCTCACATGGAATACTGTTCTCATCTCTGGGCAGGGGCTCCCCAGTGCCAGCTCCTTCCACTTGACCGCATCCAGCGCAGAGCGGCTCGAATCGTCGACGACCGAGTCCTTTCCGATCGGCTCGACTCATTGGCGCTGCGAAGAGATGTTGCATCTCTTTGCATTTATTTCGCATCTACCATGGGGAGTGCTCTGAGGAATTGTTCGGATTAATCCCAGCCGCCAAATTTCACGAACGCACATCGCGGCAGAACTCCCGATACCATCCACACCATCTGGATGATTGGCGGTCCACCACTGTGCGATTTAGAAGATGTTTTCTTCCTCGCACGACTTCCTTGTGGAATCGATTACCATCAGCGATTTTTCCGGACCGATACGACTTAGGGACCTTCAAGAAAAGAGCGTACTCCATTTTAAAAGGCCGGCAACGCATCTGCAATTCCATCCCTGGTGTTGCAGTTGTTCATGGGCGGCGGTAGTCACTTACCATCAGGTGAGCCGCATGCTCGTTTGCCCCCTCTCCTATAAAAAAAAACATTTTGAGATGGTTGTTGTGTCATAGCTAGTTTTGGAAAACATTAATAAAAGTCATTATATAGAAAAGGTGGATAATAAATAGAGAACCAAGAGAGTTTGAGAAGGGAAATTAGTTGAGCCTAGTGTTAGAAACTACTATGGTAAAATATGCACAAAATATTCAATACCAAAGCTTTTTAATGAAATAGACTGGCTGAGGCAAAGTGAAACTGATTGTTCATTAACATTTAAAAAGAAACTTAAGAATTACTTTCTAAATAAAATAGAAGATACATGATAGGGTATTTGACAATTTGTGAAACTCCGTTGATCATTTATATTATTTGAGAAATATATATCTAATATATAACAATTAATTTTTGGTTGTTCGTATTTTAATGCGTTGCCATATCGTTCAACAGATTGCGATAAAACTTTGTCAACTTAATGCTTGCATTTGCGCGAAAGTTATAGGCATTGTATAATTAACTTACAGTAGATGGCGTGCGTATCGCACCGAATATTTGAAAGATATATATTATATATCATTCAATTTCAATGAATAGACTATCATTCCCAATAAACCAATATAACACTTCCACATTAAAAACTATATTTCCACAATTATTTCTTCTGTGGCAGCAACGCGCCGGGTACCAGCTAGTAATTAAGTGATCAATACCGTATTATATATTATGTTCTTATGTATGTATTATGTTCCATAATTGTTTGCAATGTTATGTGGGTGAACTTATGTAGTAAGATACCTTATACTAAATAAATAAGACTGCATTTATTCGCCAACAAACTGTCTTTACAGTTTAGCGAATTTATAATGTTATGTAATTTTTTTTGTAAAAGCTAATAAATCAATTAAAAAAATAAGTCCGTTTTTGCGTCGCATGTCAGTTATCACGAAATTTAACGGATATTTCCGATAGTTAATCTACGATAAACGCTAGTTAAGTGACTAGCTGCTGGAGGAAATGGTATAATCGAAATCTTTATAAGAACACCACTACACACTACCCTATATAGTTGTAAATTTGTATGAGTTCAATATTTTTCATTAAAATTTAACATTAGTAATAAACTGTAGCATATTTTATTAAGTCTCGTAAGAAGCATCAAAGTAAAAAGAAACAGTAGAACTTCCTAATAACAGCTAAAAATAACAACTGCAGTTACCAGGTCGCCTGCCAGGCGTCGCAACTATGGCAAATATTCCCCTTGGGGGGGGGGGGGGGGGAAGGCCTATTAGCATTTAGCAGTGGACTTTTGATCGACTGTAACGGTAACTGCAACGGTGGTATGATAGTAAAAATATTTGCAGTAATGTTTTCTTCGACAGCTAGAAAACATAATGGTGACATCGTGGCTGTGGGTACTGTTGACTGATATAGCATCGTTCAAGCCGACTTTCTTGCCAGACGACAATCCTGCCGACTTTAGTTATTTCTTCGACACTTCTCGCCGGAGATTGTGCTACGTCGCACCCGAGAGATTTGTTAGAGCACCAGATCCTAGTTATAGGCCTTCTGTAAGTATTATCATAACTAGAGAAATAAGAGCTGCAATTGAGATGATATGTCAGCAAATTCCTAATTATTTTCTAAGATCAAATATGGATTATTTCTATGGCTTACTTTGTTAATGAGGTTTTTTTATAGGATAATGGTGACAAACGAGCACAGTCCACCTGATGGTAAGTGGTTGCTGTGGCCCATAGACATCCACATCTATCAACGATTACGAATCAAAATGCAAATGCGTTGTCACCCATGAGGACTAAGATGGAATGCCTCCTTTCCAGTAAAAAGGGTCTCCGGTTCTCTACACTCACCATACTAAACACAGCAGCGACAAGCTATATTTTACGCTGGTATTCTGTGAGAGCGTGGTCCTTCCCCGGTCGAGCCGAAAGCCGGTTCGTGCTAAAACTATAAACTACTAATATAGTTGCAGCATGGCTCTACGACGTATAGAATGGCTCTACCACATATAATGTTTTGAGTAATATTGCTGTATCAATTTACGTTGGAATTTTTGTAGGGAGACGACAAATCTGGTGACTTGTTACTGAGTGAATCTCCATGTAAAGTAGGAGAATTGGTACCAAGTATGGATATTTTCTCAGCAGGGTGAGCACAATTATATTTTAATTATTAACATGTTTTATTAAGAAACTCAATTACATGTTATATTATAGGTTCTGTAAAAGTTTTATTTTTGTTTTATACCAAAATAAATACACAAAATTCTAGTCACGCGAGTTTTATCACAGGTACGTGTTGCTTTTACCACAGAATAAATAGATTCATGGGGAAACCCACATGCCTGAGTAAAATCGTGAAGATGTAGATGTATGTGATTGTAGAAATGAAGTCCATTGATTGTAGAAATATGGCGGCAGTAGTTTTAATCTACGTAAATAAAATGATAGAGGTTTGCAGTTGTGCGCGCGCGCATTACGGAAAAACTACTGTATAGATTTCAATTATGTTTTCTAAGTTTTATTTCTTAGACACTTGCAGTTATCTAAAAAAAATATTGCGATATCTAAATTTAATATAAAGTTATGTGGCGGCGCTATCGTTGCGCCACAAGCGAAACACATCGAAGCCTAAATCGCGCTTACAAAGTTCCGAAGTTAAAGCAGCATATATAGAATAGCTCCAAACTACCAATAGGAGCGTTGGCCGCTCCCCGGGCAAAACACCTTGCCCGGCGGGGGATCTCCCCTTTTCCTTCCACCCGCCACAGTGGTTACCACCCGACGTGATATGAACACGCAACCTTCGGAAACTACAACTTCAATTCTTTATCATCCTCAAGTACCCCATTCATTCGCTCCCGAGCAGATATTGTATGCAGTCTTCACATTCTGCAAGCCATCTAGCTTTACAAAGGTTCATCGCAGCACTGGAATAATAATGCTTCCTGTTCCTTCAAGCTACTCTCTGCGCTACAGTGTTCGGCACGGCTCTGAGCCTTACTGCTCGCCTCTGCTTCACGGCACTCTCGCAGATTACTTGCCTTCTTCTCGACTCACCGCAGACTTACAAGGCAATTCCCTGGTACTTGCAAATTCGTCGACATCTAGACTGCACTATCGACCTCCGGTCTGAGTAGGGGGGTAATGTGGCGGCGCTGTCGTCGCGCCACAAGCGAAACACATCGAAGCCTAAATCGCGCTTACAAAGTTAAGTTCCGAAGTTAAAGCAGCATAATATATAGAATAGCTCCAAACTACCAATAGGAGCGTTGGCCGCTCCCCGGGCAAAACACCTTGCCCGGCGGGGGATCTCCCCTTTTCCTTCCACCCACCACAGTTATTAAAGTTTTAAGAAACAACGATTTTTATAAGCACTACATGTTCAGTGATGTGTGTTTCCTTGCAGTCTTCAAAATTTGTTAATATATTAAGCAACGTTGGTATCAGCTAGTTTGTAAATATAAAATGAAACTCAAAGATTGTACAAATTTTTGGTTCAGTAATTCTTTAAACACTCTTTAGTTATTGTTTAAATCTTAAATACACAGATGCGCTCTCTTAGAACTATGGAACGATGGAACTCCAGCTTTAGACCTGCCAGGGTTGCTAGCATACCGCAACGGCGAAGATCGTCCGTCGACTATGACGTTGCCAGACACTTGTGAGCCGGGATTGAGGGAGCTTTTACACTCCATGACCGAAAGGAATCCCCGTGATCGGCGGAACGCGGAGATATATTTGGACGAAGCTAGGGGCAAGTATGTTTTGTTTCAAACAACTTTGACGTATATTGATAATGTGTTCCTAACCAGTTTAGATAGATAAAAAAAATATATGTGGTAGAGCCATGATGCAGCTATATTAGTCGGCTCGAACGTGGAAGGACCACGCTCTCCCAGAATACCAGCGTAAAGTAACGTATGGTGAGTGTAGGTAGGGAACCGAAGACTCTTTACTGGAAAAGAGACATTCCATCTTAGTCCTCACGGCTGACGACGCATCTGCATTTTGATTCACGAACGAGGATAGATGTAGATATCTATGGGCCACAGCAAACACTTACCATCGGGTGTGCTCGCTTGTCACCTTATCCTATAATCATTTATCTTTTTTTTATATAGGATAGCTTGACAAACGAGCATACAGTCCACCTTCGACTAAGAATCAAAATGCAGATGCGTTGTCACCCCTGAGGACTAATATGGAATGCCTTGTTTCCAGTAAAAGGGTCTCCGGCTCCGGTTCTCTACACTCACCGTACGAAACACAGCAGCATTAAGCTGCAATTTTACGCTGGTATTTTGTGAGAGCGTGGTCCTTCCCATTCGTGCTACAACCATAATATAGCTGCAGCGTGGCTCTACCACGTAAAGTTCGTTTGTCACTTCAATTTTATAAAAAATAAATAGAAACTGATCAAAGTCAACTTTTTAAAAATGTCATTTAATAATTAGAAAAATTGATTCAAACAGAGATATTAGCTCCTTTTCGTGGGTTGAATCATTATCGCATTTAAATATTCGGCATGTTTAGGAAAAATAATTTAGCTAAATATGCATTATATATAAAAATTACGTGTCACGTTGTTTGTCCGCGATGAACTCCTAAAATACTGAACTGATTTCAATGAAATTTTGCAAAATCAACCTGAGATAGGACAACTTGAGATAGGACAGTTTTTATCCTGATAAGTGACACTCAATATTTTTTTTTACGAATTTAAGCATTTTTTATGTGAAGGGTCGTCGAAAAGGGCAGAACAATGCCTGGCCAGCTATAGTACATTAATAAATCTGACGAGATAAATTATACTGAAATGTGACCAAGTCGTTTTCTTTCTCTATATTTTATAGTGTTTTGTACTTTTTTTTATAGGATAAGGGTGACAAACGAGCACACAGATCACCTGATGGTAAGTGGTTGCTGCGGCCCATAGACATCTACATCTATCCTCTATTACAAATCAAAATTCAGATGCGTTGTCACCCGTGAGGACTAAGATGGAATGCCTCATTTCCAGTAAAAAGGGCCTCCGGCCACCTGCACTCACCAAGTGAAACGCAGAGGTAAAACTACTTCACGCTGGTATTCCGTGAGGTCGTGGCACCACCCCGGTTCGAGCCGGCCCATCCGTGCGACAGCAAAAGCCGCCACGTGGCTCTACCACTGTTAAAACCTACTGTCTGTACTGGCCTAATAATACAAATAAAATCACTTGAATCACGTTTAGGTCAAAACTGCAGACATAAATAATATTGAAATGGGCTCAATATATTTTTTTCTATCTATGTGGTATAGAGTTTTAGTTTTTTACAGACCAAGTAATATAAATAAAGACAAATGAATGTGATAGTGCTGTTCGAAAAGGAATTCAACAATCTGTTTGATATTAAATATGTTTCACTCTCTTTCAGATTATTTCCCGAATATTTCTACTCGTTTTTACAATCTTACATGCTTATATTCTCTGCGCAACCGATACTGCCGGCCGATGAGAAAATCCTGCGAATACACCAGGATATTAAAAATATTATAAAAATTTTTACCCAGCCATCAGACGCTAAAAACTATAAAGATTTGGTGGAAGAGACCACAGAGACTAACAATTCAGACAATATAGAAGCCTTGATGAAGGAGGGTTTTAAGGTCATGAATATAAATGTGACTGATTTTGAGGAAGAAAGTGATAACAAAACCATTGAGAGAACAGATATGGGCCCGGATAGTGAGGGGCTAATTCTGATTACTTCCTTGGTTACATCCTGCATAAGGGGTCTGCATCATTGCACCTCTAAATTGTATTGCTTAGAAATACTTCAGCTGTTGTGTGAAAACTCAAGTTCTGAGACAATATTGGATAGGATTTTACCATATATTGTGAGTTGTATTTTTATTTGTAATAATCTTATTCATATATTTTCTTTATTAATATTATGCTGAATGTTAAAATAACATCCACTCTTTTACATATTGTGACAATTTTAAGAAATTAAAGTAATTAATAATTATTATTCTGTTACAATCGAAAGTGAAAATCTTATTAAAATTAAATAAAATAAAATATATATAGACTCTAGTGCCATCACCAGTGCGTATTGCCAGCGATAACAAGGATCTAAGACGTAGTCCTTCACCACCGGTCGTATGAGGAAGCTCAAAGTCGCTTAGCGATTTTGGGTTATGTTCGGATTTTCTCTAGTAATACTGCTCCCTATCACCAATGAGGGCATCCACGACTTTTTTTGCCACCAGGGCGGCGCCACTTAAAAGTGAGGTATAATATTTGACAGATATCATAGTGGGGAAGTTAATTTGTTCGGAAAATGTAAAGGATAATGTTTATTTCTGTGGTATTAGCTATATTTTATATTAATAAGATTAAAAATAAATACACCAAACCATAAAACTTGACAAATTAAAAAATGCATAAAAGTTGAAAAATTAATAAAGTTAAAAATGTGCAAAAAATTAAAGAGCAAGCTACTGAGGCATTGTTTTGTGTATTAATATAATACTTTTGAAACCGATAAACTTTTATTAAAAACTAACTTCTCAATTAAATGACATTGTGTAACAAAAAACTTTACCTCAGTGTCAACTAGCGACATCTGGTGAGAAGAAAATTATTAGCGCCCATTATTACAAAAATGTGCTTGGTATCCTTTTGGAAAGGTTTCCGTCATCAGTTGAACCTCAATCACTTGCGTGCAAGTGGAATTTCTTATCACCAACACATTTCTTTCCCTTAGATTCACTTGTCTCACGACGGTACAGCAAGAGTCCGGTCCGCAGCAATATGGGCGGCGACAAGGTGTCTATCCCAAGTGCGTACTTTGCCGCCAACTGGTTGCAACGTGTTCCCTGAATATATCCTGCCAGAACTGGCGCCTCGGGCTGCGGACCCAGCACTGCCCGTACGCATCGCCTATGCCAATAACATCGGTCAGTACTTTATTGTTTGTACCATTTGAGCCGTGCTGCAGCTATATTATACAGTTGTAGCACGAATGGGTCGGTTTGACCGGGGAAGGATCGCGCTCTCACAGAATACCAACGTATAATAGTAGCTCAATTCTGCTGTGTTTTCTATGGTGGGTGTAGAGAACCGGGGACCTTTTTGTATGAGGCATCCCATCTTAGTCCTCAGGGGTGACAACGCATCTGCATTTTGATTCTTAATCGAGGATATATGTAGATGTTTATGGTCCACAGTATCCACTTTACATCAGGTAGGCTCTGTTTTCGCTTGTCACCCTTATTTTATATAAAAAAAAAACTAACGACACTAAATAATCTCTTCGCCTGTTCAACATCAGTCAGTATCAAATTGCCTTCTGCTTTCATATCAATCTGTAGCTGTATTTTAAGCTCATAGACTTCAGCCAGTATTTCACTTTTTACCTTTTCAATACTAAACACTTAGCCCATCGTTAGTACCAGTAGTTCACTAGTTATCAGTAGTTCACTTTTTACATTTTCAATACTAAACACTTAGCCCATCGTTAGTACCAGTAGTTCACTAGTTATCAGTAGTTCACTTTTTACATTTTCAATACTAAACACTTAGCCCATCGTTAGTACCAGTAGTTCACTAGTTATCAGTAGTTCACTTTTTACATTTTCAATACTAAACACTTAGCCCATCGTTAGTACCAGTAGTTCACTAGTTATCAGTAGTTCACTTTTTACATTTGCAAAACTAAACACTTAACCCTTAGCTCATCGCTTACTAAACAATATAAGTTATATTTTTCTACTTTGATAAAATTGCATACTGCAGTTGAAAGTGAAATACAGCTTGCTTAATATATGAACCTAAAAATTCGACCATAATTCGGCGAACACTAGTATAAATTAATATTTAATACTTATTAAGTGGCGAAGCTTGCGAAGTCACTTATTGATTTCACGATGTCTGTCCGTCTGTCCATCTGTCCGTCTGTCCGTCCGTCTGTCCGTCTGTCCCACGATTATCTCGAGAACGGTTTCGAATTTTCAAATTCTGTTTTTAGCAATCGATTACTGATCACCCAGGCATCTGAACCTCCTATTTTGAAACTGATTGCTCAACGGCAACCGTTAGAAACCGCTACAAAACTGATTGCTTCGCCACTTTGCTATGCTGTTAGCTTGCTAGGTTTATTTATGTCTGAGCCAGTTAAGCCCCATGTCTATTCTCATTATTTCCACTTCTGAAGAATTGAGAATTTAAATTGAGAATCTGAAATCGACAAAATAAAAATCAACAACTAAAGTCAGCAATAAACATAAAATTAATCTAAGTATTCTTAACTGATCAAAAATTTTTTTTATTTTAAATGGCCAGTACTGCAGAACGGCAATTTCATAGGTACCATAATCGAAAATAGATTTTCGTGTTAGTTCTAGGAACTCCTTTGATTTCAATATTCTTCAACCATGATCGCTTGCTATGAGTTTATCAAGTGAAGCTTCACCCTTCTAGTCGTAGTCTAGCTAATCCCTCACAACCGGAAAATAGTTTGTTCCCATCGTGTCGTAGAAGTGGACAAAACTCAATAAGAAGCAAGGAATTGTGTATTTTATATTATCATATTAAAATTAGAAAAGATTTCCAAGTTTTACGTTAGATTTTCATTTTATTAAATATAAAATGAAAACCTAACGTAAATACTACTACTAGTGTAACTTATACGTGGTAGCTATGCTGCAGCTATATTAATAGTATAGTTGAAGCACGAATGGGTTGGCTCGACCGGGGAAGGACCACGCTCTCACAGAATATCAGTGAAAAATAGCAGCTTAATGCTGCTGTGTTTCGTATGGTGAGTGCAGAGAACCGGAGACCCGTTTTACTGGAAATGAGGCATTCCATCTTAATCCTCACGGGTGACAACGCATCCGCATTTTGATTCGTAATCGAGGATAAATGTAGCACAGCAACCACTTACCATCAGGTGGACTGTGTGCTCGTTTGTCACCCTTATTCTATAAAAAAAATACTATATATTTTTATAAGCCTGCAAAAAAAGATGATAACATTTAAGGTGATCGCACATTTCTTAGCAACGCAGCACGCGCCGTACACGCCGCATTTTAGAATTCGTTGCATGAAATTATATGAAACCTTGCACGTTTCACGCGCATCGCACTTGCCGTATCTTATAAAATGCGGTAGACATCCCAATATTGAAGGTGGCATGCTGATGACGTCTTATGCGATGCGTTCGGTGCGTGCTGATACTCGGTGTTGCCTCATGCCTGTCATTCGCGTCCGTCATTGATCCTTCCATAGGGAGACATTGTTTTAGAGTATATAGCAATTCTTTTAAATTTCTTGTATTTCAAATGCAAATATCTGAAAAAAATCGTTCATCATCATCTAATAAGTCTGGAAATAACGTATGATATTTTCCAAACAACTGCCTTTTAATATAAATATTGTGAATCCAGAATCTTCTTTTCTTCGAACTTTATTTTCTTCTGCCTCTGCCAATAAGCTGGCTATTACACCAATTTAATCCATAGCTTAATCAATGTTACTGCACTGTTTCACACCAGCAGTGGTTAGAAAAACTGTACAAGTTGTTGGCTATACTAAACTTTTGCATACGGCATGTACGGCGCATGTGTGCGTGTGCGACTTACGAGGCCAGTAATTAATGCGGTGCTTACAGTGCTCAGAAATGTGCGGTCACCTTTACTGGTATATCCATTTCAAATATTTATTTAAAATTTTTTGTTAATTAAGTATCTAACAGGGCCAAAATATGCGGCCTACATTTTTATGATTGATTTTTTTGAATGTTTTTTTTTTAAATCATGCACCATTCTCTTCAGCCAATTGCATACCCACTTTAATGTCTGCGTCGTCACCACAAGAAAAGTTACTGATATGTGAGTTATTACGCATCTTGAGCCGCGTATCCACCAAAAATGTTGACAACATTTATGTTTCCAACTGTTTACAACTCAATAAAAGTTACCAACATTTGTTTCCGATGTTGCCGACAAATGTTTTCAACAAGCGTCTCCACCGAGGGAACAAATGTTTGCAACAAGCGTATTCCTTTGATGTTGCCGCCGAAAATGGAAACAAGTTGTAATCTGTTCAATGATGCATTGACGAAGATTTGTTAAGTACAGTAATATTCGGCATGTCACACTACAGAGGCCGCCGGATTAGATATGGGCCGGATTACCTCGGGTCGACTGTATGCATCAATTCTGTAATGCATCTGCAAATTTCAGTCTGGAAGTATGTGAAAACTGAAAATTCCTTTACATTCATACATGCACACATACATAAATACAGTCAAGATAATAAAAGCGTGTTAAATAGATATAGAAAATGTTATATAATTTTACGGAACAATAAAATCTCAGAACTTTCTTTAGAAAACCATTCCTACGACAGGTAATGGCGTCTTAGGTAAACAAACACATGACAATGAATAATGCCTTAATGGCACAGTAATAGTTTTAACTTCGTGTAATATGTTCCATAACAAAGATAATATTTCGACAGCGAAGTTGGCGGAGACAGCTGTGCGTTTCCTTGACCAGACGCAAAATATGGTGGATAAAGAGACAGCCAATATCAACTATGAAACTGAACTCTCGGCCCTACATGAAATGGTAAGACCAATTTTCAACATACATACATACATTTATATGTATACAATTTTGAATTGTGCCTAATGCAAGTCCGTAGTCTCTGCCTACCCCTTTGGGTGGCATGCGTGAGTCTTTATGTAGGTGTGTATTTTATCTGTATACACTATCTAACTAGTTCACGAATCACAATTTGTGATCAAGGGATGCTTTAGCCCTAGACGGATATTATGCATGTAATTTCTAATCATACACATATACGTAACAAAAGATAATAAAATAATTTATAACGTCTTTTTAAAATTATACTTCCCTAATCACTGCGAGGTCCCTAACTTATCACGTGTAGTATTTTATATAAAAATATTATTACTTACAAATAAAGAAAACAGTTTAAGCCAAGCTTTCCACGGCTGGACGCGCACTGGACAAAGTAGTGCTACACCATCATAGAAAAAAAAATGAGGACCGTATCGCAAGGGCAAGGGCCCTTATAGGTAGACTGACAAGCTTCAGGTCGGGTAATAATAGGCCGAGAGTTGTGCGCACCGTCAAGATGGCGTTTGCTGGGACAAAAATCAGTTTGTCCCAGCCAGATATCACACAGAAACTAACGGAGCGTATAGACGACCTGAAGCAAAGAATCGCTGCTTGGGGGAACCGGATTCGGCAATATACCGAGAGGTGGGAAGAGGTTCAACCAGAATCGCCTCTTCCAGAGTGATCAAAATAGGCTCTATAAATCACTGGAGCAGCGGTGTGTGTAACGCACCAAATAAGGCCGATACTGTCGCCTTCTGGCGAAGCATGTGGTCAGAGTTCGTTAACCACAACGAGGGCCCTTGGACGGAAGTTGTGGCAAGTCAGTGTGCGCGTATTACACCCATGAACTCCGTCATCCTAACACCGGGCGATGTAGCTGAGGCAGTCCGTAGAGCCCCGAACTGGAAAAGCCCGGGACTTGACGGGCTGCACCACTACTGGCTAAAGTAGTTCGTGGTGTGTCACGCTGTGCTTGTCCGACAGTTCCAAGAGGCTCTTGACCAGAAGTCGCTTCCAAGCCTCTTCATTACTGGAATCACTCATTTGGTTCCTAAATACCAGGATATCACAGACCCGGGCAAATATCACCCCATCACGTGTCTACCCACCATATACCAGACCAATTTTGGCGCGAGAATCACTCGTCATCTGTACTCAAATTAGGTGATGTCGCGTGCTCAAAATGGATTTCGGGGCGGTGGTCGTGGTATCAAGGAACCAGTCCTCATTGACGCGGTCATTGGCATAGTGGTTAAAAGCAACCGTCGGAACTTCTCCGCCGTCTGGATAGACTACAGAAAGGCTCGACTTGGTGTCCCATACATGGCTAAAAAGGGTTTTCGAGCTGTACAAGGTTGACTGTACAGTTAGAGACTTCCTCGGGCAGTGTTTGGGGCAGTGGGGTACGATACTTTATCATGTAGGTGAGCAAATGACGGCTGCGGAAAGCTGCATAAGGAGGGGTATCTTCCAATGCGATTGTTTGAATCCAATCTGGTTTTGTCTCTCTCTGAACCCTCTCAGTACCTTATTGGAGGGATCCGGGAGGGGATTTCAGCTTCGAAAAGGAGAGACAAAAGTGACCCACCTTTTCTATATGGATCATCATCCTAAAATTATTCGCCTCCAGTCACTCCCATCTTATGGAATTGCTAAACATCACTTGTGATTTTAGCAATTCTATTAGAATGGAACTGGGGACGGATAAATGTGCGGTCCTCCATGTCGAAAGGCCCATCAACATAAGGACCCTTTCCGAGACTGATACATACCGATACATGGGTATGTCATAAAATATAGGCATTGATGAGGTGGACATGAAAAAATCAGTTTGCGATCTGTTTTATGCACGCTGAAACAAACTTAACAGCTTTTTGTCGGGCGTGAATAAGACACACGCATATAACGGTTGGGTCATGACTGTCCTCATGCATGCATACCTTTGGATACTCAGATGGATTCAAACTGAACACGCTCTGAATAGAAAAGTCCGCACTACCATTACGTCTCATAGGATGCACCATCCGTGATAGTCAATAATAAGGCTGTACATTCCGCGGAAACATGGTGGGCGTGGCTTTTTAAGCGCGCTCACCATGCATAATCGCGAAGTGTGCAGCCTCCGTAATTACTGCCTGACGAGATCGGAGGATTCATTCTATAAGGACGTCATTTCTTGTGATAAAAGGCTTACACCTATATCATTAGCCAATGAGCATTGGCAAGACCCAGCAGTACAGAGCATTTCCGACCGGGAGACCGTATGGAAGGAGAAGGAGCTCCATGGGAGATTCTACGAGGCTCTACATGAGCCTTTCGTAGATACAGTCGCCTCCCTCCACTGGCTACGTATCGGTGACCTCTTTGGGGAAATCGAAGGTCTTGTCTGTGCGATACAGGTTCAGGTTATTAAGACCAACAACTATCGGAGATACATTCTAAAGGATGGCACCGTCGACATCTGTCGAGGTTGTCGCCATCCCGGTGAGTCACTTGGCATGTCATCTCCGGTTGTTCGGCGCTTTCTAATTCTGAGTATTTGCACAGACAATCTAGTAGCCAGGATTCTACACCAGGAGCTCGCTCTGAAATACGGCCTCGTGGATCGGAAACTGCCTTATAAGTACTTGCCGGAAGCCATGCTCGAAAATGACCGCGCCAGGCTCTACTGGGACCGGGCCATCATCACATACAGGCCTATTCTTGCGTATAAAATAAATTTAATGTGCGGATGGACCGGGCACAGTCAAGGATTTTTAACAGTGGTAGAGCCACGCGGCAGCTTTTGCTGTCGCACGGATGGGCCGGCTCGAACCGGGGTGGTACCACGACCTCACAGAAAACCAGCGTGAAGTAGAGGTTTACCTCTGCGTTTCGCTTGGTGAGTGCAGGTGGCCGGAGGCCCTTTTTACTGGAAATGAGGCATTCCATCTTAGTCCTCACGGGTGGCAGCGCGTCTGCGTTTTGACTTGTAATTGAGGATAGATGTAGATGTCTATGGGCCGCAGCAACCACTTGCCATCGGGTGGACTGTGTGCTCGTTTGTCACCCTTATCCTATAAAAAAAAAAGAAAAAGGATATTTTTGATCGACATTACCATTCCGTATGACGGAACCTCGTGAAAGCTGAAGCAAATAAGAAAACAGAAGAAATATCTGGACCTGGCTCACGAGGTGATCGACATGTGGGATGTTCTACCGATCGGAATTATACCCATAGTCGTCTCTGCGAACGGGCTAATCCCAGTTAGCCTCTCGGGTCATCTGAGGCGACTGGGACTCCGTGACGGACCGCTCCGGGTTCAAATGCAGAAGGCGGTGCTCCTCGATACCGCCCGCATCGGCCGCCGGTTTCTTTCCCTTTCCCTCTAACCCTCGGCCGTTTAGTCTCCTCTGCCGAGGGCTTCCATCTGGTTGGTCCTTTATTAGTCATGTATTTTTATTTATTTATATTAGTATATTTAATATATATTTAGGTATATTTATCATTTCATTTTACATATTTATTCAGCCCAACCAGATGAGAATGCTTTATGGATACCCAAATAATAATAATCGTCTCCCCTGCCGAGGGTTTCCATCTGGTGGGTTTTTATTTATATATGTATTTTTATGTATTTATTTTATTTTATTAATATATATATATATATATATATATATATATATATATATATATATATATATATATATATATATATATATAAATTTATCATTTTCCATCGTCCAATAATAATAATAATATACATTTATTTGCACACTATACAAAGACATTAAACAATAAATACAAAATGTTTACTTATTACACACAGCAGTATTTCAGCTGACGCTTACAATAGGAAAACCTGAGCTGGAAACGTCATTAGAAAGGCAATAATGCTAAGATGGTTTTAGACAATAAAAACAAAAATAAAAATAAAACAAACCCTACATAAAAAAGGTTAATAAATAAACTAAATGTCCTTTGAAAATGTATTTTTTTTAGCGTAGTAGCACACGCCGGGTATCTACTAGTATCATGTGATTCGTCATTATACAAACAGCGTTCTCTATTTGCAAACGCTCGTTGGTTTGTGACGAGTGAGCAAATTGCCTCGTCATTTCGTCCGATCGTTTAGCAGGTTAAGGTGGGGCTGGGTTGGTCCAAGTGCATTTATCTGCCCATTTCTACGATCGGATGACGAAATATCAATTTGCCTTCGGCATTTCACAAACCAAAAAAGGGGGTTTGCAATCTATTGATCGTTTCTATAAAACTAATCATACAATCTACCAACGACTCAAACACTAACACCATTTTGTGTGTGTGGTGTTGAAATACATATCTTGTACTAAGTTCTAAGATATTTCGATCAAATACTAAATATGCTTTGTAACCATTCTATACTGTAAATCTTTTATATATTAAAAATATATTCATTACAGGTTCGTTCGACCGTATCTTACCTCCTGACCGACTCTCAAGCGGTCGTCAAGCGGGCTTTAGTGGAGAATGGAATTACGAAACTCTGTGTTTTCTTCGGAAAGCAGAAAGGTATTTATTTACAACAAAATACCCACTCTGTTCTTTATCATTGTTCATAATATTTACGCGATTAATACACATTAATAATTTAAAGAATTGGGTGTCATTTTGAGAAAACTCATATTAAAGATGGGAAACTCCTCTTACTAAGTGCATTATTAAGCTGAACGCACATTTGTCTGCGCCGTACGCACCGAATTTTATAATTCATTGTATGAAATCATATGAAACCTCGCACATTACACCCGCGCCGTACGCGCCGAATTTTATAAAATGCGGTAGGTATACGAATATTGAAGGACGAATGCTGATGACGTCATATAACGCGGCGCGTTCAGCGCGTGCTGATACTTAGTGTTATCTAATGTTGCCAGCTTAGTGGATTTTCCACTAAAACTGATGGTTTCGACTTATGTGATAATTTTTGTATTTTTATAACTTTCAATTAATTCGTAATTAATTATATATAATTTAATTTTTTTTGCATCGATTATTATCAATATGAATACTTAGTTATAAATTATTTAAATACTGAACTAAAAAAAAATCATCATCATCATCATCATTACAGCCCTTCACAAGTCCACTGCTGAACATAGGCCTCCCCCAAAGAATGCCACAAAGCACGGTCCTGAGCCACCTGCATCCATCGACTTCCTGCATGTCTTACCAGGTCGTCACTCCATCTCGTGGGGGGACGCCCTACACTTCGCCTACCGGTACGAGGCTGCCACTCGAGAACCTTTCTTCCCCATCGGTTGTCGGTTCTTCGAGCTATATGGCCGGCCCACTGCCACTTCAGCTTACTAATCCGTTGGGCTATGTCGGTTACTCTGGTTCTACTGCGGATATCCTTATTCCTAAGTTTATCACGCAGAGAAACTCCGAGCATAGCCCTCTCCATAGCTCGCTGAGCGACCTTGAGCTTCCTCATACGGCCAGCAGTGAAGGACCACGTCTCAGTTCCGTAAGTCATCACTGGCAACACGCACTGGTTGTACAACCAGTACAAAAAAAAATAGTTAAATTTAATTCAAAAACCCAATTATACCTTATTACTTAATTGTCAATAAAAATATCTCCAACATACAAGTCTTTTTTCTGGTTCAATTGACCTTCTAAATCTTGAGTTTTCCATAGAAAGATATGGTTTTAGTATATGTAGCAATTCTAGAAATTTCTTGCATCTTAAATGTAAATATCTAAAAAATCATTAATCATCACCTAATAAGTCTTTAAATAAAGTATATCCCCTTCATATTCTCCATACAATTATCTTTTTTAAATTAATATTATGAACCCAGAATCTTCTTTTTCTTCGAATTTTATTGTCTTCTTCCTCTGCCAATAAGCAGTCTATTATTATATTTATTTCCTTAATGATTTCGAGCGATCAAGTTCACTGTACCGTTTTACACCAGTGGTTGGAAAAAGCTACAAAAGTTGTTGGTAATACAAAAGATTTGCGTACGGCGCAGACGATGCGTACGTGCAAAATGCGCGAGGCCATCTGTAAAACTTGGCGCGTACGGCGCGTACTATGCGTACGGTGCGGACAAATGTGCGTTCAGCTTTTACTGCCACCATTAATAATATTCATCATTATCATCGTCATCATTCCAGGCTTTAAAAAAATCCACTGCTGAACATAGGCATCTCTCATAGATTGCTAGATATTTGCCATAGTTGCCATGCTTGGCAGCCGGTTGGCAAACGCAAATATTTATTATTTTGAGGCGTTAAGTTACAGCCTATATACGTCCCACTGCTGGGCACAGGCCTCTCATTTCTGAGAGGGTTTTAGGGCAAGGAAGGGTCCGCCACGCTGCCCCAATGTGTGTTGGTGAACTTCAATGTCTTCGAAATACTCTTTTTTTTCTCATCTCTCAGACATGCAGGTAACACTAAAATAACACGACGTTTTCCTTCACCGCCGAGCACGTGGTAAATCAGCACTTAAAATTGCAATTAACAATTTCATTGGTGCCGGCGGGAATTGAACCCGGGTTACTCGCGTACTGTGAAAGGCGTTTTGAGTTGTCATCAGGGAGATTATAATGCCCATTTCCAGTTTCATTTCCATTTGTCGCGTCTTACGTCACCCACGAAATGATATGAGGTAGTGACCACTTTACGGCGATAAATCATACTATTCTTTCTTTATTACGTCTCAGATCAAGGTACGAACATTGCAAAACATCCGTTGTCAACCATTGTATTATTTTTCCAGCAAACGATGTAATTCTGTCGCACATGGTAACATTTTTGAATGACAAAGAGGAGGCGGCGCTGCGAGGTTGTTTCTTCGAGCGTGTCGTCGGTGTTGCCGCGTACGTTGGCCAGCATGCTGCTCCAATATTAGTCCCGTTGCTTCAGCAGGTTTTTTTTACAAATACTTAAATTTAAATGTTATTTTATTACCATATTATCTGGGGGCACAGCAGTGCCCCCGCCAAGTCGAGCAAGAAAGCGGCACGGCCGTACCATCCTTTCCTCGAAGCAGTTCAGGCCATTTCCGAAACCCTATAACCTCGTTATGGATAAAACTAGAAGCCTGAATTTTTACTAACAAGTAGGCATTGTATATACTCGGTATATTTCAAATGTCATTAAATTTGAAGAAGTAGTTTAAGAATTATAACTAGTCAAAGTTTCTTAATTTTGTCACTCACTGACTGACCGATCATCAAAACTCTGAGGCACTTCTAGCAGAAATAGAAACTTCAAATTTGGAATACAATTATTGTTTAATATATAAATCAAGGAAAAATTTAAATATTTTACAATTTCAGTCTAGTTTTCGAGATACACCAACTGCATAAATAACTTTGTAATCCCATATAATTATATAGTATTACAAAGTTACATTTGTAGTGAATGAATCAGTGTACCTATATATGTATAATGGAATAATAGGTGTAGGTAGGTACCAAGATATAGCTATCTACAAAAAGAAATGAGATGCCATCAAAAACATAACTTGTAAAAAAAGCCAAGTCTCGCAACTCAGTTCTTCTACCGTAAAAAGTTGTGAGATCCATGTAATACCAAGTCGGTTAATTTATTCAGTCCATAGATTGATACATAAATTGACTTGGCAATCGCACTAAACAATCTAATTTAATATAATATGTATTACTTGTGAGATATATTGTGTTTTCATGCGATTGCCAAGTCAATCTATGTATCAATCTACGGACTGAATAAATTAACAGACTTGGTATTACATGGATCTCACAACTTTTTACGGTAAAAGAACTGAGTTGCGAGACTTGACTTTTTTTACGTTATGTTTTTGATGGCGTATATTTTACATATATTATTATGCAGGTTTGGTGGCAAAAATACCATACCAGGTTTGACGTTATGCAAGTTGACTTAAGAGACTATGTTAGCTGGCAGGACTTGTTAAAGATGAAAAATAACCATTATATGACCATATAGTGGCAGTGTAAGAATATCCAGTACCCCATTTCGTCCCATGGGTGTGGTGAGCGGCGACAGAGGGAAACGAACTAGCAGATGGGCAGCAGCGTCTTTGTAATAACAAATAGACAATAAAAAAACCTGCACCAACCCTCTTGCCAAGTGTAGCTACTATGGCAAATATCTCCCTAATGAGACAATCTTTTGGGGATGCCTATGCCCAGCAGTGGACTTTGATAGGCTGTGATGATTATGATGATGATGATGATGATCAACCATTATAAACGTTGTCAAAAATATCCAGACCTATGATGGCGCACCGTGTACTGTCGACAAAAAAGAAACTATCAAAGTGATAGTCAAAATCAAAAATATTTTATTCGTTTTGAACTTGTTTAATTCTCTTAAAACGTCCAAATCTATAGTTGATTTAAGTGACGTGCGACCTTTATAAAGAAGAGCTGACAAGAAACTCAAGAGTGATAGATAGAAAAAAACGGTGACACCGTTTTATTTTTTAATTAAAAGTCTTAAAAAATTCTGTTTGCATGTGATATAATAATTTGAATGGAATTACCTCTGTTAGTGAGACAAAACAAACTTCTATATCTGGGATTAGTTCTTTCGATTTTATAGTCATTATTACCTCTATAATTGAGACAGCGAGTGTATTTTATCTCTTTTACTAAGACTATATTTTAGGGATTAGTTCTATCGATTTCATTCGTCATAATTACCTCTATAATTGAGATAAGAAGTGTATTTTACCTCTTTTTACTGTGACTATATTTTGTGTACCGTTTTGTTTACTAATTATTATTCTACCCGCAAATTCCGCACTTGGCTAATTGTGTAAAAGTGACCTCAAGTTTTAGTTTGGTTTTGCTATTTTCCGGATATTAATGTATTATGTTTACAAAATACGTTAGTTTATTTAATAATCGCACCTCTATAACTGAAATAACCTCTGTTCTCACCTCAATTAATGGAACCCTCTGTTAATGAGACATATGTTTATTTATACCTGGATAACTGAGACACTGGGTAAGTGTAATACCTCTTTAAGTGAGACTAATTTGCAAGTCCCTTAAGGTGCCAGTTATCCAGGTTTCACTGTATATGGTATGCTTGGTATAGTGTATGATGCATGTGTCGCAGTAAGATAGTTAAAGCCGTGAGTGATATAGTTATATCCCTAGGGATATAGCTATATACCGGTCCATAACTATCTTACTAGACAAATCTAGTGAAATAGTTATTTATAAAATTGTAAACTGAATGTACAGGAGGAACAAATTTCGCGACTTTGACGTTCCAGTTGTGTTGTCGTTCATGTTCCTGTTTTGACAGTAGGTTAAGGTGCGGCTGGGGTGTCCCTTGGGCAACCCTAAAGCCGTGTACATTGTAACGATATAAAATGTAACATTGAAAGAATTTAATTTTTTGAATTTAAAAAATTCAAAAAGTATAACTCAAAAGTAGTTTTGACTAACAAATTATAAACAAACTACAATTCTAATTATTTCCCTAGATTAGTCTAGGAAGACAGTTATGAACCGCTTCCATATAACTATATTACGGTATATAGCTATATCCCTAGGGATATAACTATATCACAGCCTTAACTATCTTACTGCGTCACATGTATGTGTTAATTTTTTACCATGCAACAACAAAATTAAGTCTGATGTTTTAATAGGGTCTAACAGATCAATCGGAGTGGATCATAGCGAAGGCATTACGAGCCACTACCAGTTTGGCGGAGCTGGGGTTACTACCCAAACAAGCCCTGTGTGACCTGCTCGCTGAAAGTGCCGTTTACCTCGCACATCCTAATCTATGGGTAAGTTGAATAAAAATAATTTTATTGTTGTAACTCTAAGCCTGATTAATTTAGACTAATAAATAATGTACAGACTAATTTTAGAATATGACCAATGTCTTGAACGACTGTTTTAATACATTGGAGATTTTACTTATATATGTTACTTATCCTTAAATATGTAGTGATTGCGTTTAGAAAAAGTCTTATATTATGTAACAATTTACTGCTGACCACAGATCGTTCTTAAGTCGATAGTATTTAGTGAATTGCTACACTCCTAGGGAATTTTAATCCGTTGGTGTTGGCATAAGGTTCCCTATTCAAAAACCACTGCTTAACATAGGCCTCCCTACAGGAATAACACAAAGCAAGTTCCTGAGTCACCTGCATTCATCGATTTCCAGCATGATTTACCAGGTCATCACTCCATCTAGTTCAAATCATAACATCATGACAATAGTCGCGATTACGACACATTTGGAAAAAAATCGTTGTTAATGATAGAATCCAAGGTTCATCTGTGGTCTGTTAAGAGGCTGATGATCGTGATGATGAAAACAATCCCAAAAGTAACCCTGATATTTTAACTAGGAGGTTATGTTATTCGGCACGCATGTTAGTGTTTTTTTTTAAATTCAAATAAAGGTGATAAACAAGCACACAGCCCAGCTGATTTACACCTACATTAATCCTCGAAAAATCATCAATAAATAATCAAATACGGATGCATTCTCACTCCCGAGAAATAATATGGAATGCATCGTTACCACAAAAAGTGGTATCCGGTTCTCACCGCTAAGCATACGAAATATTCATATTATTGAACACGCTATTTTTGTCTTCATTTCAGATAAGACATGAAGTGTGTGGACTAGTTTCGTGTGTGGCGAGTCTACTGAATCCTATTGACGTCAACTGTAAGATACTTCCTTTGGTGTGGCCTCATCTCAAACATAAATTGATACAGGTGCGTATTATGTTCTTATAATAAATTTCTCTTATTTTTATAATTAAATGGATTTATTTTAAGTCATAACTCTCTCTCTCTCTCTCTTTATCTCTCTTGCTCTCTCTTTCCCTCTCTCTTTTTACTCCAATTTGTTAAGTGGAAAAATTTCAATACATCTAGGGAAGAATCTCTTTCAAGCATTTCAGTAGGAATCATTATTCGATGTAAGGAGTGAAGCGTTGAGTCTCTTTAAGCGTTGCTTGTTGTGTTATAATATCATAAAGTCGCATCCTTCATAAAAGTTGAAGTATTAATGAAAGTTAAGAAGCACTGTGATAGTATTGACTGTATTAGTAGTTGGGTTATATTATACTAATTGTATAGTTTAATGATATCATACACAATTAGAGCAAAGCCTTAAGAGGAATTTTGCCGACATAAAGGGAGACTGAGGATATGAAATGAACGTTAATGCATTAAGCGGTACATATGCGCACATATGATGTAGCCCAAACTAACTTTCTAGACACCGAATTAGCGAAAGCCAAAATTATTCCATCCAGGATTTTTTTTAAAGGTTGAAAGAGCAGAACTGCTACTGGAAAGTCTCGCAGAACCCATACCGAGGAAGGTGCTCGATGCAGTCCTGAGGCATGGTGATGTAGACAGGCTAGTCCAAACTCTAAGGGAAAGGAGAAATACGAGGCTCAGGGTAAGAAATTACAATTTTTTTTTGTCAAACGCACATCGTGTATCACTCAGTAGTTCCATTTATCATTCCATTTCGTCTCTTGGATGTTGTAAGAGTTAACTAAACTAAAGAAAATGCACGTAACTAACGCTAAATGACTAACTCATCACGTGATCTCTAAAACTATACACCCGAGTGACTTCAACTTTGGTATAGTTACTCATTTCGCAATGTAGACGCTCACTAAGTACGAATTTTACGATATATTACGTGTATACGATAATTCATCGCCACTTACGTCCCGTGGAAGCAGCGTCAAAGGTGCAAGATATCTGCTACTGCGATCGTAAACTGTAAGGCCGCGGGCCGTTTAAAAAAGGAAAAGGCAATGATGGTGATGATGATGGTTTATAATTTGGTATTGTTACTACCAATCATCATATCCTCTCTGTGGGGGTTTTGAGCTATCTAAGCGATGTCCAAGTGGTGGTGTGCGGGGGTCCGCAGCCCTGTATCAGATGAAGCTGTAAAAGCCAAGTAGGCTAACAGCACTTACATCACAGATTTTTTTTTTATTGGGTAAGGGTGACAAACGAGCACACAGTCCACCTGATGTTAAGTGGTTGCTGTAGCCCAGAACATTTATCCTCGATTACGAATCAAAATGCAGATGCGTTGTCAGCCTTGAGGACTAAGATGGAATGCCTCTTTTCCAGTATAAAGGGTCTCCGGTTCTCTACACTCACCATACGAAACACAGCAGCATTATGTTGCTATTTTACGCTGGTATTCTGTGAGAGCGTGGTCCCACCCGGTCGAGCCGACCCATTCGTGCTACAACTATACTATAAATATAGCTACAGTTGGGCTTACGTATGAAAAGTAGTGGAGAGAATTTGTCACAAGACTGATTGCTTAACAAACTGTTTAATATTCTGCTATTCGGAATTTTTTTTCCTCGCTATTTGTGTATCTTACCAGTGGTGTAGAATGGGTAAATGCCGCACGATAATATTTTGGAGTATACTTTTATATGGGCTGAATAGAAGATAAAAAAATTTATTAATATTATACTATGTACTTGCTTTCCAAAGAAAGAATGTTGTTTTTATCTTTTACAGGTAAAACAGGGTACGATGCCCCAGTACAGTGAAATGGGGCAGCAATTGAAAAATTTGTTTAGGAGATTGGCCTCTGATGGTAAATTTATTTCTGTTTAAGTCTTCCTTTTTTCTTCATAATTTTTTATTAAGATTCTGAGGGACACAAGACAAGTGTATAACTAATGTGTGCCTGTTAGCGATGGGCGATTGTTGCAAATAAAACAATCGACTGAATCGAAAATTGTACTATTGCGCATTCGATTGTTGCTTTAGTAGTTCCTCACCATGATTATTCGAATAACAATCGACAAACTACTAATTTTACGAACATCGCAATCGCGTGTGTGCGTGCGCTGTGCGTCGATGCAGCGACGTGTGCTTGTGCGTGCGGGAAAGTGTTGAATGCCTCGATTGTTTTTAAGTATTACATAATACATATTTTAATTTGTTTGCTTTAGTTGGTTATTGACTTATTTGTTAGAGAAAGGTTATGAATGACACGATGTCTAAAATCATAATATAATGTAAATGTTGAATTAATAAAATTTTAAATGCACTTAGCTTAATAATATTTTTTAATACTAGAGTCCTGTACCTATTAATGTATGAAGAAATGTTTATTGAATTTCATGCGTAAATTTTAAGCAATAAAATTAACATTAACAATTTAAAAATAAAAATTAAATACAAAAGTAAGTAATATTTTTAACTGTTAATTTTATCTGTTAAAATATTAAAAAATAACTTTTAACAAATAAATAAATTTAACCATTAACGCCATGTCTAGAATGAATGTTCCTCAATCGATAGTTTGATAGAATAGAATAGAATAATTTTTTATTCAATATAGATCACATGTGTAATTCTTATTGAAAGTCATTTTTTACTTTACCACTGGTTCGAAAAAGAACCTCTGTCCTGGGAAGAACCAGCAAGAAACCCAGCGGGACTTTTTTTTAAAGCATATTTTACAACAATGGTTGTACAAACTATATAAGTATAAAATTTATTTTAGAAACAGCTTGGAAGCGATCACCTCATTCCCAGGGGTTATTATCAACCATGAATTCATTTATACTATAATAACCCTTTTTATACAGTTTCAACTTAACAAAACATTTAAACTTGGTAATAGAGAGAGCCTGTACACTTTCCGGGACCTTGTTGTAATAGCGTATACATTGCCCCAAGAATGAATTACTGACTCTGTGGAGTCGAGAAACTGGTATCACTAGCTTGTGTTTATTCCTAGTGTTTACAGAATGTATATCACTTTTTTACTAGTTAGATACTAGATTACAATACAAAACAGACAATTGAAAAATCTATTGGCGCCAATCGCATACATAATAACTACCAGTCGTAACGTAAGTAGTGGCGCACATACTTAGCGCTAGCGCACCGCACACCATCTTTTGTAACAACTTATTTAGTAGTACGCATAATGGGTGCGCTGCGCTACAACTTAGTAGTTAAAGTTGACACGGTAACCGTGTCAGTCATTGTTGCCCGTCGCACGCCGTCGATAGCAATCAACTAACATGGATTGTTATCGAATTTTATCGACTAAACTGAACAATCGATTAATTCGATTAGTTTTAATAATAATCGCCCATCGTTAGTGTCAGTCAGAACTTACGAAACGAAGACATGGTCCTTCACTGCTGGCCGTATGCGAATGCCCAGTCACTCGGCGAGCTTTAGAGATGGCTATGCGCTAAGTCTCTATATCACAAAATAAGGAACTCGCAACTCACATATAATAAAACCATAGATTTAGTATATACTTAGATTGGCAATGTAAAAGAGAAATGGCATAGCATATGCTTACGTTAGAACGAGATAGAATGGCTGGACCATACACGTACACGCTATCAGCCTGTATCAGCCTGACGTCAATGGTTAACGAAACAAATTCCGCTTATTTTCGCGATATTTTTGATTTTGAAGTATTAATAAGTATTTAAAAGGTGTGATTAAATATGGTGACATGTGCCATACCTGAATGCAGTCCATCGAGAAAAGAAAATCCATAAAATTACACATTTTACATGTAAGTACAATTAAAATATTTAGCACTCTAAATTCAATATTTCAGAACTAGTACAAATGTTTTATACACAAATGGCTAGGGAAAAATATCGCATTTTATTACGATTATGCTCTAAATGCGTGAGATTTATATTAAAAATAATAACAAATACGTGAATTCCCGCTATTTCTGATCAAATTTTCTTAGGGATTGACCTATCAATATCATCTTATCGATAATATGTTTATAAGAGGCAAAGGCATATCCTTCGATGCAGCCTCTTTTTGACTTTGTTTTTTTTTTTAAATTTTCTATTTTAACGTTCTAGTGTTTCGTAATAGTAAATACATACGCATTATTGTAAATACTATAATGAGATGATTTAAACTCTTATAATGTTTCAGATTTCAAAAAAATATTCAGGTTAAACAAAAATGGTTAAAAGTGATAAATAGAGAAGGATGGGTTCCCAAAAAAATTCAACTACATGTAGCAAGCACTTTGAACAAAAATGTTTTTCTCATAGAAGTGCACAAATAGTAAAGCTGCATTTTGGACCAATACCTACATTATTTATGCCCGTGCGTATTTTCTTAATTATATATTTTACTGTACATATGTTCATTTCGTTTGCGCTAGTTCAAATATTTACAACTTGTTGTATATTTTTTTATAAAAAGAAAGTAACAAAGGAACTTACAGTATCACTTGATAATAAACGGCTACTGCAGTACTTGGTCACCTACAGTCATCTTCAAACAAAGAAAGTTACAATTTTTTTACGTGGTAGAGCCATGCTGCAGCTATATCAATAGTATAGTTGTAGCATGAATGGGTTGGCTCGACCGGGGAAGGACCACGCTCTCACAGAATACCAGCGTAAAATAGTAGCTTAATGCTGCTGTGTTTTGTATGATGAGTGTGGAGAACCGGAGACCCTTTTTACTGGAAAAGAGGCATTCTATCTTAGTCCTAACTGCTGACAACGCATCTGCATTTTAATTCGCGAACGAAGATAGATGCAGATGTCTATGGGCCACAGCAACCACTTACCATCAGGTGGACTGTGTGCTCGTTTGTCACCCTATTTCTATAAAAAAGAATCTGTTTTCACCCCTGAGGACTAAGATAAAATGTCTTACAACTTATAATTATAAAGGCTCTCTATACTCAAATGACTGAAACGCGACAGTGTAAGCACTACTGTTTAGCGGTAGTGTAAGCACTGCTGTTTAGTTGCAGAAATAGATAAAAGGGTTGTATTTTATTAATTTTAATCATAGATAAGCACATAATGTATACACTAATTATATTTGTTTGTAGGTTGTATTGAAGCCGGTACGCAAAGCATCGTCATGTGTCTATAGAGATATATTGCCAGTACAAAGTAGCTCAATTGCAAACGTTTCTGTTATAGACAATTCCCCGAGAAAGGAAAAAAAATGAAGAAAACTATTAATATTCTTCGGAGAGGGAGGATTAGATATGAAACAAAAAAAAACTGAAAAATGTAAGAGCACAAAAAACGGGCTAATAAAAAAGTGGAAAAGTTGTATCAAGTGATTAAAAACCTAGAAAGGCTTCCCTCACTTCAAAATTACATTTGTGCTGTAATAGCATCTAGTTCAAACGATTTGGTGCAGCATCTCAAAAAAAAGGGTGATTAAGAAAAAGTTTATGAGATACGTATTCGTTCTGAACGAATTTTCCGAAAACATGTGAAAGGAAAATTGTATACGAAAATATGTTTCAAAAATTAGTAAACGAATGCTTTGTGTCCTGCAATTTTATTTAACACACTTGACATACATATGTACGATTCGCCAGCACTATCAAACCATAAACACTTAATTAATTAATCGAAACTTATTTTATTATTAGATTGAAGTCTGAAGCAAAACTGCAAAATACCTCTTAAGGAGAGCTTACGACATTTTTACAATATATTAGTTAGTTTTGGTGGAAAATAAAAATCACAAATTTTTTGTTTGTAGTTTTATTTTTATGCCCTCAAACATAATAATATTCATTTTATGACGCAAACACAGCGTTCTGTATCGATAAGTTGATACATGGCGCAGCACTATCGTTGTCGCACACATGCACATTCCACTCACACGGGTACATTTCGTTTTTGGTCTCACCCTAATCACGCCATTGCCAATCTAATGTATACTATATCTATGAATAAAACATACTTACACACACACACACGCACGCACGCGAGCGCACCGCCTAACGTTGATCAATCAGTAGGTTTCGTACTACAACGTAGAGAGATTGTTACTTTGGCTTACAGACGCTTATCTTGTTATTTAAATATTTACGTGTGTATTAAATTCTCTTACCTATTTTTTCTTAAGCTTCTCTCCGCCTTTTTATATCTTTATGTTTGTTTCTTCTTGTAAGTATTGCATTCTCCTTCTGACTATATAATTATTGGCGTGACTTTATATTTCTGTACAATGAATGTGTTAGTGTAGTAAGTACATGACTATTATTTATCCGTACGCCCGCTACTGTACCTATACACACAAGAGCAGACTTCACACCCGCTACAGGTTAAAGAGGCTACGTAACTCTAATATCTGAATGATGTACAAGAAAGATTCTAGAGTGAAATTCATATCGGCAAGCAGTATAGTGTTCCCACTAGAGTCGACCTGGTAAGACAGGCGGTTAGTCGATGAATGCAGATGGCTCAGCACCGTATCTAGGTCTATGTACAGCTGTGGACTTGTTAGGGATTGTAATTGTATGGTTACACCACACATTTTTATTCAGTAAACGCTGCAACATATTTTGAGCCGTGCGTCGCGTGTATTTAAATTTACTTAATTAATTGCAATCTCACAATCGGCAGTACGTCAACAACCGTCCTTCTAAACACCAACTACTCAAGGAAAGATTTGCCATTCTAACTTTATAACTATTTTACTTTTATTAAACTTTTAACTTTGTTGATCTTTTCCTTTTGGCGTACTCATTAACTAACTACAACTCTACTTCTTGAAAGTGTGTGGCCTTACAAACCATACATTAAAGCTGCCATTCCGTAGCCGACCGCAGACAGAAGCAGCAGGCGACGTGTCGTCGTGACACTACTGGTTTCTATGTAGTTCTATGAAATACCTTCCGTAGCTAGCGACATGTCGTTTGCCGGAGCGGCAGACGACATGTCGCCCGACCGCAGACCAATAGTGCCGCCAACGCCCGAGCAGTCGGGTTTGGAATCATGACTACAACACGTTGCGACGACACGTCGCCTGCTGGTGCTGTCTGCGGTCGGCTACGGAATTGTACCTTAATAATATTATTTTCAATATTATCTATTCGATAGTAATCGATAGTACGAGTATTAATTGCTTAATTTCTGGTGAGCAATTTGTAATCTTTTCAGAAATAATAAAGATCTAAATAAGACCTAAAGTAATCTAAAACATAAACGGCATTATCATAACAGGCCTTGAAAAGTGTAGTGGTAAATGGTAGATCTCCACATAGATTGCCTTATCGGGAGAATATTTGCCATAGATGCCATGCTTGACATGCGGGTTGGCAACTGCGTTTTTTAATAATTTTGGAGTTGTTATCAGGAAGATGTTGCTCACTAATTTCTTAAGACACCCACAGGACGATATGTGGTATAGGATTGTCTTACGGAGGCATTTTTTATTTCTTACAAAACAATGTTGGATAAATTTATCTCTTTTCAATTATAATATTTAAACACCGTGTTACGCTGCATAATTAATAAGAACTATAATCTGATTTCTCGTTGCAGGTATGACGGAACATGTTGAAAATCAATTGCTAGCGATGAGTGCGCATCTAATCAAAATACAAAGCTCCGCCACACAGGTGCGTACGAACATGTCATTGCAAGTTGTATAACATTAATAAAGGGCAGACGACTCTTACATAGTATTGACGAATAACAGTGTTAGAGCCAAATTAAAATTCCGCTCGCGACTAATGCTGCTCGGGGCAAGCGGAGCAATACAACCAAGGCGACCCCTGTCACGCTATCCGTGACTTTTTGCAACATCAGGGGACTTCATTCCAACCTTAACGCTGTCCAGTACCAGCTAGAGACAGCGAAGCCGGCCTTGCTCTTTTTAATCAAGACTCAGGTGTCCTCTCCGGCTGATACTTCATATCTCTCCTACCCGGGGTACAAATTGGAACACTCCTTTGTGCCCCGGGCTGGAGTTTGCGTATACGTCAGAGAGGACATCTGTTTTCGACGCCTCGGCAGTCTTGAAGCTACGGCACCTGTCCATCCTATGGACCTGTATATCCTGTCTCCACATATATATAATATGTGGAGACTTTAATATCAATCTCCTAGAAGCTTCCTCCATCAATATTAAATTTAGATCATTGTTTAAATGGTCTTTTTAATTTATTTATAGAGCCAACGCCTATTGCTCAATCTAGTGCAACATGTATAGATAACATTTTTACAAATGTGAAGCCGTTGCATGAATGTATAATTCAAAAATTAAGTTCTGATCACTGTGGACAAGTAGTTTCGTTACCTTATGTTCATAAAAAGCAAGTAGATGATAAAGTTGTGTTTGTTTCAGTAAATGCACGTCGCTTGGAGAAATTTAGAAGTAACATAGTGAAATAAATATGATCCTAATTTTTTGTATGGAACATTATTTAAGCTTATTTGCAATGAATTTAATAATGCTTTTACTTCTAAAACATTCTCCTTGAACAGTCTGAAGTCATTCAATGAATGGGCGACAGTAGGAGTCCATAAGCGCAGGCATAGGTTATATGAACTTTACCATGAAAGGTCATATAATCATAGCGTCGAATTTAGGGAATATGTAAAAAAAATATTCAAAAATATTTAAAAGAGTGTGCTCCATAGCCAAGTCTTTGCATTTGAGCAACAAAATTAAGACGGCTTCTAATAAAATTAAAATGACATGGAGTATAATTAACAGCGAAACTGGTAAGATTAACTCTCGCAATTCAAATTATCAGTTAAGTGTTAACAACAAATTAACTGTATCAGATCAGGACGTAGCAATGGTTTTTAAGAAATATTTTACTGATATTCCGATATTGACCACTAAGTCACTGAATTCTTCTCCTGCCGTCGCCGAATCATTACTCAAACAAAATGTAAATGCGTGTACAAAGAATTTTACATTTCATAAAGTATCATCAAAAGATATTGTAAAATATTTTAAAACTATTGATGTTAAGAAAACTGCGGATCTGTGTGGGATTTGAAGTTATTGCGTCTATAATAGATACAATCGCGCCTCATTTAGCTATTATTTTTAATACTAGTATCGAATCTGGTGTGTTTCCTGATTTAATGAAGCATAGTAAAGTAATACCTTTATTTAAATCTGGTAGTACATTAGACCCCAATTTTAGACCTATTTCTGTACTACCAACACTTAGTAAGATTTTTGAAAAATTATTCTTGATCAAATTTTAAATTTCTTTAATATAAATAATTTACTTCATAAAAATCAATTTGGTTTCACAAGGGATCACTCGATAACTGATGCCGGTGTTGAGCTGATTAAATATATATTTAATGCATGGGAGAATTCACAGGATGCTTTGGGTATATTTTGTGACCTATCCAAGGCCTTCGATTGTATTCACCATGAAACATTAATCAGGAAACTTCAACACTACGGTGTAAGAAGTGATGCTCTTAAATTAATTATTTCATATTTAAGTAAGAGAACGCAAAAAGTTGTCATTAACGGTATGAGCTCTTCCGGGTCCATGATACAAATGGGCGTGCCTCAAGGCTCAATTCTCGGCCCCTTCCTGTTTCTTGTATAGATTAATGACTTACCTTACATAGTAGGGGATAACCATGATATAGTATTATTTGCAGATGACACTTCTTTAATTTTCAAATTAAGTCGACAATTATTAAAATATGACGAAGTAAATAATGCTATATCTAAATTAGTAAATTGGTTCAATGTTAATAAGTTGCATTTAAATGGCACTAAAACGAAATGTATGAAATTTATGACTCCAAATGTCAAACAATTAAATACTAATGTAATTTTAAATGGGGAGAAACTGAGTCTTGTAGATACCACCAATTTTCTTGGAATCACACTAGACGCGAAGCTTCAATGGAGCCCCCATATATCAAAACTAGCAAGCAGACTTAGTTCTGCAGCATATGCTGTAAAAAAGATTAGAAGTCTAACCAGTGTTGAAACAGCTAGACTAGTTTACTTTAGCTATTTCCATAGCATAATGTCGTATGGTATTTTGCTATGGGGCCACGCAGCTGACACTGAAATTATATTTGTTTTACAGAAGAGGGCCATAAGAGCTATTTGTGATTTAAAGCCTAAAGAGTCGCTGCGACAAAAGTTTAAGGAAATTAATATATTAACTTTGGCCTCTCAATACATTTATGAAAATGTAATGTACGTACACGAAAATAAAAGTAGTTTTACAAAAATAAGTGATATTCATTCTGTAAATACTAGGAACAGACACAAGTACCAGTTACTCGACTCCATCGAGTCAGTAATTCATTCTTGGGGCAATGTATACGCTTTTACAACAAAATTTCAGAAAATATACAAAATTTGATCGGCTCAAAGTTCAAAAACTTTATTAAACTAAGTTTGTATAAAAAGGGTTAATATAATATTAAGGAATTTATGGATGATAATAACCCCTGGAAATGAGGTGATCGCTACCAAGCTATTTCTAATTTGTTCTGTTGTTAATTTGTGTAACATACATGATTGTAAGCTGTTATTTAAAAAAAAAGTCCCGCTGGGTTTCTTGCTGGTTCTTCCCAGGACAGAGGTTTTTTTCCGAACCAGTTGTAATTAAACAAAAGAGTGACTTTCAATAAGTATTATTTATAATCTATATTGAATAAAAAAGTTTCTGTTTCTGTATGGCTGCGCGTAGACAGCGAAGACCATCCCCGCGTCTACGGGTGCCTCTATATGTCCCATAGCGGTAATGCCGACACAGACCGACTCATCGATCACGTCCAAATGGCTGCGGACTCCGTGCTACAACAGGTCCTATCCGCAGAGATCGTGATACTCGCTGATTTTAAGGCCCACCACGCTGAATGGCTCGGTTCACGTTTAACCGATCATGCGGGTAAATCTGTCTATGACTTTGCTTTGGCATATGGTCTAATACACATGTTACTTCGCCTACGCGGATCGGACTTCCGGACGGATATCAGGTCTCCGTCGATGCCCCTCTGGGGTCTTCGGACCATTGTCTGATCCGGAGTACGGTGCCACTCACTCTCCAATCGCAGTTGCGATCTGCAGCTTGCCGCCGTGTTTGGCACTATAGGTCAGCTGATTGGGACGGGATGCGGTCTTTTTTTGCATCCTACCCTTGGGGGCGGGTTTGCTTCTCGCCGGAAGAACCCAGCGTTGTTGCCGATTCTCTCACTGATGTGGTACTGCAGGGTATGGAACTTTTTATTCCATCGTCTGTGGTGCCCATCCGAGGCAGATCTCAGGCATGGTTTGGTCGCTCCTGTAAAATAGCATCATGCTATAAGCAGGAGTGCTACCGGGCCTGGGCTGACGCATCAACGTCTCGGGATGTAAACACCAGCGCACTTAAAAAGAAGTATAATTCCACCTCCAGGTCCTTCAAAAGCATCATTGCCAAGGCAAGGTCTGAGCACATCGGCAGAATTGGCGAGAAGCTAGTTCGCCTTCCTTCGGGAATTAATGGAATCCATTATAAACTGCCAGCTCATGGGGTTACCTTGAGGATCACCAGCGGATTAGTGACCGCCAGGACGGTTTTCGTCGGGGTCGATCAGCTGGTGATCTTCTAGTCTATCTGACTCATAGATGGGCGGAGGCAGTAGAGTCCAAGGGGGAGGCATTGGCCGTTAGTTTGGACACAGCGAAGGCCTTCGATTGGGTCTGGCACAAAGCGCTTCTTTCGAAGCTTCCTTCCTATGGGCTTTCTGAGAAATTATGCAAATGAATCACCAGTTTCCTTGCTGATCGGAGCATCAAGGTCGTAGTAGACGGTGCATGCTCTGATTTCAAGCCTATCAACGCTGGTGTTCCACAAGGCTGCGTGCTATCACCAACGCTGTTAGCATTCATTGCTATGCGGACGACAGCACTGGTGATGCCTTATATACCGGCCGTGCCAATATTTCTCGGGAAAACGTCGCCGAGTACCGGGACAAACTTGTGTCTGAAGTCGAGTCTTTGCTTAACAACGTCTCGGATTGGGGGCGACTAAATCTAGTCCAGTTCAATCCCCAGAAGACACAAGTTTGCGCGTTTACCGCTAAAAAGAACCCCTTTGTCGTATCTCCTCAGTTTCAAGGCACTCCCCTTGATGCCTCAGCTAGTATCGCAATCCTTGGCGTCGACATATCGAATAATGTGCAGTTTCGTGGTCACTTGGAAGGGAAGGCCAAATTGGCCTCTAAAAAGCTTGGCGTGCTCAGCAGAGCGAGACAGTATTTCATGTCGGCACATCGCTTGCAACTTTACAAAGCGCAAGTTCGGCCCCACATGGAATACTGTTCTCATCTCTGGGCCGGGGCACCCCAGTGCCAGCTCCTTCCACTTACCGCATCCAGCGCAGAGCGGTTCGAATCGTCGACGACCGAGTTCTATCTGATCGGCTCGATACACTGGCACTGCGTAGAGATGTTGCATCTCTTTGCGTATTTTATCGCATCTATCACGGGGAGTGCTCTGAGGAATTGTTTGGACTAATTCCAGCCGCTCAATTTCACCATCGCACATCGCGGCAGAACTCCCGATACCATCCACACCATCTGGATGATTGGCGGTCCACCACTGCGCGATTTAGAAGATGTTTTCTTCCTCGCACGACTACCTTGTGAAATCGATTATCATCAGCGATTTCTCCGGACCGATACGACTTAGGAACCTTCAAGGAAAGAGCTTACACCTTTCTAAAAGGCCGGCAACGCATCTGCAATTCGCCTGGTGTTGCGGTTGTTCATGGGCAGCTCAATCATCAACAGCTCAATGCTGCTGTGTTTCGTATGGTGAGTGTAGAGATCCAGAGACCCATCTTCATTTTGATTCTTATCGAAGATAGATGTAGATGTATATGTGCCATAGTATCCACTTACATCAGGTGATCTGAGTGCTCCCTTGTCACCGTTATTCTATAAAAAAAATGTGTTACCGTTACTTCGACAATCAAAGCAAAACATAAAACCGACTTATTCGTTTCGTAAAAAGGCACCCAGCTTATTTTATCATTCATTACGGGTTATTCAAGGACACTGCTGAACATAGGCCTTCCCCAGAGATTACCTCACAGAGGGATATTTGACACAGTTGACACGCTCGGCAGACGGGTTGGCAACCGCAGTTTTTTAATTATTTCCAGTTGTTACCAGGAAGATGCTGCTGTCCATCTCCCGTTTCAGTTTCTGGGGGTATATTGGACATTGTTAACCGAAAACTACAATATATTTACTTGAAGTATTTGTTTATGTTAGCATATCACGGACGCGCCGGGCAGGTTAGTGCTAAGCGGCGCCAGCGGTATCTCCAGGTCGGTGCAGCTAGATCCAGGCGTAGCTGACAACGCCCTCGCACATAACGTCACTGACAAGCTTTACACCTCCACTCAGCCCAGGTCAGTGAAGATTGATTAGGTGTAGGTTTAGTAATGCCGATTCAGGTAAACTTGAGTGCTGACTCCGTTTTTTTTAAATATTTGATTACCAAAAATGGCCGATTTAGCGCAACTCTATACGACTTTAGTCTAAATGTCAATTTTTATGACACTGTCATGAAATGTCGTCATTTTGTCATACTAGGTCGGGGAAAAGTTTCTTTGTAATTGTTCTTGAATAAAATTGAAGAAAAATCTCTTTGGTTGTACTGTTTGTACTCTGTACTGGCTCGTTTTAATATCAATATATATAGGACATAGTGAAAAAGAAAAATAAAAAGTAAAAAACACTTTCCCCCATTTTTCACTTGTTAGGGTTCCGTACTCAAAATGTAACCAACGGGACGCTATAACTAAGCTTCCGCTGTCCGTCTGTCCATCGGTCTGTCTGTAAGCGGGCTGTACCTTATGATCCGTAATAGGTAAACAGTTGAAATTTTCACAGAATGTGTATTGCTGTTGCCGCTATAACCAGAAATAATAAAAATAAATTAAAAATTATAGGGAGACCTCCCTTACTAGAAACGTGTTTTACGATGGTACGGAACCATTCACGCGCGAGGCCGACTCGCACTTGGCCGGCTTTTTTTTCTGTCCACCAATCTAACAAAGAAATTCGATAAATTCTGAAGTTTTATTAAAAAAAGGGAAAAATGCGGGTCAGGCTGCAAAAAAAAAAAATTGTGACGTTTGTAGACCAAACCTACTGCAGTGTCAGTAAGAGTAGCACAAAGTTGGTTCAAGCGTTTTCAGTCCGGGAATTTTGATGTCAAAGAAGCAACTCCTTCATACGGATTAAGTTGAAGCCATTTTTGAAAAGTGGAGCAAGATATATGGAGCAAGAGGCATATTAGTAGTTACGACATAGTGCATAATTGAGGATTGACCACAAAACAGTTATGACCCATTTGAAAAAGTCTGGCTATACAAAAAAGCTCGATAATTGGGTACCACACGAGCTCACTGAAAGAAACCTAATGAATCGTGTACTCATTTGCGATTCTCTATTGAAACGTAATGAAACTGAACCATTTTTGAAAAGATTGATCACTAGTGATAAAAAGTGGATCACCTACGACAAGAACGTACGAAAAAGATCATGGTGAAAGGGAAGTCAAGCTCCACAGACTGTAGCGAAACCCAGAATAATACGCAATAAGGTGATGCTGTGTGTATGGTGGGATTGGATGGGCAACGTTTATTATGAGGTTTCACCGCCGGGCAAAACTATCGATTCGGATCTACTGCCAACAACTAATGAGACACAGGCAAGAAATTGAGAAAAAAAAAACAACCGAATTGATCAACAGAAAAGTAGTGGTCTTTCATCATGATAACGCCAGACCACACATATCTTTGACCTCTCAGCAATAATTGGGAGAGCTTAGTTTAACAGTCCCCTCGGGTCCGGTCATGTTGTGGGAGTATGACCGGCGACGGACTATATTATCATAGTATAAAGAGAGACCAAGTAGGTTATCTGCGGCCTAATCCGCGATATAATTGCCTACTGTCTCAGGGTTGTCACTGTCACCAAATCATTAGTTTAAAACCCGGCCCTTGCCAAAGATAATACATATCTGTATAACTAATTCAGTGATCATTAGTCGATGAAGTTCAACAATGGTTTTCCTAACAAATACAGAAATGTATTAAGATTCAGAGCAGTATAATAAATATATATATATATATAATAATAAAAAAATTGAATAAAGCGACTAAAATATTGTAAAAAAAAAACATCGTACAATAACATAAAATTACTAACGCCTGCCTCTTAGACTGTAATCAATTTTTTGTTCTGTTGTTATTATTCTAACTTTGCTCTATTTATCTGATTCACAATTAGTCAATTACTTATTTTTAATTACGATTTTATAACCCTAAGTAGGTACTTAGTTATTATTCTTCCTTTGTCTGATAGACAACTAATACAACAAAAATAAGTAAGTAGGTATCTCATCGTCAAGTAAAAATTATATGCTATTATAATAAGTGACTCGCTTACGTGACTCGCGAACCTCGTGCGGTGTTAGCCTCGACTGGCGCATTGAGAAATATTTCGAGATTGTGTTTAAGTGTGCTTGCGGCGCCTCATAGATATTCGCGCGTCACGTAAGCGAGTCACTTCATAGCGACGCCAGAGTCACGCCATAGCGCACACATACAAGCCGCGCGCAGTGCGTTTGTATGAGGATAACGTACTTCCCATCTCTTTATACTATGATATTATTGTTTAAATAATGTTTTGAAGTAAATTTTGATAAGTAAAAGTGATGCGATTTTGTGTATAAAATGTCTGCCATATTTGTTTTGCAGAAGAGAACCGGACGATTTATAACATAAATTGTAGAGTCCATCAGAGAATAATTTAAAGATATAAACAATTTTACTTTGGTCCGTGTAGTGGCGGTGAAAGAATATCCACGGGACGATATGGTACCATATCGTGAGACGTCGTAAGAGGCGACTGAGGGAAACTGAAACAGGAGATCGGCAGCAGCATCTTTCTAAAAAAAATTCAAAATAATAAAAAACTGCGGTTGCCAACCCGCAGGCCAAGCGTGGCAACTATAGCATAATCCCCCCTATGAGGCAATCTATAGGGGAGCCCTATGTTCAACAGTGGACTTAGGTTGTAATGGATCGCAATATATTTATGAAAATGTAATGTATGTACATAAAAACATAAATAGCTTTGATAAGAGTATTTAATATATATTATTATACCAAGAAGTTTTATAATAAGTTATATCTATTAAGTTAAATCTGAAATATATTTGTACCTATATAGATAATTGTTCAACCCGGGCGAAGCCGGGGCGGGCTGCTAGTTACTTATAAATCTGATAACTTATATTTTTTTATGCAGGAGGACACAAAAATCATCTTTGTCTCATGAGACGCACATGAACACAGAATGGCAGCACATGTTCGGTCAGTCACACGAGCAGTCGGCGACTAAGTGTGAGTAGTATTTAAATACCATGGTAAAACCAGAGTAACCGACATAGCGCAACGGATTAGTAAGGTGATGTAGCAATTTATCGACCATATAGTACGAAAAACCGTTAAACATCGGGGAAAAAAGGTTCTCGAGTGGCATTTTTGTACCGGTAAACGAAGTGTAGGGCGATCCCACTAGATGGAGTGACGACTTGGTAAGACGTGCAGAAGTCGATGGATGCAGGTGACTCAGGACTGGGCTTTGTTGCATACCTTAGGGAAGGCCTATGTTCAGCACTAGACTTGTGATGGGTTGTAATGATGAGCATAATATGCATAACCATTTTTAAAAATTTTGTCTGTTTGTTAGGGATAATCTTAGGATTTTCCGAACGAATTACGATGAAACTTCATGAACTGATAGATAGCAATACCAGGCGTGACCTAGGCTACATTTTGACGGAATCCCGCCAATTGTGCTGAGGATGTGCGCTCGAGAGTTGGCACCGGTTCTAACGCGTCATTTCCGATCCTCCTACTTACCTAGGCTTTGTCCCGAATTCATGGAAGACAGCTTTCGTGTACCCGATCCCTAATAAAGGTAACCGCTCTGATCCCTCCAACTACAGGCCTATCGCCATCACCTCCTTGTTCTCGAAAATAACGGAGTCCATTATTAACCAGCTCCATTATTAGCTAGCTCACGCGGTACCTTGAGGAGCACCAGCTGATTTGTAACGGCCAGTACGATTTCCATCGGGGTCGCTCAGCTGGTGATCTTCTTGTTTACCTAACACACAGATGGGCGCAGCGGAGGCGATCGAGTCCAAGGGGGAGACTTTGGTGGTTAGTTTGGACATAGCGAAGGCCTTCGATCGGGTTTGGCACAAAGCGCTTCTTTCAAAGCTTTCTTCTTATGGAATTTCCGAGAAATTGTGCAATTGGATCACCAGTTTTATGGCTGATCGGAGCATCAAGGTCGTAGTAGACGGTGCATGCTCTGATTACAAGCCTATCAACGCTGGTGTTCCACAAGGCTGCGTGCTATCACCAACGCTGTTTCTCCTGCATATCAATGATAGGCATCAAGTATTCACTTCAGCGCGTAAACATTTTGGCATGAAACATTGCTGGTCGTCCGATGGCAAAATAATAATAAGTCTTCCCGACAAATCTCGAAGAAAAATTGAAAGTATGGCAGAATTAGAACTGCTCACATCTAAATATCCATCCAGTTCAGATGTAAGTAATGCACCACAAACTGAAACAATGGCATCTCCTAAAAAATCTTCGACGAACAGTGCAAAAGTTCCTAAGAAAACACGCCGGCGTTAATATTGTTTTCGTGAAGTTATATATTACATTTATACAATGTCCCATATTTCGCCGTATCATCTATAATGTTTCATGTCGGGAATCAAAACTTTTGTTTGTACTATAATTAACCAATATAGTTTTCTTTGTAGGTACATTATCATTCGTATTACACTGCTTGCAAAAGTTCACCTTACACTTTAACAAGTATTTACTTTGAATACATTCATAGCTTGAACATTTGACATCAAGTAAAATAAAGGTAAAAAAAAATTCTGCGACATTGGCGTTCAACACAAATGAACACATTTGTGTCGGTGTCGTGGAATATTTCTATTTTTATTTTATTTCATCAAATTATATGCGACATTCCGCTACAGCATTTTTAGAAAGTGATAATAGATATTCTTTATTGCACGAAACACAAAGTATCTTAATTTTAATAACTAATATTTTATTTATATTAAAGTGATTATAGTACATACATGGGTTTGACATTTCATTGTTTGTACTATATATAAAATATAATATTACTTTAGTAGTATTGTTACTTTTTTATCATATAGTATGTGTTTATATTGATTTGTACAGTATACTGTAGCCAGCTTTCTTTTTGTTTTCTTTTCTTTTTTTCTTTTTTCTATTTTAATCACACTAATTGTTTAATTACTAATGTTAGTTGTTAGTATAAATTTCTACCATCACGCCAGTGAGTAAGATGAGTTACCCTAAATGTTAGTTTTCTTTTTTTTATATATAATATTGTATAAGTATAAGATAATTTATTTTTAATTTACTTACATATTATTTTATATTTTAGTAAATTTCTTTTTTTAAATATTTTATTAGTCTTGTGCCTTTTTTAAATATGTATACAGTCTTCATCTAACAGCTTTTTAAGCCTGGACTCAGAGCCTTCCGTAGATCTTAACCTGTATGATCGTATTTCAACCCTTTTTTCTCAATATCCTGGCAATCTTAATATAGCTCACATAAACGCACAAAGTATTCCTTGCCATTATTCTGACCTTCTCGCATCCATTGACAGTACTCATCTAGATGCTCTTCTAATTTCTGAGTCTTTTCTCAAGCCTTCCCTTCCATCTATTCAATATTCATTACCTGGTTTTGTTCTTATTCGTAACGATAGGGTAGGCAAAGGTGATGGAGGTGTTGCTATCTATTTACGTTCGGAAATACCTTACAGGGTTATTAGCGTATCTCCATCAACTTACTCGAAATCTGCTGAACATTTGTTCCTTGAAATCACACTTTATCATACAAAAATTTTCCTTGGAGTATTGTATAGTCCTAACCTTAATATCAATTAATTTGATACATTAGATACACTTCTTAATAATTTCTGTCCTGTATATAGCCATGTAATCTTGATGGGGGATTTCAACACATGTATAATTAAAAATGATTTACGTACTTATAAATTGAAATCTCTTATGTCATCTTATAACCTAGAAATCTTGCCTCTATCTGCCACCCATCACTTTCCCAATTGTACTGCATCTCTTCTAGATCTGATTATTGTGTCGTCTTTAAATAGTGTTGCTAACCACGGACAAATATGTGCCTCATTTTCATATCACGATCTCATTTACTTATCTTACCGTGTACCTCCCCCTAAGCGCAAGCCACATTTTCGATATCTTAGAAGTTATAAGGGCATTAACTTGGAGACGTTGAGGAGCGATGCTAGTTTAATTGACTGGACACCGGTTATGGATTGTTCTAACATTGAGGACAAAGTGATTAACTTCAATTCTCTAATTTTAGATTTATATAATCACCATGCACCAGTAAAACGTGTGAAAATAAGGCACAACCCTGCTCCGTGGATCACAGCTGATATAAAAGACCTGATGGCGCGTAGAGATAAAGCTAAAAGAAGGTATAAGCGATATCCCCTTGAACGCAATTTAATCAACTTTAAAATACTACGAAATCGCTGCAATCGTTTGTGTAGAGATGCTAAAAGGCGCTATTTTCATGATACCCTCACAAGTTGCGATACTGCAAAAGCATGGAATTTTCTGAGATCTGTCGGTGTCGGAAAATATTCTGCTAGTGTGGGAAGTGAAATGAACTTGGATAGTCTTAACGAACATTTTGCCAACCCTCCTGTCATAGTTTCATCATTCAACAAAGCCAGAACCCTACTTGAATTATCCAAATGCCCAATACGTCATTATTCCTCATTTAATTTCACTTCTCTTACTGAAGATGATTCTATGCGATCCGTTCTTGCAATTTCATCTACTGCTATGGGTAATGATAACATCTGCTCTAAAATGATTACGTTGATTCTTCCCTTTCTGCTCCCTATTCTTACTCATATCTTTAATTTCTCTTTATCTTCTTGTTGCTTTCCGTCGTCATGGAAGTTAGCTCATATTATTCCTATACCCAAAGTTTCGAATCCTTCATCTGCAACACATTACCGCCCTATTTCCATTTTACCATTTCTTTCAAAGGTGCTTGAACATATTGTCCACACACAATTGACCAAGTTTCTTAACCGTAACAATATCTTAAGTACTTTTCAATCCGGTTTTAGGCCTGGTCACAGTACAACTACTGCTCTCCTCAAGATAACGGATGATATCCGGTGCGGTATAGACAAAAAATATTTAACGGTACTTGTGCTGCTAGATTTTAGTAGTGCCTTCAATTCTATTGATTTTGATATACTTCTTAGCATTCTTCTTTCTATTAATGTGTCTCCTTCAACTATTCAATGGTTTGATTCCTACCTCCGTGGCCGCTCTCAGTGTATTCGTATCAATGAAACTTTTTCTAAGTGGTGCAATCTAACCACGGGTGTACCTCAAGGTGGCGTCCTTTCTCCTTTACTCTTCTCCATCTTTATCAACTGTATCACCCAGGTGATATCTTCAAACATCCATCTCTATGCAGACGATTTGCAGCTGTATCGTCATTTTCTAGTGACTGAAGCAAATTCAGCACTATTTGAAATAAATAACGATCTAAATAAAATCGATAAGTGGTCTAGATCATACGGACTTGTTATAAACCCTAAAAAATCACAAGCTATGATTATAGGCACCAGGTTTACTCGTAAATTACTTGACTTTTCTTCACTGCCAACTCTACAAATTAATGGCATTCCACTAAGCATTTCAGAAACGGTTAAGAATCTGGGCGTCATCATGGATTGCAAGTTGACATGGAATGCACATATCACAGAAATTAGCAGGAAAATCAATTATACTTTGCATTCCTTAAAATGCCTTCAACATTTTCTGCCGTTATCAACGAAGATTTCTCTTGTCCAAACACTTATTTTCCCGATTCTTGATTATGCTGATGTCTGTTATTTGGATGCGACTGAGGAGCAAATAAACAAACTTGAGCGGTTGCAAAACTTATGTATTCGTTATATTTTTGGGCTGAAAAAGTATGACCACGTCTCCTCATATCGCAAACAGCTCAAGTGGCTCCCAATCCGACTTCGCAGGAATACTCGAATCCTTTGCCTCCTCTTTAACATACTATACAATCCAACATCACCAACCTATCTACGTGATCGATTCCACTTTGCGCACTCCCCCGATGCAGTTTGCAGATCACATTTAAAACCCTCCTAAATTTCCCTTCCTCTAGAACAAAGTCCTATTCTCACTCTTTTACAGTACATGCAGTTAGGTTATGGAATTCTCTTCCTGCTGCAATTCGAGAGGCTCAAACAGTGTCCGTGTTCAAAAGGCGAGTCAAAGAGCACTATCTTTCTTTGTCGTCCCAATGATTATATATATAATATATTATTATATTTATATATGTAATATATATACATGTATATATATGTGTATGTGTATATGTATTTATAGTGGTATTTAGTTATATGTATGTTTACATGGATATTTGTTTTTATTAGCTTTACTTTATGTTAAGTATATTAATATTATAAAATTTTATTATAAGAGTGCACACTAGTTCAGCTTCTCTTTTAACTTGTCCAGTATCAGGCCTGCTGGAAGAGATTTCAATATGAAATAAGCAGTGCCTTTGTACAAAATATCTTTTTTTTTTTTCTTCATTGTAACATTATTTTGTGTGTACATAAATTGTTAAATAATAAATAAATAAATGTGTTGCAAACCAGTAACATTCATTGCTATGCGAACGACAGCACTGGTGATGCTTTATACACCGGTTGTGCGAATATTTTTCGGGAAAACGTCGCCGAGTACCGGAGCAAACTTGAGTCTGAAGTCGAGACTTTGTTGACCAAAGTCTCGGATTGGGGGCGACTAAATGTAGTCCAGTTCAATCTCCAGAAGACACAAGTTTGCGCGTTTACCGCTAAAAAGAACCCCTTTGTCGTGCCTCCTTAATTTCAAGGTACAGGTTTCGGGGTTTCATGTTGCCTCAGCTAGTATTAGAATCCTCCGCGTCGACATATCGAACAACGTGCAGTTTCGTGGTTACTTGGAAGAGAAGGCCAAATTGGTCTTTAAAAAGCTTGGCGTGCTCAGCATAGCGGTACAGTATTTCATGTTGGTACTCCGCCTGTAACTTTACAAGGTGCAGATTCGGACGCACATGGAATAGTGTTCCTATGTCTGGGCCGGGGCCTTCCCAGTGCCAGCTCCTTCCATTTGATTGTATCCAGCAAAGAGCGCTTCGGATCGTCGGTGACCGAGCTCTTTGTGACCGGCTTGACTCATTGGCGCTGCGAAGAGATGTTGCATCTCTGCGTATTCTATCGTATCTATCACGGGGATTTTTTCGGACCGATACGATTTAGGGACTTTTAACAAAAGATCCTACTCTTTTCAAAAGGACGGCAACGAATCTGCAATTCCCCTGGTGTTGCTGTTGTTCATGGGCGGCGGTAGTCACTTACCATCAGGTGAAACGTATGCTCGTTTGCCCCCTCACATCATCATCATCATCCCACCACAAATTATGGCCTAACTTAATGTAATATATGTCGATATAATCTTATAACCAATCGATTACAATAGTAATATTAGTTTTACCGTACCTAACGAGAATACTCAGAAATTAACAACTAAACATGAATGTTTAATTGTTAATTTGTTAACGACTCCGTGGCGCAGTGGCTTGGCAATGAGTTGCTGCGCTGAGGGCCGCAGGTTCGAATCCCGCACGGGACAAGTATTTGTATGGTCTAAAAATAATTGTCCCGGGTCTGGATGTTTGTCCTTGTGCAATTTGTGTTTGTAAATTGCCACCACGATACAGGAAAAAATCCTAGTGTGGGGGTAACGTTTGTAATCAAAAACAAAAAAAAAATGTTACAATAACCTAAAAACAAACTAAAAGTGATTGTCTAGTAGTTTTCACCGGTATTATAAGTTAAAATAGTGCACTGGTCAATAATTAATAGTTTAAAACAAAGCTGTACGCATATAATCATTTATAGGTACTTTGATGGAAAATCCTTTTAGTAGTTCGTTCTTCCTTACATGCATTTTTTTTCATATTACTTTAATCAGAACACAAACATGAAAACATCTTTAAACAGAACACAAATATGAAAACATTTTTTTTTCAGATTTCATGATTCCGGTTAGATTTTCATAAAATCTTTAGGCCGTTTACTATAATAAATTGTTATCTTTTTTATGTGTAATAAATTAAGTTACGTTAAAATTTCTAGTGGGTCCAAAAACGATTGCCACCTTTAGATGACGCCACATTAATAGTTTCCAATTAGGCAAAGCCGAGGGTAGTGTACATATAAAACGAAACCTTTTTTATATATTAGCTCTGCATTAAGTTAGACACGGCGACGTGGTAAAACTACATGAATTGCGTGTTTCAGCATCGGAGCAAGCGGCGCAGTCGGCGAGCGCGGTGAGCGCGGTGAGCGCGGCGCCCGCCGGCTCGGCGCCGCCCGCGCACTCGCACATGGGCCACAGCGCTAGCTACGTGCAATGTGCGTTGCTCTTTGTTCTCACTCTGTGGTACACCGCTATTAAGTTAACCTTTCGAACGTGGTCGAGCCATGCTGCAGTTATATTAGTAGTATAGTTGTAGCACGAATGGGTCGCCTCGACCGGGGAAGGACCACGCTCTCACAGAATACCAGTGTCAAATAGCAGCTTAACGCTGCTGTGTTTCGTATGGTGAGTGTAGAGAACCGAAGACCCTTTTTACTGGAAAAGAGGCATTCCATCTTAGTCAACTCCATCAGTGGTAGAGCCACGCGGCAGCTTTTGCTGTCGCACGGATGGGCCGGCTCGAACCGGGGTGGTACCACGATCTCAGAAAACCAGCGTGAAGTAGAGGTTTACCTCTGCGTTTCGCTTGGTGAGTGCAGATGGCCGGTGGCCCTTTTTACTGGAAATGAGGCATTCCATCTTAGTCCTCACGAGCGACAACGCATCTACATTTTGATTTGTAATAGCGGATAGATGTAGATGTCTATGGGCCGCAGCAACCACTTACCATCAGGTGGACTGTGTGCTCGTTTGTCACCCTTATCCTATAAAAAAAAATAGTCCTCACGGGTGACAACGCATCGGCATTATGATTCTTTATTGAAGATAGATGTAGATGTCTATGGGTCACAGCAACCATTTACCATCAGGTGGACGTTTGTCACCCTATCTTTAAAAAAAAACTATATGCGGATTGTGATCAAAAAGTAAGGTGACTTTTTATTTTTATCAAAAAATATTTATTTACTCATCAATATTTATTTTGTCCCCTGCAATGTAACCCCCCCTCAGATACAATACACATGTATTTGTGCAATCCCCAAAGCACTTTTGATAAGCACTTTTTGGTATAGCCTTCAGCTCATCCAGCGATGCGGTCCTTATGTCCCCTTAATCGTTGCAAAACGCCGTCCTTTCATGGATTTCTTGAGTTTCGGGAACAGGAAAAATTTACAAGCGGCTAATCCGGTGAATACGATGGCTGTGGCATGATTACGGTGTTGTTCTTGGCCAAAAAATTACAAACAAGCAGTGACGTGTGAGCTGACGCATTATCGTGGTGCAATAAACATGACTGATTTTTACACAATTCCGAGTGTTTTTTTCGTATTGCTTCATGCAAACTGCGCATAACCTCAAGGTTCTTCCCCCTTATTAACTGTACGAACTTGTGATAAGAACTGATGCACTACGCCATAATAATAATAAAAACAGTGAGCAACACTTGACTCGTCTGACTTGTTCTACTAGGACGATTAAGTCTTAGTTTCGACTTCATAACCGTATACCTATGTTTCGTCACCTGTTATGATGCTTTTGCGTAAATCTGGGTCGTCGTTGACGTCATTCATCAGCTCATCAGCGATGCTTATGCGACGGTTCTTTTGGTCAAAATTTAACAATTTGGGAACAAACTTCGCTGACACACGGCTCATGCCCAAAACATCCGTTAAAATTGCTTGGCACGAACCAAATGAAATGCTGATATCATCAGCAACTTCTCTTATGGTAATTCGACGATTCCTCAACACTATTTTCTTCACTTGTTCAACGTTCTCATTAGTTGATAACGCGCTGGGGCGTCCAGAGCGTGGTTCGTCATTGGTGTCTTCTCGGCCTTCCTTGAAGAATGTATACCACTTGTAAACATTTTTTTTACTTAAAGTAGACTCACCGTATGCCACTGCCAACATTTCAAGAGTTTTGGCACTTGATTCCATTTTTTACACAAAATTTAATACAAACTCTTTGATCCATGTTTTTCGACAGTAGAAAATCGCCAAGCACGCAAAACACTTCTAACAGTAATGCTTTTCACAAACAACACGAAATGCTATACACTTGAAAGTTTTCACAGATTTTCAAGACAAGTATACCAACATAACACAAAAAATCGAGGTCGTCCGTTTGACCTTCATTTTTTTAGCCCGCGAAATTTGAAAAGTCACATTACTTTTAGAACATTATATTAAGATCACACAGATGTATTTTCTTCACGTGGTAAAACCACGCTGCAGCTATATCATGGTTGCGCACGAATTGGCCGGATGGACTGAGAAAAGACCTCGTTCTCACAGTATACCAGTGTAAAATAGCAGCTTCATGTTGCTGTTTTGTATGGTAAGTGTAGAGAACATTTTTACTGGTAATGAGGCATCCTGTCTTAGTCCTGAGGGGTTATTAACTCATCATTTTGATTATTAATCAAGGATTTATACTTAATGCTGCTTTGTCGCTTACCATCAGCTGCACTGTCAACTTTACACTATAAAAATACCTAAAATGTATATCGTAAAACACTTGTGTGACTGTTGAATGTTGCTCTGTTGCCATTTTCTACCTATTTTAAAAGCAGACGGTATTCAATTCGACTGTGTTTTTTATGTGTATGTTACCTTATAACTTTTTACTGGGTGAACCGATTTCGATGATTCTTTTTTTATTTGAAAGCTGGTGCTTCACATGTAGTCCCATATAAATTTGACCAAGGTGTGACCAATAGTTTTTGAGTTATTCTTAATAATTTATGTTGAAGTCTGTTGTACAACATTTTTAATTTTTAATTATTAAATACACCTTTGTAATTATTACACATTAACACTTATTTCATTGGAACCCTTGGTGGATTAATTTAGATTTTCTATTTAAATTTATGTAACTATTTTACATAAATATGTTTGTTAAGCTTTGTTTTGTGTTGAATTTTGAATTTATCCATTATAATAGTTTGGTGCTTTGCATTAATGGTGAATTTAAATAAGATTTCTTACTATTTTTCTTTATTCCTAGACAGCATGGCCCCCTGCCGGATAGAGCTACGAAATTTGACGGCACGTATGCAGCAGAAATTTCAAAAATCTCTAAGGTAAACAACCTTACTATACTTCTAACAATATACATCTTTATATTTAAAAATTACGTGTCACATTGTTTGTCCGCGATGAACTCCTAAACTACTAAACTGATTGCAATGAAATTTTGAACACTGTGTGCAGTTTAGTCCAACTTGAGAGATAGGATAGTTTTTATCCTTATAAGTGACACTCAATATTTTTTATTACACATTTAAGAATTTTTATAGGACACAGGGCCGTTGGAGAGGGCAGAACAACGTCTGCCTGGTCAGCTAGTTACATTATAAGAACATGTTAATTTTTAACTTATTCAGGTATTGAAATAAAACCATTGAGTTATATGTACTACGTACTGGAGAAGCAATTCTAAACAAAAAATGTGCACTACTCTATGTCTTCGCGCATACGCGGGAGATAGTAAAGTCGCGCATGCGCAGTTGATTTAAGCGCGTTGTGCTTGCGCGCTCAGTTTTTAATTTAAACTTTAATTTGAAATCTTGTATTATTAGCGCCGCTCCACACTGCATGAATATTGAAACCACAGACTAACTAGTAGATTGAAACCACAATAAATCACACACTGTACGGATTGCAGTACGGTTCAGTTGAGAGCTGTTGATTTCGTCAAACAAATTAAAAAAAATGCTTTTCATAAATATAGTTTAGAATTGCATTTTTATAAATATAGCATTGTTTAAGCATAATTTTTATGCGTAAGCACCCAATATTTTGAGCTATATTATTCGTCAATTTATAAACTGTGTTATATAAATAAGGTTGCTTATTAATATTTAGAATGTTGTTTGTGTGACAGAAGCCATGAAGACATCGGCGACTCCATTGAAGACATGTTACCGCCGTCGACCTGGCGGCCGGGGAATCAACTGCTGGCGTATTTACATGAACACAAGTAAGAAGTTAATGGCATTATACTGATTGTGTAGTGGTAGAGTAAGAATATCAACTACCCGATGCCTTCTCGTGGGCAGAGGCAAACAAACCAGGAGATGGCAGCAGCGCCTTCAAGAAGAGAACAAAAAATAAAAATAAAAGCTATGATAAATATCCTCCTTATGCGGCTGTTTACGGGGGAAATGCCTGTTCAGCAATGAAATTTTGATATGCTGTAACAGTAATTAAGAACTTATATAAGACATGATTAACCACAATATTTCTAGATTAATTTACTCCTAATGATTTCTTATATTTACGCGAACACTACACATTTAAATAAAACAAGTTTTACAGATTTTATCGCGTATATTAACTTATTTTATATTCCCGACGTTTCCAGCATTTTACAGCACCCATGGTCACGATGGGGACTGAGGTGTATGACGTCCCAATGTCGTAGTTAACCACGGCTACCTCCAGATTAAAAATTATTAATTTTTGTTCCGATCTACGCACATCAGCTATGTGTGAAGAATCGACGCTTCGGGAAGTCTGCGCTCTGTGAACACGTACAGGATCGCCCCCGTCACTACATTAGATTTGATAGACCACAAATCCTCGCTAAAGAACACCGATTCCTTCCAAGGATGATTCGCGAGGCTATTGAAATCAAAAAACATCCTAATTTTAATAGAGGAGATTGCTGGGTGCTACCATCTGCTTGGGGTCCCATAATTAATAAAATTAAATCCCAACCCAAGCATACAACTGCAAGACTTCATGATACTGTAAGTTCATACTGCGTAGAAACGATACGCGATAAAATCCGTAAAACTTGTTTTATTTAATTTACTATATAAAAATATATATAATAAATAGTGAGAATTCAATTTTGAATATAGGCCTCTTCTAATATAGACGACTTGCCGAAATGAACAATCTTTGTAGGTTGCAGTTGTAGGTTGTAGTTGCAGTTTTAGTTATTCAGTATCCCATATTCGCCTCTTGCGACACCCACAAGCTGGAATTTAATGATGGATTCTCTTATATCGGTATCACACGATATTTAATAATTTGTACCGGGTATTTTGATATTACTAAAAGTTCTAATATTTTCCTTTAGAGCTCGTGTAAATCAGTTGGTGCGTTTGCCGGCGCATCGTGGACTTTTTGGCTCCTGTTCCGATGATGGGACAGTACGGTTATGGGATGCCTCGCGTCTTCAGGGCCATGCATATGTCAACAAGTAAGTTTTTTTGGCTGCAGTCCTTACTGTAGGACAGTTGTTTTGTTTTAATTTCTGTTGGTCTAATTCACACAGTAAATATTAAAAGTAAAGAATTGAAAAGGCTTTAGTATCGTATGGTTTAATATTCAAGTAATGATGGGCGATCATAATTTTTAAAGACACTTCTGGTGATCCTTCTTCCAACTATATGATGTACTAGAATTATGACTCCGATGCTCACGAAATACATACTTTAAGTGTCGTTAATGTCGTTGTGTTTCTTATGGTGAAGGACGAAAACCAGAGACTTTTTTTATTTTAACTAGGCATGATATTATCTAGGGGTAATAATGCATCTGCATTTTGAATATGAATAAAAAATAGGCGTAGATATTTGTTGGCCCCAGCATCCAGTCATCATCAGGTTGATTGTGTGCTCGTTGCTCACTCTTATTAGTTGACAAAAAATAACTCAATAAACTTAATAACACAGAAAGAGCAAAGCAGAAACACATTAGCATTTACCCAGCGTAGCATGTGCACGGATGTGAGTGCGCTGTTTATATATAAAGACCATGACTGTGTGGATTTCCTGCAAGAAAGCTAAGCACTAATTATCGAATATCGCCCTAAATACAAAAGTAAACTATCTACATATCTTTCTCTTAAACGGTCTGTGCGATCAAGAGCTTAATTTTATTTCGCAGGTCTAAATCAATGTATAATCGGAGCGCCGGTCCTGTCATTTCATTGGCAGCTTGTGAAGGAGGTCAGTCTCTCGTAGCTGCTACACAGGAGGGCTCCATATTTGTGCTCAGGTTTGTATTAAGTCACTCTAAAATAATAAAATATAGCAATAAAATTGTAAATGAATACTTTTGTGAGATTTTATTTTTGTAATAAATTTAAATCGGTGTAGTATTATCGGACTAGGCATGAGTATTGACACCTAAAGCAGGACTTAGCAGTGACGTTTGACATGATAAATTTATATGTAGAGGTAGAGCCACGCTGCAGCTATATTATAGTTGTAGCACGAATGGGTCGGCTCGACTGAGGTAGAACACTCACTCTCAGAATTAGCTATACTGCTAAACGAAGCTATCTCGCGTAATGGCGGTTAATAAAACAAGAAAAAGAAAAATATAAAGTAATAATGATGTGGTGTGGTATGCGTTACAGAGGAGATTATATACTTGTAAAAAGCGGTGCGGGAGAAATATAAATTATGGTTAAAATAACTTAATCATATACTGGGTGGCGCCTAGGTTATCACGATAAATAGCACAGCAGTTAATACAAGTTGATATATGTATGTTAAAATAATAAAATAAACAATAATAAAAGAAAATAAAAAAAACATTTTTCAAACAAAAGAAATAGCTTAAAAATTGACAAGAAATAAATCATCCTTGATAATATAAGTTTACTGACCTGAAGCGACCCGTAAAACTGGCAACAGCGCTCAGTGCTCACGTGACATCGACATAGGTAATTATAATACCTACACTAGACCATACATAGATAATTAGGCGCGCTTTATGCAAATCCGATGTTATCAACGAATCATAAATTTCATGGTATTGTTTTTATCCAAATAATCACTTTAATCTTGTAATCACTCAAGTTTAATAATCAAACAAAACATATTTTGAAAAAAAAAACATCATGTCGGTGTATTCTGACGACGTGAAATTGTGATGCAAAGCATCTTAAAATTTAAAAAAAGTTAAGACGTTAAAAAAATAAAAGCGTGCAATTGCGCACGGGCTGTCATACCACTAAGTTATTAAATATCTAATCTAGCGTATTATTAACGTGTCCTATCACAAACAAATTAAGAAACTTATTAAAATGTCCACAAAACCAAAAAAATAATAACAATTAAAACTTAAAGGACGTGTTAAAACTTAAAAATGAAAATTGAGTCAAGCGATTCATGAACGATCCCCAAGGACGCCGGCGTCGAACTATCAGTCGCACGCGCCAGACGTAAATATGAATTTTGACACTCCGTTCCATTTCTTGTCACTTCGCGCATAGAGAATTACGCCTTAACTTCTTTATATTAAGTTAATTTTTTGCTTGAATTTGTTTTCACACACCTGCAGCGCGCGATCCCTTTGTTTTTAATTTTGCGCATAATATTATGCCTTAAATTGTTAGTCGTAAGTACATTTTTTGCTTGACTTTTTCTTTAGTAGTATTTTGAATTGGCAACGTTTAACTAGATACCTATATTCGCCTCCGAACGCCATGGGTCTTTGACCTTCTAGTATTCATCAGGTGATATCTCTATATTCATCAGGTGCATTTACATGACGTTATTTAATATTAAAACGAAAAAAATGCTGCGGCGACTAAAATATTAATTGTTATATATTTTTTTAATTTATTTATAATGTTTAAAGAAATATATGTAGGATACGTCTTTTCATTTAATGTGATAACTTTATCGTCACTCGGTATACGTATATATTATTTATAATATATAAAGAAATAAATATGTAAAGGATTACTTCTCCGGGCCGAAATGTTAAAATTTATCCGGCTCGAAGGACCAGAAATTGGATAAAATTATCCCGACTAGAGTGACCAAAAAATGGTTAATTAATTCATCATAATTCAGCGAGAAGGACCAAAATGGTGTGTTGGCTTAAATGACACCAGCTGCTGGTTCAGAGTTATTAAAAGGATGATTATACCTAAATTAATGGACTGTAGGGTGTGATGCTAATTTACTATTTCGCGATACTGCAAATACCTTAAATTCGGGCTACAGGAAGGGCGTGAAGGAATGCATTTAGACTCACCTGGACTTCTGCTAATCTGCCGTGTCTCAAGGGCTGCAGCCACGATAATTGGACGCCGGCTTTCTTGACACATACAAACTTCACAGATAATCGCGAAATATTATTATTCACGTTATAGCGTTATTGTAAATGTCTATGCACTTTACGACATTTTTGTATAGTTTAATATCTAAATTACACAAAGGCGGGAGCGATGACGCGAGATGGGAGCGGTGCAGTTGGTTTCGTGTCTTCTGAACTTATGCGAACCCCGTTAATACTAGAGTGCACATGCAAAAAGGCGGTAGACAGGAAACCCGGAAATGGACTTTGCAGAACTCTTATTGGATAATAATTAACGAATCTCATAAGCGTTAGGCGATAGTATAAAGTGGCGCGAACACACTCTTGATGGTGTTACTTTCTATGGCTAAAATGCGTTACTATGGAACTGTACCCCCGTGGGTTGATGTTAATTTTAATGTACTTATTTTTTACAACGCATGTGCATTTTGATTCGCAAACGAGGATTGATGTAGATGTCTATGGGCCACAGTAACCGTCAGCAGGTGGACTGTGTGCTCGTTTGTCACCCTATCCTATAAAAAACCTTTGTTGTAACGCTATTGGTTGAAATATCCTACTGCTGATACTCTGCATTCGTCTCTTTCTCTCGAATTTTAGTTTTCTGGAGGTTTCACTTCTACTGCATGTGAACTGCACACATGTTTTTTGAGTTAAAACTTTATTAGAATCATGTAATTTAAATTCGAAGAAACGGATAAAATGAGATAAACATATTTAAATCTATAGGATTTAGCCTGCGAAAGAATGAGATCGGAGATAGAATACTATGTTCAGTTAGTCATGTTTAGGTTATCTAGCGTATATTTTACTTACCATTTGAGAGTCAATTAATTTTTGTTTGATAAAATGACTTTACATATAAAATAAAGTAGGTGACGCTATTGCAAAGCAATTTTACTCGAAAGGAAAAATTCTTTTGATTTATAGGATCTACATGTCTAAAAATAAGGATTGTATAATCTCGACACCTCCGTCGCATATGGTCGTAATGTCAGTATGATAACTTTTCAATACGGTCATTTAAAGTTTGAAATTGTTATAACTTCTAATAGTGAATTTTGTTTGACCTAAAACCTGGAAAATAATTAGATGTGTTTTGACAGTATTACATGGTATGCTACATTAACAAAAAACTGTTTATGTTTTTGAGAAATACTAAAATTAGATACAACTATATGCATGAAGATTTAAATGTCATGACTTCAAGTTACGACGAGTTACGATATTATGAATGGTAGAAAATAGTTTTCCCATCAAGTTATGACAAGTTAAGGCGTTATACGTCGCTTCTGTTATTCATAATTTTTAATGACGTCGTAACATCGTTTCAAAGTAATGTAAGTAATAACAGGAAAATTATGAATCATTGAATAAATCAGTCAACAATGTGAATAAAAAAGACATTATCAGAGTCAGAATTTAATAACTTAAACCACAAGTTTATTTAAACTTGTGGTTTAAGTTATTTATTTCTCAAAAGAATTATACTTCACTTACATGAGAAATGTTCACAATGTTACATAGCTTAATTCAAACGGCACGACACGCAAAGTGATAAGAAAATAAAATGACACAGTTTTCTTTATAATCTAAGGTAAATAATATAAAAAAAAAGTTTTAAGTTCTCTGTAAAATAGTAAAAGTAGAATGCAACGATTAAAATTAGCATTCATTTACACAATTTCGTTCAACTGCAGAGTGCAAAAATATTCTTATACCGACGTGACTTGTGAAACTTGGGTCTCACAGCACAATTTGGAACGAATGGCATGAAAATTTAATTATTTTTAAAAAGAATAAACATTAATCAGTCTCAGGGCAGCATAATAGTATCACAGGTTTATTTGTGATAAATATTTTAAGATTTGATAATATAAACTAATAAATCTGTACCAATAAAAATATATCTTTTAGACTACGGTCGGGGTCTCTAAACTACGGCCCGCGGGCCAAATCCGGCCCTCCAGTACCATCAATCCGGCCCGCGACAGCTTAAGACTAGTGTATGGAGTATAGAGTACAAGGAGGACAATCTCTGTATATGAAAAGTGTCCCAAAAACGCGTCCAATAAGGGTGGCGCTGCAGTAGCATAGGATAAATTAAAAAAAAGCGCCAAAATTAATTAGAGTAAGATAGAGAAATAAACAAGGACCGACCAATCAGATTGGTTTTGTACTACGTAAATAGTTGAGGTTTTGTATACTGGCATTTTACTAACTACTCTAGTCATAATTTTTTTTTAAATATTTGAATTCAGCTCACTTCACTCCGTCTACAACAGCTATATTCATATCGTAGTTTTTCAGACGCCAGCGCTATTGTGGTAGGTTTTGGAACCTCTATTTTCAGTATATAGTGGGACACTTTTTCAACTTTTGCATCTTATAAGATGGTTCTCCTTCTACTCTACACTCCATAGACTAGTGTCATCAATCTGGCCCGCGACAGCCAATGTCTGATTGTTGTTACTATTGCTGTGATAAGTTGAAGAAGAAAATACTAAAACTTAAGCATATTAATCTTCTTTATATATAAAAATTACGTGTCACGTTGTTTGTCCGCGATGAACTACTGAACTGATTTCAATGAAATTTTGCACACTCTGTGCAGTTTGGTCCAAATTGAGAGATAGGCTAGTTTTTATCCCGCTAAGTTACTCTCAAAATTTTTTTATTGTGAGTTTACAAATTTTTTATAGGAAGAGTCGTTAAAAATACGTTGTTCTGTATGCCTAACCAGTTAGTAAAGTAATAAAACTTAACGACATAAATGGCAACGCAGAAAACTTAAGTATCTAAGCTTAAGCATATTAATAACTAACAAATAATTTAAATGAATCCCACTAATCACAGTAAAACAAAAAATACTAATGTATGTATTATGTAATAGTGACTTTCCATCGACAATAGTTTGTAGTTGTGGATCGATTTTACTTGTATCAATTATTAAAAGAGATTTAAGATGTTCATCGGTTAATTTAGATCTGTAAACATTCTTTGTGTACTTCATCTTGGAAAATGTTTTCTCATACAAGTAAATAGGTAGTACCATAAACAGAAAACTGCTGTACTCTTATAAAATTTCAACAAAGATGTATTTTGATATTTATTCTTAATCATACAACTGCACTGTAAATAAATACTTTCCATTTGGACTTCTGGAGCCAGAGTTTCGATAAATAAAAGATTAAGGTTTATAAATATTAAACTAAATCACTATTTTAGTTATTACAAAAACGCATAGTCTTATTTTCTATTGTGACCGAAGCATAACGACGCGACGTTTGTACTAAACGATATAAATAGTGTTATTGTTAATTTACATTGACGCACGTGGTCGTAAGTGCCAGTTATGACACCTTGCTTCATTATTTTTTCAAAAATTAACAACGCATATAGTCGTAACTACTGCGTTAATCCGTACTTGGTTAATTCTACAATTTACCAAAACACTTAAATGTAATAGTGAAATTAATATAATTATTTTATGTTGCGATATAATTGTACGAATTAATTGAAAAAACAATAAATAACTAAATAGAAAACTTACCAGGTTCAATAAGATTCTTGGAGGTGAGGTTATTTTTTCACCGGGATCTAAGGCTAATTTCAAAGTGTTTGTTGACCGTATGTTACTCATTTTTCTGATAACATTACAATACAATCTTAGAAAAGGTTTCACAAAACCAGATACGCCGAAAACTATATACGCTAAACCATATACGGCTTCCAATAATACATCACGGATTACATTTAGTACAATAATAGTAAATGAGAAGTTAAAACGTATATTATTGATCGTGGTTGTGTTCTCGTTGTGTGCAGGCTGGAGAGCGGTTCGTCGCGTATGACGCTGTCGCAGTGCCGGCAGGTGGGCGTGGGGGCGGGGGGCGCGGGTGCGGACGGCTGCGTGGCGTGCGCGTGCGCGGGCGGCGTGCACGCCGGCGTCATCTCGTACGCCACGCTCGGCGCCGCAGTCGTCGGCTGGGACCTGCGTGCGCCAGGTAACTAGCATCGACATCAGCTTGCACGTGCACGTGCACGCCGGCGTCATCTCGTACGCCACGCTCGGCGCCGCAGTCGTCGGCTGGGACCTGCGTGCGCCAGGTAACTAGCATCGACATCAGCTTGCACGTGCACGTGCACGCCGGCGTCATCTCGTACGCCACGCTCGGCGCCGCAGTCGTCGGCTGGGACCTGCGTGCGCCAGGTAACTAGCATCGACATCAGCTTGCACGTGCACGTGCACGCCGGCGTCATCTCGTACGCCACGCTCGGCGCCGCAGTCGTCGGCTGGGACCTGCGTGCGCCAGGTAACTAGCATCGACATCAGCTTGCACGTGCACGTGCACGCCGGCGTCATCTCGTACGCCACGCTCGGCGCCGCAGTCGTCGGCTGGGACCTGCGTGCGCCAGGTAACTAGCATCGACATCAGCTTGCACGTGCACGTGCACGCCGGCGTCATCTCGTACGCCACGCTCGGCGCCGCAGTCGTCGGCTGGGACCTGCGTGCGCCAGGTAACTAGCATCGACATCAGCTTGCACGTGCACGTGCACGCCGGCGTCATCTCGTACGCCACGCTCGGCGCCGCAGTCGTCGGCTGGGACCTGCGTGCGCCAGGTAACTAGCATCGACATCAGCTTGCACGTGCACGTGCACGCCGGCGTCATCTCGTACGCCACGCTCGGCGCCGCAGTCGTCGGCTGGGACCTGCGTGCGCCAGGTAACTAGCATCGACATCAGCTTGCACGTGCACGTGCACGCCGGCGTCATCTCGTACGCCACGCTCGGCGCCGCAGTCGTCGGCTGGGACCTGCGATCGCCAGGTAACTGGCATCGACATCAGGCAATAGCAAATGAGCAGCAGCATCTTCCTGATAACAGCTCTAAATATAATAAAATTCTGCGGTTACCAACTCCAACCACCAAGTATGGAAACTATGGCAAACATGAGGCAATCGTGCGATACAGGAAAGAAGGCCTACGTTCTGCAGTTCTGTGTTCTGTTTTTTTAATAGGCTGTAATTAATGAATAACATGCAGAAGTAAAATCTTATTACATTTTATGTTGTTTCGACTTTTAGGCAATGCGTGGAAGTTACAAGGCGATCTAAAGCAAGGCGTGTACACATGTCTATACGCAAACAGTGCCGGGTACTTGGCAGTTGGAACTTCCAGCGGTGCAGTCTGCGTGTGGGACCTCAGATTCCAGCTTCCAATCACATCTGTTCGGCATCCAAATTGTGAGTGGGTCGATTTTAAACCATAAATAGTTGAAATTTGCATCTTAAAAAGCTGCATAATCTATGAATATAAAAGAAGAAGAAATTATTATTTTTACAAATCTATTAATTTAAATAATAATAAATAACAATAATAGAATATTTCCTCTTCACCAAGGTATAAATTTACATATTACTACTTAAACAATACGGTTGTAGACAATTTGCGACCTTTGTGAGAGATAGAGTGTACATACTAGGGTAATCCCTGTGTTATGTCACCAGACCCTCACCCTAACGGATTGCGCATATTTATATTTTCAAAGATAGAACAAGAACATTACAAAAAATAACATAAATATATTTCGTCAAGGAAAAATAACCCCTCTATTTTTCAAATACTAGCCAAAATTAATAGTTAAATTCAAAATATAAATACTGATATACACTTGTTGCAGTTTATAAAAATACGCGTATAATAAGGTTTCCACATTTATTTGAAAATATCCGAACATGATTGTGATTTATAGGCAACAACTACATCACACGCGCGCTCGTGTGTGTACGAGGGCGGCTCTGAAAATTTCTGGAATCAAGGAAGTGGCACAACATTTCTATTTAAAAATGTATTTATTGCTTTTCTAAGTATTCTCCGCGAAATTTGACACATTTTTCCATACGATGGAACCAATTATTGAAGCAACCATTCCATTCGGAAGTTGGGGTCTCCAAAATGGCCGTTTTGTAGGCGTCCACAGCTTTTTCAGCTGATGAAAATCTCTGTCCACGCAATTTATTCTTTATTTTAGGGAAAGTGTAGAAATCATTAGGGCTTAGGTCGGGGCTGTACGGTGGATGGTCTAATAATTCTATGTGTTCTTGCTCTAAAATCTCTTTTGTTCTGTTTGCGGTGTGAGAACTCGCATTGTCGTGATGGAGGATGATGCGGCGGTTGCAGTTCTCTTTACGGAGTTCAGAAACGACCTGTGGCAAACAAATGCTAGCATACCATTCTGCATTAACCGTTCTTTGTCCCTCAAGAGGAATAGTCGTAACATGGCCGGTTTTGGAGACAAACGTGGTCACCATTTTTTTTTTTGCAACACTCCGTGAACGAACAATTTTTGTTGGTTTTAACTCATTTTCGAACACCCAAACTCGTGACTGGTTTTTTGTTTCGGGTTCGTACGCGTATATCCAGGATTCGTCACCTGATACGATGTTGTATACAGCATTTGAGGATCCTGCATGGAATCTTTCGAGAGTTCTGACGCACCAAGTAACGCGAGCCGCTTTTTGCTCTTCACAGAGCGAATGCGGTATCCATCGGGAAAACAATTTTTTTACACCTAATTATTCATGCAAGATTATTTGTATTTGACTCATGCCAATGTCTAAAGTTGCCTGAATTTCGCGGTATGTCACATGTCGATCTTCCTCAATCAGCTTACGCACAGCATCAACGTTTTCTTGGGTGACTGCAGTTTTTGGACGGCGTTGACGGGGATCATCACTGAGCTTGACACGTCCACGTTGAAATTCAGCAAACCAGCGATAAATTGTTGTTTTGGATGGGGCTTCATCACCAAATGCAGAAATCATCCGGTCAACACACTGTTTTTGTGTTAAACCACTTCGAAAGTCATAATAAATCATCGCTCTTGAATTTTCTCGAGTCAATTCCATTTTCTCAACGACTAAATAAGTTTGACGAAACCTTGTGACAAGACCGAGAATCTTTTTTTAAATAAATAAATGGTATTCGATTTTTAAAACCAAGGACTTTTCAATTAAAAAGATTTTAATATGACAGGAACACTGGAAATATTCCATTCCCGATACTTTTAGTGCAGCCCTCGTACGAGTCAATTCACGGAGCTTTTGTCTACTATCTACTTAACTTATAAATACGCGACGCGAATTATGATTCCAATTTTCCATCATACTTTAAATGGGCTTAGGACTGTCATTTCTATACTTATATAAAAATCAATTGCTGTCCGTTAGTCCAGTGAGAAATTTTATATACCTATGTACTTTTGAGTAGGTCCACTTCTGTGGTTCTACACCAAGGGAATCATATTTCGGGTTTTCGGGTTTATTTCTTGTTTACACTATCTAGGTATCTATTTACTCCGAGTCAAACATTGCGATACCCGACGAATGGCTTTGCAAGTTGCATGCATTAGGCATCACAGAACTCACATAGTACCAGAAATATGATCGCTCATAGTCAAAATATGTAATTTACGTAAGTAACTTACTTGCCATTTCAAAATTCTTTTTTTTTTTACTCTTTATTAACAGCCCTTAGTAACCACGGAAAGTCCGTCGTGACGTAGGAAGGGGAAAAGATGCAAAGTAATATGGACACTCGCGCGCTTGCGTGTGCGATTTATCTGATTAATAATAATTATGTAGGCTATTAAAACGTCGGCAAGCAGTGAACATCAAAAGAGTGCAACTTCTGTATGTAGTAGTATAATTTTCTGTGGTTGAGCTAAGAAGCCGATGATAGGTTGGCGGTTGGCGCGTTTTAAATAACGGTTAATAAGGTGACGCGAGCGTAGCGGCTAGCGCTGAGGGCGTTTAAAAACGGACTGCCCCGACCCCGAAACAAAGGCGCCCGGACGCTTACGAAAGCAGTGCTAATGGTGCCAAGCATTGCCGACCTCAACCGACACGAACATCGTGTCGGCGCGTACTCCTTTCAATAAACATATTTAAAAGTGACAAATATTGTCGCCAGATACGTAACCGCTGACTCTCTTTATTATGGCGTATTTAAAAAATTGGAATCATGTATTCACAACAACTATTAATAATTAACAACGATTAACTATTTACAAACTACTTACAACTTAAATATGCAATCGCTTAATATAACATAAACCATTCACAAAAATGTTTTCGAGGTGGACCATTGGTTATTATTTAGTGACTTTTTTTTTATTTATAGGATAAAGGTGACAAACGAGCACACAGTCCACCCGATGGTAAGTGGTTGCTGCGGCCCATAGACATCTACATCTATCCTCGTTTGCGAATCAAAATGCAGATGCGTTGTCACCCGTGAGGACTAAGATGGAATGCCTCATTTCCAGTAAAAAAGGCCTCCGGCCACCTGCACTCACCAAGCGAAACGCAGAGGTAAACCTCTACTTTACGCTGGTATTCTGTGAGGTCGTGGTACCACCCCGGTTCGAGCCGGCCCATCCGTGAGACAGCAAAAGCTGCCGCGTGACTCTACCACTGTGACTGCACACGTTGGTAATGAAATGGGTGATATTCAGAAGAATTCTGTAGTTTCCACACGTATTGACTAACTTACTAGCGAGGGGGTTTCGTTCTAAAAACTAGATTCGCGGTTCGGATATTTTCGTTGCGAAATTAGCAGTCCGGGTGAACATAAACCTAGCAGTGTAACGGCTTACGGAAGAGAAAGGGCGGGGAGACCCGCTTGACTTTACCGAGTCAAAACAATTATTTACCTAAATCTGTAACCGAACGCTACCGACTGCATTCGAATACAACACTCGAACGAATCGAATGAACTCTACGAAATGGTCTAAGACACGTTGTTCGAACGTGGGTGGAAAGTGACGCGGAGCAACTCCTACATGAGTTGGGCACTATGCGCTGATTTTCCTTGATTCTTTGGACAGCACCTAGGATTGTACGGACACTAGTAGGGCAGAGGCGAGTTGCGCCGTATCTCTCACGATAAGTACGCAGAGTTAACGCTGAATTTTGGCGACATTCGCCATACAATAAAGCCATGTCTGTATACTCTGCCGCACTCTAAAAATGCTGTTGTCTTGGCATTTTCCGTCGCCAACACGTACACACAAAAGTCAAGTAGTGTCAATATCACAGTGAAAAAATAATAAAAATAAACACCATTTACACACACAAAGTCATAAGTGTCCATTTCACCGTAAAAAAATAATTGTTTGATTAATTGTATTTATCTTACGAAAAATAAATCACTTGAAGCAATGCGCGTAAGCAGCGAAACGCACCCGTATCCTTGAAGATTCGCGGTGAACTGAAAGCGAAACTTCCAAATTCCAAAATGGCGAAAATAATAAATTTAATAAATAGGGCGGGCGTAAGGTGCAATTATCGTTTATCGATACTTTTCTTTTTTTTTCACTTACTTACCTATTACAAGACATTTGAATACAAATTTTGATTTTTGATTTGAAAGCAATTGACAAGTTATTAATTGTCAAAAAAAAGTTTATTTTTGTACAATTGAACTTACGAAACTACCACTTTGTGACTTCCTAGGAAACGGGTAAGTATGACTTTTTTAATTGGTTGTTTTTATGGTTTTTTTATCATGTCAAAATAATTTATTATCTCTAAATCTACAAGAATACACTTAAACAAAAAAGCTTTAAAGTTTAGCTTTAAATACTTAGGTCGTAGTGTTTTAGAATTATCATAACTGGACGATAATTCTAAAAACACCATACCCTAAGTATTTAAAGCTAAACATTTTTTTTGTTTATCGATCATTACTCCCTTTGAAAGAAGCTAATGGTCGATAACAGGTGTCCTACTCTATGACGCAAGCACGCGCGCACTTGCGCTGTCGCCTTTGAAGAACGCCGCGTGCCTCGTGCCGCTTGTTTATGGACGCCACCAAAAGACACTGCTGTCGACGTACATAGTCTCACGTCGTAATAGTTTGCGCTGCGTGGCAACGTCGCTTTTTAATGTTCAAGGAATCAAGTTCATTGAGTCATTGATTTAGTAACCCAATTCTTTAGAGAGTTCAAATTTGCTTAAAATTAAAGCTCTACTTTTTGACTTAATTATTGGACCGATTACGTTCATTTTTTGTATATCGTCAGCAAAGGCGATAACAAGTATGTGGTTTCATTTATTGCGTATATGTGGGACCCATTCTGTATACGAATATGAGAAATCAAGTGTAGATAGGAAATATATATATATTATAATAGGATATAATATATATATATTTAATTTATTAAAGAATCAAACAAATCATATCAAACCAATATACTGAAAATGTATACTAATAAAGCAAGAAAGAACATGAGCATGACAGACAATTACGAGGGCGGCACTGAAAATTTCGGGAATCAAGGAAGTGACACAACATTACTATTTAAAAATGTATTTATTGCTTTTCGAAGTATTCTCCGCGAAATTCGACACATTTTTCCATACGATGGAACCAATCATTGAAGCAACCATTCCATTCGGAAGTTGGGGTCTCCAAAATGGCCGTTTTGTAGGCGTCCACAGCTTCTTCAGGTGATGAAAATCTCTGTCCATGCAATTTATTCTTTATTTTAGGGAAAGTATAGAAATCATTAGGGCTTAGGTCGGGGCTGTACGGCGGATGGTCTAATAATTCTATGTTTTCTTGCTCTAAAAACTCTTTTGTTCTGTGTGCGGTGTGAGACCTCGCATTGTCGCGATGGAGGATGATGCGGCGGTTGCAGTTCTCTTTACGGAGTTCAGAAACGACCTGTGGCAAAAAAAAATGCTAGCATACCATTCTGCATTAACCGTTCTTTGTCCCTCAAGAGGAATAGTCGTAACATGGCCGGTTTTGGAGACAAACGTGGCCACCATTATTTTTGCAACACTGCACACTTTTTTACAACACACAACTACTATTCGTGAAAGATATTAAGATAGTTGTTCTTGATGGTTTCGTAACGACCGTCGTAAAATGGGTTTTTGAGCATATTTAGTACTACACCAAGATAAGTAAAAAATATTTTAAAAGCACAAGGATATACCTTCAATTTTGAAATTTACCTTTTCAAGAGAGGTAGGAGAATCTATATAGTTTCTAATGATTTTATACAAAAATAGTGAGTCATGATACATTCTACGTCCCTACAGAGAAGCCAATTTGTTATGTTTAACGGTACTAATACAATTAATGAATTTTTTGCCAGTGCGGTAGTCTTAAGGATTTTAAAAAATTAGAATAGAATAGAATAATTTTTTATTCAATATCGATTATTACATAATTCTTATTGAAAGTCATTTTTTATTTACCACTGGTTCGGAAAATACCTCTGTCCTGGGAAGAACCAGCAAGAAACCCAGCTACGCTATGAAAGTAACTAAAATACACTAATCTAGCTGTCTCAACATCTGTGAGACTTCTAATCTTTCTTACAGCATATGCTGCAGAACTAAGTCTGCTTGCTAATTTAGATATATGGGGGCCCCATTGAAGTTTCGCGTCAATAGTAATACCGAAAAAAACAGTGGTATCCACAAGACTCAACTCCTTATTATTTTAATATTATTATATTATATTATTTTAATCCTTTTTGCTTGATACATAAATGGCATAATTAGATTACCTGACTCGCATCCAAATTCTAAATTATGCACATAAAAGTAATATAAAGTCTTAAAGAATTCCACACGTCTAAACGGCTTAGAGAATTTAAGTATAAAACCTATTTGTTTAAAGGCTTTTTTAATATTTTTTTTTTATGTATTTGTTGTAAACTGTTTGATGACATGACCGACACGTGACTGCATTTATTAAAAGTTTATTTGAGTTACAATCACAATAATAATCTGCAAAAATATCTAAATTATTTTTTATTTTATGATTTTGGTTAGAAGTGAAACCCGTCAGATACATTGCTTGACTTGTGTTACTTAATAAGATTTAATCTTAAATAATCAAACACAATAAGAACTGTGATCTGAAGTACTGTGATCAGTAATCACAATACGAGTATATGTTTGTACACCTTAAGTTCGGAGTAGTACCGACACTAAGGGGACGATAACGTTTGATAAGTTTGATAAAAATATATTGTGGATAAGTTTACAAGATAAAAGGCCAGAACTATTGATGATGATTACTCTTCGCGCTGTTGATGGCTTTTGGCGAACTGATTTTAAACCTTTCTCTGTCCTATGAATCATATATTATGAACTTTTCGATTGTTTAACTATTGTGTCTATTTCGCGGACAGTGAAACTGTTAAAATACATTTACCGCGGAAATATGCAAAAGAGGTCAGCCAAGTTGTGAAATGATGACAATTGTACATTGCAGTGCATGCACGTATAAGTAATTACATAAAGAAAGACATTGTATTAAATACATTAGAAATGCAGTCAAATTAATACTCAAGCTTTTAAACTTATTTGTTTTAGCGGAAAGGGTCCGACGCATCGTGGGTTTCGGGCGGTCGACGTCACGCATTTGGGCGGTGGGCGGGCGGGACGCGGCGGCCTGGTGCCTGGAGTCCACGCAGCGCACGCACGCGCTGTGGCCCTGCACCAACGCGCACCAGCCGCTGCACTACTCCGCGCCGGTCCGTACACACGCACACCTGCACACCTGCACACACAACTACTGGTGCCTGGAGTCCACGCAGCGCACGCACGCGCTGTGGCCCTGCACCAACGCGCACCAGCCGCTGCACTACTCCGCGCCGGTCCGTACACACGCACACCTGCACACCTGCACACCTCCACACACAACTACTGGTGCCTGGAGTCCACGCAGCGCACGCACGCGCTGTGGCCCTGCACCAACGCGCACCAGCCGCTGCACTACTCCGCGCCGGTCCGTACACACGCACACCTGCACACCTGCACACCTCCACACACAACTACTGGTGCCTGGAGTCCACGCAGCGCACGCACGCGCTGTGGCCCTGCACCAACGCGCACCAGCCGCTGCACTTCTCCGCGCCGGTCCGTACACACGCACACCTGCACACCTGCACACCTGCACACCTGCACACACAACTACTGGTGCCTGGAGTCCACGCAGCGCACGCACGCGCTGTGGCCCTGCACCAACGCGCACCAGCCGCTGCACTACTCCGCGCCGGTCCGTACACACGCACACCTGCACACCTGCACACCTGCACACCTCCACACACAACTACTGGTGCCTGGAGTCCACGCAGCGCACGCACGCGCTGTGGCCCTGCACCAACGCGCACCAGCCGCTGCACTACTCCGCGCCGGTCCGTACACACGCACACCTGCACACCTGCACACCTGCACACACAACTACTGGTGCCTGGAGTCCACGCAGCGCACGCACGCGCTGTGGCCCTGCACCAACGCGCACCAGCCGCTGCACTACTCCGCGCCGGTCCGTACACACGCACACCTGCACACCTGCACACCTGCACACCTCCACACACAACTACTGGTGCCTGGAGTCCACGCAGCGCACGCACGCGCTGTGGCCCTGCACCAACGCGCACCAGCCGCTGCACTACTCCGCGCCGGTCCGTACACACGCACACCTGCACACCTGCACACCTGCACACACAACTACTGGTGCCTGGAGTCCACGCAGCGCACGCACGCGCTGTGGCCCTGCACCAACGCGCACCAGCCGCTGCACTACTCCGCGCCGGTCCGTACACACGCACACCTGCACACCTCCACACACAACTACTGGTGCCTGGAGTCCACGCAGCGCACGCACGCGCTGTGGCCCTGCACCAACGCGCACCAGCCGCTGCACTTCTCCGCGCCGGTCCGTACACACGCACACCTGCACACCTGCACACACAACTACTGGTGCCTGGAGTCCACGCAGCGCACGCACTCGCTGTGGCCCTGCACCAACGCGCACCAGCCGCTGCACTACTCCGCGCCGGTCCGTACACACGCACACCTGCACACCTGCACACCTCCACACACAACTACTGGTGCCTGGAGTCCACGCAGCGCACGCACGCGCTGTGGCCCTGCACCAACGCGCACCAGCCGCTGCACTACTCCGCGCCGGTCCGTACACACGCACACCTGCACACCTGCACACACAACTACTGGTGCCTGGAGTCCACGCAGCGCACGCACTCGCTGTGGCCCTGCACCAACGCGCACCAGCCGCTGCACTACTACGCGCCGGTCCGTACACACGCACACCTGCACACCTGCACACACAACTACTGGTGCCTGGAGTCCACGCAGCGCACGCACGCGCTGTGGCCCTGCACCAACGCGCACCAGCCGCTGCACTACTCCGCGCCGGTCCGTACACACGCACACCTGCACACCTGCACACCTGCACACCTCCACACACAACTACTGGTGCCTGGAGTCCACGCAGCGCACGCACGCGCTGTGGCCCTGCACCAACGCGCACCAGCCGCTGCACTACTCCGCGCCGGTCCGTACACACGCACACCTGCACACCTGCACACCTCCACACACAACTACTGGTGCCTGGAGTCCACGCAGCGCACGCACGCGCTGTGGCCCTGCACCAACGCGCACCAGCCGCTGCACTTCTCCGCGCCGGTCCGTACACACGCACACCTGCACACCTGCACACCTGCACACCTGCACACACAACTACTGGTGCCTGGAGTCCACGCAGCGCACGCACGCGCTGTGGCCCTGCACCAACGCGCACCAGCCGCTGCACTACTCCGCGCCGGTCCGTACACACGCACACCTGCACACCTGCACACCTGCACACCACACACAACTACTGGTGCCTGGAGTCCACGCAGCGCACGCACGCGCTGTGGCCCTGCACCAACGCGCACCAGCCGCTGCACTACTCCGCGCCGGTCCGTACACACGCACACCTGCACACCTGCACACCTCCACACACAACTACTGGTGCCTGGAGTCCACGCAGCGCACGCACGCGCTGTGGCCCTGCACCAACGCGCACCAGCCGCTGCACTACTCCGCGCCGGTCCGTACACACGCACACCTGCACACCTGCACACCTCCACACACAACTACTGGTGCCTGGAGTCCACGCAGCGCACGCACGCGCTGTGGCCCTGCACCAACGCGCACCAGCCGCTGCACTACTCCGCGCCGGTCCGTACACACGCACACCTGCACACCTCCACACACAACTACTGGTGCCTGGAGTCCACGCAGCGCACGCACGCGCTGTGGCCCTGCACCAACGCGCACCAGCCGCTGCACTACTCCGCGCCGGTCCGTACACACGCACACCTGCACACCTGCACACCTGCACACCTGCACACACAACTACTGGTGCCTGGAGTCCACGCAGCGCACGCACGCGCTGTGGCCCTGCACCAACGCGCACCAGCCGCTGCACTACTCCGCGCCGGTCCGTACACACGCACACCTGCACACCTGCACACCTCCACACACAACTACTGGTGCCTGGAGTCCACGCAGCGCACGCACGCGCTGTGGCCCTGCACCAACGCGCACCAGCCGCTGCACTACTCCGCGCCGGTCCGTACACACGCACACCTGCACACCTGCACACCTCCACACACAACTACTGGTGCCTGGAGTCCACGCAGCGCACGCACGCGCTGTGGCCCTGCACCAACGCGCACCAGCCGCTGCACTACTCCGCGCCGGTCCGTACACACGCACACCTGCACACCTGCACACCTCCACACACAACTACTGGTGCCTGGAGTCCACGCAGCGCACGCACGCGCTGTGGCCCTGCACCAACGCGCACCAGCCGCTGCACTACTCCGCGCCGGTCCGTACACACGCACACCTGCACACCTGCACATACAACTACTGGTGCCTGGAGTCCACGCAGCGCACGCACTCGCTGTGGCCCTGCACCAACGCGCACCAGCCGCTGCACTACTCCGCGCCGGTCCGTACACACGCACACCTGCACACCTGCACACCTGCACACACAACTACTGGTGCCTGGAGTCCACGCAGCGCACGCACGCGCTGTGGCCCTGCACCAACGCGCACCAGCCGCTGCACTACTCCGCGCCGGTCCGTACACACGCACACCTGCACACCTGCACACCTGCACACACAACTACTGGTGCCTGGAGTCCACGCAGCGCACGCACGCGCTGTGGCCCTGCACCAACGCGCACCAGCCGCTGCACTACTCCGCGCCGGTCCGTACACACGCACACCTGCACACCTGCACACCTGCACACACAACTACTGGTGCCTGGAGTCCACGCAGCGCACGCACGCGCTGTGGCCCTGCACCAACGCGCACCAGCCGCTGCACTACTCCGCGCCGGTCCGTACACACGCACACCTGCACACCTGCACACCTGCACACACAACTACTGGTGCCTGGAGTCCACGCAGCGCACGCACTCGCTGTGGCCCTGCACCAACGCGCACCAGCCGCTGCACTACTCCGCGCCGGTCCGTACACACGCACACCTGCACACCTGCACACCTGCACACACAACTACTGGTGCCTGGAGTCCACGCAGCGCACGCACGCGCTGTGGCCCTGCACCAACGCGCACCAGCCGCTGCACTACTCCGCGCCGGTCCATACACACGCACACCTGCACACCTGCACACACAACTACTGGTGCCTGGAGTCCACGCAGCGCACGCACGCGCTGTGGCCCTGCACCAACGCGCACCAGCCGCTGCACTACTCCGCGCCGGTCCGTACACGCACACCTGCACACCTGCAAACCTCCACACTTCCACACACAACTACTGGTGCCTGGAGTCCACGCAGCGCACGCACGCGCTGTGGCCCTGCACCAACGCGCACCAGCCGCTGCACTACTCCGCGCCGGTCCGTACACACGCACACCTGCACACCTGCAAACCTCCACACTTCCACACACAACTACTGGTGCCTGGAGTCCACGCAGCGCACGCACGCGCTGTGGCCCTGCACCAACGCGCACCAGCCGCTGCACTACTCCGCGCCGGTCCGTACACACGCACACCTGCACACCTGCACACCTGCACACACAACTACTGGTGCCTGGAGTCCACGCAGCGCACGCACGCGCTGTGGCCCTGCACCAACGCGCACCAGCCGCTGCACTACTCCGCGCCGGTCCGTACACACGCACACCTGCACACCTGCACACCTCCACACACAACTACTGGTGCCTGGAGTCCACGCAGCGCACGCACGCGCTGTGGCCCTGCACCAACGCGCACCAGCCGCTGCACTACTCCGCGCCGGTCCGTACACACGCACACCTGCACACCTGCACACCTGCGCACACAACTACTGGTGCCTGGAGTCCACGCAGCGCACGCACGCGCTGTGGCCCTGCACCAACGCGCACCAGCCGCTGCACTTCTCCGCGCCGGTCCGTACACACGCACACCTGCACACCTGCACACCTGCACACCTGCACACACAACTACTGGTGCCTGGAGTCCACGCAGCGCACGCACGCGCTGTGGCCCTGCACCAACGCGCACCAGCCGCTGCACTACTCCGCGCCGGTCCGTACACACGCACACCTGCACACCTGCACATACAACTACTGGTGCCTGGAGTCCACGCAGCGCACGCACTCGCTGTGGCCCTGCACCAACGCGCACCAGCCGCTGCACTACTCCGCGCCGGTCCGTACACACGCACACCTGCACACCTGCACACACAACTACTGGTGCCTGGAGTCCACGCAGCGCACGCACGCGCTGTGGCCCTGCACCAACGCGCACCAGCCGCTGCACTTCTCCGCGCCGGTCCGTACACACGCACACCTGCACACCTGCACACCTGCACACCTGCACACACAACTACTGGTGCCTGGAGTCCACGCAGCGCACGCACGCGCTGTGGCCCTGCACCAACGCGCACCAGCCGCTGCACTACTCCGCGCCGGTCCGTACACACGCACACCTGCACACCTGCACACCTCCACACCTCCACACACAACTACTGGTGCTTGGAGTCTTATTTTGCAAGTGATAATTGACAGATCGAGGTCATTGACATTCATATTCTTAGTTGAACCGTATTGTACACGTGAACACATTCACACGTCACACGCATACATAGCACATAACAGTGGTTCACGCGACAGCTTTTGCTGTCGCACGGATGGGCCGACTCGAACCGGGATGGTACTACGATCTCACAGAATACTGGCGTGAAGTAGAGGTTTACCTCTGCGTTGCGCTTGGTGAGTGCAGGTGGCCGGCGGCCCAATCCCCCTCCCCCCCATCAACATGGTAGTGGAATTAAATAAAAGACTACCCCAGGAGGGTACGAGCACCCTGGAGAATCCCTAGCTGAGCATCCACGAACAAACTACTCCACTCCTGAGCGTGGGTGCTCAGGCTGCCCCGCGTGTTCTGGGGGGGGGGGGCAAAATTCCGGCGTCTAATGCTGCTCGGGGCAAGCGGAGCAATAAAACCAAGGCGACCCCTGTCACGCTATCCGTGAATTTTTGCAACATTAGGTGACTTCATTCCAACCTTAACGCTGTCCATTACCATCTAGAGACGGTGCAGCCGGCCTTGCTCTTTTTAATCGACACTCAGGTGTCCTCTCCGGCTGATACTTCATATCTCTCCTACCCGGGGTAAAAATGAGAACACTCCTTTGTGCCCCGGGCTGGAGTTTGCGTAAACGTCAGAAAGGACATCTGTTTTCGACGCCTCGGCAGTCTTGAAGGTACGGACCTGTCTATCCTATGGCTGCGCGTAGATAGCGACGACCATCCCCGCGTCTACGGGTGCCTCTATAGGTCCCATAGCGGTAATGCCGACACAGACCGACTCATCGACCACGTCCAAATGGCTGCAGACTCCGTGCTACAACAGATTCACCGTAAAACCGTAGTAAACACCAGCGCACTTAAAAAGAAGTATAATTCCGCCTCCAGGTCCTTCTAAAGCGTCATTGCTAAGGCAAGGTCTGAGCACATCGGCAGAATTGGCGAGAAGCTAGTTCGCCTTCCTTCGGGAACCCGTTCACTCTTTTCCCTGGACGTCAGCAAGTCGAGTGGGCCCGATGGATTCCCTCCCAATGTGCTGAAGACGTATGCTCCGGAGTTGGCACCGGTTTTAACGCGTCTTTTCGGGTACTCCTACTCCCAAGGCGTAGTCCCGAATTCATGGAAGACAGCTTCGGTCCACCCGATCCCTAAAAAAGGCGACCGCTCAGACCCGTCCAACTACAGGCCTATCGCCATCACCTCCTTGTTCTCCAAAATAATGGAATCCTGTATAAACTGCCAGCTCATGAGGTACCTTGAGGATCACCAGCTGATTAGTGACCGCTAGTACGGTTTTCGTCGGGGTCGATCAGCTAGTGATCTTCTGGTCTACCTGACCCACAGATGGGCGGAGGCAGTAGAGTCCAAGGGGGAGGCATTGGCCGTTAGTTTGGACATAGCGAAGGCCTTCGATCGGGTCTGGCACAAAGCGCTTCTTTCGAAGCTTCCTTCCTATGAGCTTCCCGAGAAATTGTGCAAATGGATCACCAGTTTCCTTGCTGATCGGAGCATCAAGGTCGTAGTAGACGGTGCATGCTCTGATTTCAAGCCTATCAACGCTGGTGTTCCACAAGGCTGCGTGCTATCACCAACGCTGTTTCTCCTGCATATCAATGATATGTTGCAAACTGGTAGCATTCATTGCTATGCAGACGACAGCACTGGTGATGCCTTATATACCGGCCGTGCCAATATTTCTCGGGAAAACGTCACCGAGTACCGGGACAAACTTGTGTCTGAAGTCGAGTCTTTGCTGAACGAAGTCTCGGATTACAAGCAACTAAATATAGTCCAGTTCAATCCCCAGAAGACACAAGTTTGCGCGTTTACCGCTAAAAAAACCCTTTTGTCGTATCTCCTCAGTTTCAAGGCACTCCCCTTGCTGCCTCAGCTAGCTTCGGAATCCTTGGCGTCGACATATCGAATAGTGTGCAGTTTCGTGGTCACTTGGAAGGGAAGGCTAAATTGGCCTCTAAAAAGCTTGGCGTGCTCAGTAGAGCGAGACAGTATTTCATGCCGGCACATCGCTTGCAACAAAGCGCAAGTTCGGCCTCACATGGAATACTGTTCTCATCTCTTCGTCGTCGGTACTCGGACTGTGCGGACGTGTCTGTGCGCTCTCGCGTGACCACGTGTAATAAGTTTTAGTTAATTTTGGTGTTTTGCGAATATTTTGTTTGAATTTGTTGCCTCTTGTAGCTATTTAAGCTTTATTGTGTTGATTTGAATAAAAAAGTGCAGTGAACGTATTCTTTTAAACATTTCTGTTTTTGTATTAGATATAAGCAGGTGTTTTTAGGTTAGGACCACGCATTGTTACCGCGTGGTAGCTATAGGATAAGTATTCTGCTCGTTGTTTGTTGTTGTACATGGATTATTTATTGTAAGTACTTTTATCGTATCTAGTTTTAGTTTTATTATGGGAAATTATTGAGGTTAGGGTAGGTATGCTGGCACTGACAGTGACATTGGCAGCTGTCACTATGTGACATCGACACTGACAGTGACGTTGACAGCTGTCACTTGTCATAGTGATTAACTTTGACAATTACGTTCCGTTTTATGTACTTGAATTTTATATGATATTGTGATCTGATCTTTTGGAAATTACCTGTGGTTGTACATTTGTTTAATAAAAATGGCGGATGACGAGGAGTTATTTACTCCTCGCAAATCATTGGCCAGGACTCCGCCAGGACCACTCAGTCAGCCGGTTGCGTTGCCACCCCCGCAGTCAACCCCAAGAACAGTGGGCTTCAGATCGACAGATTGAGGAAGGTTTGAAATGCGGGTGTCGTGGTCCAAACCACGTCCCAGGAAGCAGCAGAGAAGCTGAAGACTGCTGCCCCTCCATCATTGAGGGTGACTGAGTCCAGGCAACGTTTACCCCTGGTGGCTCTCAGGGGTTTTGAGGATGATCCCAAGAACGAGGAGGTCATTAGCGCCCTCTACAAGCAGAACCTTACTTACAGCAACAGAAGCAGAACTTACAGCAAACTTGAAAGAAAACTGCAGGATCGCTTTCAAGAAGTCCTGGAGAGAAAGCAGGCGGACAACAGTGATCCTTCAATGTTCGTCTGCCTTGAGAGATATCCTGATCGGGTACAACCGGCTATACGTCGGCTGGGACGTGGTGGAGCCGTGTGATTACGTGGATGTCACGTGCTGCCAGAGGTGTCAACAGTATGGGCATCCTGCGAAGTACTGCCGATCGAAGGAGATCGTATGTGGAAAATGTGTAGAGGAAGGGCATGAGGATGGCGCTTGCACGTCCACGGAGAAGAAGTGCGCTACGTGTAAGCGATTTGGTAGATCTGACTCTGGCTTGCACGTGACCATGGCGAGGAACTGCACAGCAAGGCTGTATGCAGAGCAACGCTCTGTGGCCAGCCCTCAATACTACCAGTGAGGGTGGCCCCGTAGACAATCATGAAGACAAGACATTACGACTAGGACAAATAACCTGGGTCGGGGGAGCTTGCCACGGCTGAGTTGTCCATCAGGCGCGTGAACCTGGACATTGTTCTTGTACAAGAACAGTACTCCCAGGTTGCGGGGATCGTACAGTGCTGTGCTGAGTTACCTCAGCAATATCATCGGACTCAATGCCACTGGGGTGAACTACGGGCTGCTGCGCGAGTTTTGCGCATGGGTGTCGCGATCGTGGAATGGGGCAGGAGAGAATGCTGGTAGGAGGGCCCGATGTCGTAGGCGTTATAGTGCCGTCAGCCCCAGAAGGGGGAGAGTGACGTAAAATTGGGACAAGGAATAGATGAAATATTTGTAGGGAGACAAGAAAGTGCGCGCGGGAAAAGAGCCACGTGCAAGTACCGCGCGCATCTCCCGAGATTCGGCCCGTATGACCTGAGGGTCGGTGGGGCCATGGGAGGTGGAGGGTTGTTCTCATCTCTGGGCCGGGGCACCCCAGTGCCAGCTCCTTCCACTTGACCGCATCCAGCGCAGAACGGTTCGAATCGTCGACGACTTAGTTCTTTCTGATCGGCTCGATACACTGGCACTGCGTAGAGATGTTGCATCTCTTTGCGTATTTTATCGCGTCTATCATGGGAAGAAGCTCTGAGGAATTTTTCGGACCTATTCAAGCCGCTGAATTTCACCATCGCACATCGCGACAAAACTCGCGTTACCATCCATACCATCTGGATGATTGGCGGTCCACCACTGTGCGATGTAGAAGAAGTTTTCTTCCTCGCACAACTTCCTTGTGGAATCGATTACCACCAGCGATTTTTCTGGACGGACACGACTTAGAGACCTTCAAGAAAAGAGCTTACACCTTTCTAAAAGGCCGGCAACGCATCTGCAATTCCCCTGGTGTGTTGCGGTTGTTCATGGGCGGCGATAGTCACTTACCATCAGGTGAGCCGCATGCTCGTTTGCCCCCTATTCTAAAAAAAAATACATTCCCACATATGTTCACTCGTGTACACACATCTACACTTGCATATACTTATATTAGCACACATTTACACATGTGCAATGTAAAAACACTCGTGCACTATACAGTTTAGTAGTGAAAAAGGTTTTGCTAACCAAATAAGAACCAATATAATAATACTTAAAGAATAAATAGAAATAATACTGTACGTGTAATGATACACATTTGAAGATTAAAAACTTCACACGAGATTTATCATAAAATTATTAAATTGTAGGCCTCTCACTACATGAGTTCTGCGTACTGCGGCACTCGGGAGGGTTCCCGTTTCTTGGTAACGGGTGGATCGGACCAGCGCATCCGGTACTGGGACTTGGAACATCCTGAGGACTCGTACGTGCTCGTCCACGCTCCCGGGGACCAGCTGCGGACTTCACCTGGAGCCGTTAAATATAGGTAAGTAACGGTATCATTTGTGTGGCATAACCGACGGGTAATACCGCCCGTATTAGAATTCATTGACTTTAGCTCATTGGTGTCGACAAAGGTGAATTAGGGATATGTTTAGATCTTTTGAATTCGGATAGGTGATGGTATAATGGTCTTCACGGGAAGCAGATTTCCACATTGTGAGCTATTTGGTATTGCGATCACCAATCCAACAAAATTACGGTAAATCTTCAATTTTATGGGTTAGGCGCAGTTCCGCTACAACATATTTAAAGTCCACTTTTGATTAGGCTTGGGCAAAAAAATCGATATATCGATATTTCCTCATAAAAATATCGTTATATATCGTCGATGTTTTTAATCACGATATATCGATTTTTATTTTTTTATTTTTTTCGTTGTCCTATCTTTGAGTAATTAAATTTGGGCCTTATTCCAGTACATTATGCAATTGATGATGATATTCATCACGCGATATATATCGATACTGTTTTAAACATATCGATACGATATATTATTAGCACTTGCCCATCTCTACTTCTGAATATAGTTCTCCCTCACAGATTGTCTCATATGAGGGATATTTTGCTATAGTTACTGGCGGGTTGGCAACCACAGTTTTGTATTTCTTAGTAGTTATTATGAAGACGCTGCTGCCTATCCCCTGGTTTGTTTCTTTCTGTCGCCTCTTACGACACCCCCGCTACGATATGGAGTAGTGGATATTCTTACACTGCAGCTACACGTTTACGGCCCATGTCCAGTAATAGGTTATTAGCGGACCGATAAGAATGTGAAGAAAAATGTTTAAACGTGGTAGAGCCATGCTGCAACTATATTAATTGTATAGTTGTAGCACGAATGGGTAGATTTAACCGGTGAAGGACCATGCTCTCACAGAATACCAGCGTAAAGTAGCAACTTAATGCTGCTGTGCTTCGTATGGTGAGTGTTGAGAACCGGAGGCCCTTTTTACTGAAATAGAGCCATTCCATCTTAGTCCTCACGGCTGACAATGCATCTGCATTTTGATTCGCAAACGAGGATAGATGTAGATGTCTATGGGTCACAACTTTCTACAGAACAGAACAGTTCTTGGTCAATATTATTTTGGGCCATGGTGATCGATTGACAGCGGACGATACATTTCAAAATACAAAAACCGAATCTCACAGACCGTTGGTGTAGAGAAGCATCAACATTGCGAGGATATCGCCTCTGCAAACAACCACCAATGTGCCTGCCCAGTGTGATGTATATTATGTAACTCATTTAAGAAAAGCAAGGCATTTTCTTTGGAAGGATATTATGAGAATGTTTATGTGTACTAAAAAAAGTTAATAATAATAGCTACTCTAAGACTATCTTTGTACTACTATCAATGAGATTAAAGAAATAACTACTACTGCACAGAAATACAGGCTTTAATTTTATTAAAGCTAAAACCGAGGCAGCTACAAGGACTGCCAACAGAAGTGATATCTCAATGATATATACATGTATATAGGCCGCTATAGGCCGTGTAGCGACGCGTAGTAGACATGCTCGTGATCACGAACAAGTCGAGGTCATCGGTAACGCGAACCTATAAGTTTTTCCCGTACCGAAAATCCCTCAACGCGTCTAAAGAAGTTTTCACTTCAAAAAGTATAATTATTTTTATTTTTATTGTTTTTAGGAGTAGAATAATTGATGGAACAACAGTAATCCAAGAATGTTCAAAACTTAATCCAAGTGCACCTATTTCCATACAAGATGATAATGTCTATCGCACAGTGGAGTCCCGTACATTCTATCACACTGCACCCATCACAGATATCACCATGGTTGATGGGAACAAATGCTATCTAGTCAGCTCATCAGCAGACGGTGTAATCAATGTCTGGAAGTAATATACTCAATGTGATTGGAGTTTACTGTATGTAGACTTCTAAATGACTACATTATTAGATTACAGTTAATATTGTTTGACAATATAAATCAAGATCTTAATAAATTAATAGAAACAAAAACTTTTTTATTCAATATAGATTATAAATAATACTTATTTAAAGTTACTCTTTTATTTAATTATCGCTGGTTCGAAAACAAAACCTCTGCCATGGGAAGAACCAGCAAGAAACCCAGCGGGACTTTTTATTTTTAAATAACAGCTTACAATCATGTATGTTACACAGTTAACCACACAAAACAAATTAAAAATAGCTTGGTAGAGCGATCACCTCATTCCCAGAGGTTATTATCATCCATAAATGATTATTAATATACATAATATATTGTATTATTGAAATTATGTTACTTAAAATATAAGGAAGTGCTTTGTTTTTGTGCAATGCCGCCTATAAAAAGACAATATTATTAAGTGTGTGTAAAATTATTGGCACTTTATAACGATCAATTATTATTTAATTTACTATGTAACATATGGAATATGTTGCAGCATATACAGATTTCGAAACTTTCTAGGTATTGTATATTTAAAAAACCTCATGTAACTTTAGAAATTACAATAATTATTTTAATATGTGCAACAAACTACTCAATGGTTTAGTTATTTTTATTTGTTTCAACATATACACATGAATGATGATTAATATGTCCTAGTCAATCATTATTAAATGCTTTCATATTAATTTGGCATCAAAATATTGAAATGAACGCAATGCATGAATCAAGTCGGCTAAAGGAATACCGCAAGACAAAACGGCAAAATGACATAATATTCGCCTCGAAATGTTCAGAAGAACTGTCGATTAACAAAAAAATGTTCTAATAATGCCGTAATGATGAAAAATGACAACAAATTGAAAAAAGAAACTACTGCGTTTTTGCAATACCTTTAGCTGGCATATGATCTCTCTTATTGTATGAATACCTAAACGCTATTTATCTCATTACAGTTGCGAAGATAATGTCCTTGTCATATTTTGTAAACAATTCATCCATCCACTACAGCCTTTAAAAGTCCACTGCTGAGCTAGTTAATAGTTGATACGCTTGGCAAACGGGTTGGCAACCGATTCTTTTTTGTTATTTTGAGTTGTTATCAAGAATTGTCTGCTGGTCATCTTCTGTTTCAGTTTCTGTCACCTCTTACGACACCCACGAAACTATATGGGGTAGTGGATATTCTTACACCGCCACTACATACCCGGCTCAAATAATAAATTATTATTACATATGTGCATGTACAATTCAAACAATCAACAAAAAAAATACTCATTTCAATATCTTTAATTATACAAAGCTATTTTTTTTTACATACTTATCATCAGTTTCAATCAAACATTTGTATAATTTTGTGATTGATAGAATTTCCACACATTGTCATGTAAAAAGGGAAGATAAGAGTAACATGTATTGCTATGTACATATACATATTTCCTTATGTAAAAATTAATTATGACAAATAGAAATTACGAGATGTTTGTATAAAACGTTTTCTGAGCTTAGTACATAAAATTGTAAATAAATAAATAAATTGTAATTGCTGTTTTTATATATTTTGTTTGATTCAAGTGTGGTAAGTTAACAGAAATCGAAAAGGAAAATTACTTGTCACGTATTTTCACTTTCACTGTAGATACTTTACTAAATAAACGGTAAAATAAAAAAAATGTCTTCAATATAAATAAAATGAAAACATCATCAATGTAGTCGAAGAGAATTTAATACACATTATTAAGGATAACTCAAAAACTACTAGTCAGATCTTGATCTAATTTATATGGGAACATGAGAAGCACCAGCTTTCAAATAAAAAAAGTATTATCAAAATCGGTTTACCTGGAAAAAGTTCTGTCACACATAAAAAAATACAGTCGAATTGCGTACTTCCTCCTTTTTTTGAAGTCGGTTAAAGTAAGAAATAAAATCGAAATAAAATGCTGGCCGATGTTGCCATCTGCGCACATGAACCAAGAGGACGTAAAACGGTTGTACCGTTAAGTAAATGATGAACAACATTTATCGCCATATTTAGGGCTTCTTAGATGTTTGGGCAAGACTACAAAAAGAATGTTACGAAAAATAAAGATATACAAAAGTGAAATACCGCAATGAGTAGGAAATCAAAAAGTAGGATAATGATGCACAACATACAGGAAAACAAGTTAAGTCTTCCTGGGTATATCTTACCTAGAATATACAGGGTTATTTTTTAGAGTAGCCAAATTTTTAACTTAATTTCAAATATATAAATAATGATATACCGTAATTGCAGTTTTTGAAAATACGAGTAAATAAGGTAATATTTATTTGAAATTATCCCAAATTGAATGTGAATTATGGGCAACATTTTTGCCTACCGATCGACCCTTAAGCTTTTTTTTTATAGGATAAGGGTGCCAAACGAGCACACAGTCCACCTGATGGTAAGTGGTTGCTGCGGCCCATAGACATCTACATCTATCCTCTATTACAATTCAAAATGTAGATGCGTTGTCACCGTGAGGACTAAGATGGAATGCCTCATTTTCAGTAAAAAAGGCCTCCGGCCACCTGCACTCACCAAGCGAAACGCAGAGGTAAACCTCTACTTCACGCTGGTTTTCTGTGAGGTCGTGGTACCACCCCGGTTCGAGCCGGCACGTCCGTGCGACAGCAAAAGCTGCCGCGTGGCTCTACCACTGTTAAAAGAAAAAAAAAAGCTTCGGTCACACACAGCGAATATTCGCGACTAATATTCGCAGCGACAATTCGCTGCCGGCCTGTCACACAGGGAGTACTACACGAGAATTATCTATAATATGTATCTTTTATATTCTTAAATTTTCTTTTGAATTGCTCTTGGGGTGCTATTTCGAATTCCAATTCAATTAATTCGTTAAACAATGAAGGCGTCTTACTTTGCATTTTTTATGTCAAACAGCTCCCCATTTTTTCTATACACACCCAAGAAACGAATTATATCGTAATTTTCCCACTTTAGAGAATCGTTTATCGATTAAGTCATTTGTTTGAGTAAAATCAGTTACCACGCATTTTGAATTTAAAAGATAAAAAGGACAGAATGTTTGAGATTTTTTTAATTAATTTTTCTTCACCGTTTCCTTATATTACTTAAGGTGGAAGCTCCAGGGTGGCCCGCGAAATTCAAATTTTCTTGCGTTTTTGGAATTTGCAGGTCAGGGTTAGGTTGTATATTTAACAAAATATGATTCGCGACCGTAGCGATTATGTGTTTACAGAATTATTATCATTAAAATCACCAATACAACCCTGTAAGTTCAAATTAGCCCTTTGAATGAGTTTTTCCAGAAAAATATGAACTTACAGGGTTGTATAGGTGATTTCAATGATAATTCTGTAAACACATAGTCACTACGGTCACGAATCATATTTTGTTAAATATACAACCTAACCCTGACCTGCAAATTCCAAAAAACGCAAGATAATTTGAATTTCGCGGGCCACCCTGGAGCTTCCACCTTAATATGAACCTTTTCTGCAAATTTGGCCGGACTTGCTTTGATTTGCTTATTTTGCCGGCTGGATTAACCCGGCAAAATAACCCTGTAAATCCTATCTTGGCTAGAATAGCATGATTTTTTGCTATCAGTTGTCTGTACACATATTGCATCTTTGCCCAAGCTCCTTTTCTAGCTTCAAGCTTTTTTTATTTATTTCCACCAATATATATTCAGAAAACAACAAAAAATATGTGATTACATCTGAAACAATACTATTGTTAGGTGAAAAACTCAAAATCAACTGCTTCTGTTAACTTCCTGTTAAATATATTTCTATTACAAGAAATATATCTTCTATTAGGAATAAAAGAACCAATCAAAACAAAAACTTGAAAGACTTCTAACCTTTTGTTTTAATTGGTTCTATAAAAGCTCAATTAGGCTCGATACAGGCAGCCGATGTACAAATTTTATAGATTTTATTGGACATTGCACATTTATTTTATGTATATAAAATAAATGTGCAAGTTTTATTGAATTTGACTTATTTTTCTAAATAAAATATCAGTTTACTTATAAAATTATATTTCCCTTGTCACAGTTAAATTATCAACTTTATTTACAATATTCTACAACTAGTAAAATTAACTAAAATAAGACTTTAAGAAAGATGTAAAGATAAATGGGGGTTTTCAAAATAAGTAAAAGGAAATAAATAAAAAAATATTTTAATTCAATATTTTAAAAAGTATAAATGTTATAATTAAAAAAAACAAATTCATATAGCTAATTTAACCCTTTCGCTGTCCCGTGCACTACATATAGGGCACTGCTATTGTGTCTGGAGACCGAACAGTGAAAGTGTTAAATAACCAAGACACTAATTTTCTCTATGAGATGTTATAGTCATAAAATATATATATATATATATATATATATATATATATATATATATATATATATATATATATATATATATATATATATATATATCCAATGCCTAGTATCCTCATGCAAGTAATTAGTTGCCTTTAGATATCTACGTTTTCTAAAGTCCCCACAGATGATTAATTGAATAAGAAATCAGTTATTGGTGCACCCAAAATAAAGATTGTGACAACAATCTGAGATACTAGCAAAGTATTTTTCTATATAACAAAATACATACAATCACATAAAAATGCATTTTATATATTACCATCACATACACAATTATTGTCTTCAGCTGACACTATGGTATCCAGTTGTAAATGTAACACATCCAAGTTTTAGAAACTTTAATATAATTGTCTTATTAGAGCTTTGTATAAATTTTCCCCAATTCAGTATTAGATTAAGGCGCTGCGCAAACATAGACACTTGTGTCTTGTGTGAGATACAAGCTACCCCAGTGAATATTTGATTTTCATATAATCAATATGAAATTAGCCATTCCTTGTGTAGACGCAGACACTTTTTGTGTCGTTGCTTCCACTTGACACATCCCGACTGCCAATCAAAAAGCATTCGGTGTAGGTAACTGGAAACTAAGTCGTCAGCAACACAAAGCAAATTTCCTTACAATTGTATGGCACTGACATTGATACGGTTGATTTGCCTATAAATATTGACGGCGACGATGTCTACGTCAACTTGTAATCAACGCAACAAGCAAAGGTAATGTTCCTCCATCGATATCCAAGGTGAAACTGACGGATAAGCAACAAATTGTTACTAGTGTGAAGAAGTAGCAACCGGCAACTGTGTCTGCTTGCTGCTAGCGGACACAGCGACTACGGTTTCCTGTGATGGTGTGCCGTGTCGGTTACAAAATATGTGTAAGTTTGCAAAGCGCCTAAGTAGAAGGAAAGCTTAATTTGTAAACTTTGGCCACATACAATAACAATTTGTTTGAAATCTTTCTTCAGTAATAATATTCATCCTTGTATTGTGTTATGTTGAGGAAAATAAATTGTACTACACCTGCCGTACTTTCAGCCTAAATTATACACTTATTGTTGTTATGTATATTTACAATATACATAACTATTTCATTAAAAACACTCATTCACTTGCTATTTTTACTGTCCTTCTTATCATCTTCCACATCCTCTAGTAGTTTTTCTAAATCAAGTCCTGCAAATTTTGAGCTCTGTGAATTTGATGCATACTCAAGGAACAAATCCTTCAGAAACTGGAGATCTTTTGTTAGGGTCTTCACTTTTTCTTCCAGCATTTGATTTTCAGCTTTTAATTTGTTCACTCTTGTAAATGTCTCTTGGGTACGCTGTTTTGATTTAAATCTACTCTTTTTTACAGCCTGTAAATAAAATAAAAAAATTGTTATTCTACAATTAATAGTTTTGTTATATAAAAATATGGATCAGTATGAAAAGTGCTTTAGTGAGTTTTGGGCATATTTAATTATTTACTCTTTAGTGTTTGTGTGATACAGAAATGAAGTTAGTACAATATAAAATAAATATGTCACTTTGGAAAAGGTCCCTTCCAGGCAAACTTTTCATAGGGAACTTCAGAGGGCATATATATATTTTTTTTTAAATGTTACCCCCGCACTAGGATTTTCTACTGTATCGTGGAGGCAGTTTACAAACATAAATTGCACAAGGACAAACATCCAGACCCGGAACAATTATTTGTGGCTCATACAAATACTTGTTCCGTGGGGGATTCGAACCTGCGGCCCCCAGCGCAATAACTCATTGCTAAGCCATTGCGCCATGGAGCCGTCAAAAATATTGTGACAACGGAGCACTAAAGCCGAAAGAATTATATTTCTATACATCCTTACCACAAAGTAAGTATTCATATTATTATAATATTTAATAATATATTAACAAAATCATCTGTTTAGCATAGGTTTTGGCCAACTTGTTGCATAACCTCACTTTTAGTAAATCTCTTATAATTCTGGTCTCAGATTGCCTAAGTCTGCAGAATTTTCAGTGATGTTTTGATAATATATAAGCCAATTAATTGATACCACTTTCATCTTTTCACAATCTGGGCCCAAGAATGTATGAAAGTGTATCAGTCTCCTTTAAAATTTAAATAGGAAATGAACTTTTTTTGAATCCATTCGATATTATGACCACGTCTGAGATGCATACTCTAATATAGATCTGACATAATCATTAGTCATAATCACAGCATTTATGTAGGTTCTTTTTCATAATATTTTACTCGGCAAGTATAGCAATCAGCAGGATAGGCAAAAGGCTTTTAAGATTTAAAAAACACTAAAAGTACCTCGTTATTTCTGTCTCTCCTTCTTCTATAATCCTCATCTTCATCGTCAGCATCGCTAAGACCTCGTTTGGGCCGCTTATCGGATGGCATCGTAGAAAAATCTGCATCCAATAACATAGAAACTCTGGAGATTCTGTGTTGTTTATTTTTTACAACCAATAATTATGAGTTATGACGCAATATTTTTTATTCTTACTTTCACTACTATAATAAATAGTAAAACTGGTTCGTAAAATATAAATTATTTCATATCTCTATATATTAATTTATAGCACTTATTTTTATCAGGTAAATTATAAACAAAGTTAAAAAATATTGGACTTGAAAGTGACGTCACACGTCGCGTTACGGTACTTGTCAAATGTAAAATTGTAAATATTAATAAATATTTTTTTATGACGAGTTGTTGTTGTTTTTATTATTCGCTCGAGAGAGCAGGCAAAGGAACTATGCCATACAGCCTTGTCTTCATGTATAATTTTCCTTCATATTTCACTGCTTCACAATATGTTGATGCGTCACATTGTGCAGCCTTGGGAGATTTTGACGGTAACTTGAGCCAGCAGGCAGCTGACAGTTGGCGATGGTAGATAAAGGCGCCTATGCAAACAAACAGCTTATCTTGAGATTCCATCACCATCAGAGCACTTGTTTCACAGTTTCCATTAATAGTTCACATGCGCAGACACTTAATACGCAAAATCGCACTACTTTTACATATCAAAGTCCACTTCAAACCATTATTTAAACAATAATACAGGAGCAGCAAGCCGCCGCCGGTCGAGTTCCCGCCAAAACTCTTTTATGACGAGTACAGTGATGCGTGACGTTCGTTTTTTTATTTACAGGCAAAGATACTTAAGCAAATACAGCATAGTTTGACATGTTTTCACAGCTGATTACGACGACACTTAGGTGTGTTCCGATCAGTTCCGATATACACTTCGAGCACTGCTTAGTGCTCACACATAAAGAGTAATTGTGTTCTGTGGCTCACACTGACGAAAAATTTGTTCCGTTATGGACTGCCAGTATAGTGCCGCAGTACCCTAGGAAAATATATGACGTCATAAATCGCCGCCATTTTTCTACTGTGAACAGTGTCGCTTTCGAGGTAAGGTTTTTTTTATAGGATCAGGGTGACAAACGAGCACACAGCCCACCTGATGGTAAGTGGTTGCTGTGGTCCATAGACATCTACATCTATTCTCGATTACGAATCAAAATGCAGATGCGTTGTCACCCGTGAGGACTAAGATGGAATGCCTCGTTTCCAGTAAAAAGGGTCTCCGGTTCTCTACACTCACCATACAAAACACAGCAGCGTTAAGCTGCTATTTTACAATGGTATTCTGTGAGAACGTGGTCCTTCCTCAGTCGAGCCGACCCATTCGTGCTACAACTATACCTACTACTAATATAGCTGCAGCATGGCTCTACCATGTAAAAAAGTTGCTCTTAGTACTTTGATCACGTTATCAAAAAACATAATAGCGTCTAGAAATTTAACAGCTTCCAAGAATGGTTGTTATTATATTGTTGTTGAAATAAACTCGGACATTAAGTTTTAAAAGCAACAACATTCAAATTATATTTTTTCTTGTTGAACAGAAAACGTGTACATGATAAATATTTTCATTTGAAAACAGTGTCTAAAAATGGGGGTAATAGTATACCCCCTCGCCTGATACGCGCGCCGAGTGCTGCGAGACGTTACTTGATACGGCACTCGAGCCGTGGCCGCGCCGTTTGTCAAGTGTTCCACTTTATTGCTTTTTGTGACCTTTCCGTGTATAAATACCCCACATATTGTATATTGTTGGATTCGTGGATAAATTATCTACAACATGATATTACTTTCAGTAAAAAAATATTGTACTTTAATCAAATAGTATGCAAGTGAATGTGAAAAAAGGTTTATTTCGGACTTTCCTATGGAATAAAAAAAAATTAAACAACATAGATTTTCTTTTGCATTTTATTTAACCTCTTATTATATAGTAATACAAATATTTAAAAATATTTACATCTTTTTATAGTGAAATGTCAAGAAAAACAACAATTTCCGCATACAGATATTTTTGGCCGCGTAAAAACATCTCTAAAATCTTAAAGGAAGTCTGTTCTACCTGACTTAAATGAATAAGCACAGACTATAGAGCCATACTGCCCTGCTCACACGATCCAAAACATCAATTGGTTTAAGAAAACAGACTTGAATTCGGAGCTTGCGACACGGTCATAATATGACCGGTATCAAGTAAGGGCTTACATTTTGCGGTCATATTATGACCGATATCAGGTGAGGGGATACTGGACTGCGTTCAGTTTTAAACAGTAACGAGTATATCAAACTAAAAAGGTATGGCTTCACAGTATACGGAATGGACGTCACACCTTACAGTGGTCACAGTGTACATCGGAAAACAGACTATATAAAGTTCTTAAAGCACCTAAGCGGACTAAAATCAACACTGGAGCACTTAATTTATCATTCCACTCAGTGGCGTAGCGTGCCTTCGAGGGGCCCTGTATCAAAATTTGTTGGGGGGCCCCAATGAAGAGTAAAGATTTCATAAAAGGAACAAAAACGCTTGCATTGAATTCAAATTATTATATATTGATTTTAAGTTATTCATCATCATCGTTACAGCCCTTCATAAGTCCAAGGAATGAAAAAACGAATAAAGGAATAAAAAACATATACATAAAAATGGTCTTCAGTTCTCTATGTACACATAAATTATCGTCAATTATCACGACAACGGCAAAAGTACTAATTCCACTAGTTCATCATCATCATCATCATCATAACAGCCCTTCATAAGTCCATTAAAGAGCATAGGCCTCACCCAAGGAATGCCACAAAGCACGGTCCTGAACCACCTGCATCCATCGACTTCCTGCATGTCTTACCAGGTCGTCACTCCATATAGTGGGGGGACGCCCTACACTTCATCCGCCGGTACGAGGCCGCCACTCGAGAACCTTTTTCCCTATCGGTTGCCGGTTCTTCGAGCTATATGTCCGGCCCATGGCCACTTCAGCTTACTAATTCGTTGGGCCATGTCGGTGACTCTGGTTCTACTGCGCATATCCTCATTTCTAAGTTTATCACGCAGAGAAACTCCGAGCATAGCCCTCTCCATAGCTCGCTGAGCAACCTTGAGCTTCCTCATCCGGCCAGCAGTGAAGGACCACGTCTCAGTTCCGTATGTCATCACTGGCAACACGCACTGGTTGCACAATTTCGTTTTCAAGTTTTGAGGTATACCTGACTAGAAGATGTGCCGTTATTTCCCGAACGCTACCCAGTCGAGTCGAATCCCTCGATTGACCTCTCGGTCGAAGTTGGACTTACTTAGTCGGACTATTTGTCCCAGGTAAACATAAACGTCAACAACTTCGAGCTTAGAGCTACCAACAACTACCGACATAGGTGTGACATGGACATTAAACATGATCTTTGTTTTGTCCATGTTCATCTTAAGACCTATCCGTTGGGAAAAACTATTGAGGTCATTAAGCATAGTGCTTAGGTCCTCCAGCGATTCTGCCATAAGGACTATATCGTCGGCAAATCGAAGGTGAGTGATGTACTCGCCATTGATGTTAACACCGTATCCTTACCAGTCCAGAAGCTTGAAAACGTCTTCCAATGCAGCGGTGAAGAGTATCGGGGATATAACGTCACCCTGTCTTGCACCTCTCTGCAATTGGATAGGTTTCGTACTCTGGTTCTGTACTCGGATAGCCATCGTAGCCCTACTGTACAAGCACTTCAGCACTTCGATATACCGACAGTCAACTTGGCATCGCTGAAGGGACTGCAGCACCGCCCGAATTTCGACGTAATTTTGATTGAAAGTCTTTGGGCTTTCTCATAGTCCACATACGCCAGAAATAGTGGTAAATTGTACTCCTCGGACTTCTGTACAATTTGCCGAAGGGTATGTATGTGGTATATGGTGCTAAAGCCTTTTTGGAAACCGGCTTGTTCGGGAGTAATGACTCTCGAAAACAGCATGTAGACGCGGCTCAAAAGGGAACTCGGTCTGTAGTTCTTCAAGAGAGCGTTGTCACCTTTCCGGAGTAGTGCCACCATGGAGGACGGAATTAAAGAGCTTCTGAAGGACATCAAGTATCGGTTTTCCACCCGCTTTCAGAAGCTCCACTGTAATTCCATCCAGCCTGGGATCTTGCCGTTTTTAAGATGCTGGAGAGCCATTCTAATCTCGCTCAGACTGACGTCCGAGATATCATCGGAATAGTGTCGGATAAGACTCGCTCTTGGATCGTTACTCACACTTACGTGTGGCTCCAACGATGATGTGTACAGCTGCCAATAGAACCTCTCAATCTCACTCAAAACCTCAGGTGTCCCGGAAACGACGCTGCCATACTCGGTCTTCAGCTTCGACAGTTGGCTCTTTCTGGCAGACAGATCTCTTGCAAAGACTTGGGAGCCCTGGTTCTGCTCGATCTTTTCTTTAATACGAGCAGAATTAAAGTTGCACAAGTCCCGCCGCATGCATTTGGAGATCTGTATGTTCAGTTGCCTGTACGCTGTCAAATCTACTGAAGACTGCAGCTATATACCCCGTCTAAAAGCCATTGAGATTAGAGTGTGATCGGAGACTTTTTGTTTCTTCTGCGGCGGGTCTTGCAAAACTTAGCTCAGACCGCATGGACAGTTTCCACGAGCTTGTCATTCATATCGTCCATTGTATTGCAATCTTCTAGGCACTGAAAACGGTTTCGTAGCTCGAACTGAAAGGTTTCTGGACTTTGGATTAGAGCACGAGAAGGACGGAGCGTTGACTTCATTAGACGTGACTTCTCCAACTTAACGTTTAGGTTCAGTGTGCCTCTCACCATTCGGTGATCGCTGCCGGTTTTCACCCTCGCGATCACTGAGACATCACTGAATAGTTGTCGTCTGGTCGTCATAATAAAGTTAATCTCATTTTTTGTCGAACCGTCGTGGCTCGACCAGGTCCACTTCCTGTGGGGCCGCTTCTGGAAGAAAGAGTTCATCATAAAGAGTCCTTCTTTCTCCATGAAGTTCGCCAGCTGCTGGCCCTTTGGGTTCCGTTGCCCTATTCCGAATTTCCCTACTTTCAGCTCACCGTTCTCTCTTGTGCCTAGTTTTGCGTTGAAGTCTCCCATTAACACCGTATAGTGGGTTTTGGAGGAATGCATTGTTCTAGAGATATCCTCATACATTTCTTCCACCTCCTCATCGGCGTGTACCGAGGTTGATGCGTAAACCTCAACCCTCGTCGACACACTCCCAATCTTTACAACGTTGTTAACGAGAGACTTGTGGACGATAAATCCGACACCTCCTTGGGACAGATGGTCGCCCTCCTGGTGATAGAACAAATTGCCGGATTCGAGGATTACCGTGACCTCCCCCTCTCTTCAGACTTCGGATAATCCTATGACATTCCAGTGCAACTTGTCTATCTCTTCTTCTAGCTCCAGGACCTTCTCGTCAGTCCTCAGGGTGCGTGCGTTATAAGTTGCCATGTCGAGTCGTCGTAGGTGGCAACAGAACCTCCACCGGAGACTCTTAGCACCCCCTGCCTCGCTGTTACCATGGTCGCCACCTTAGCCAGGAATAGCGGGGCTGCCGGGGACTGGGGGCCATCTCTTCGTTACTTTCATGGGGGTATATTGCCATAGTTGCCACGCTTGGCGAGCGGGTTGGCAAGCGCAGTTTTTTTATTGTTGTTTTGCTGTTATCAGAAAGATGCTGCTGCCCATCCTCTGCCTCAGTTTCCGTCTGTCGCCTTTTACGACACCCACGGGAAGATATGGGGTTGTGAGTATTCTTACCCGCCACTACACGGGCTTATGAGTTATTACTTACAATAAATACTCCTAGGAACTAAGCTAGCCAAACAATTTAATTTTCGTGCCTTTTGTTCGGCGAACATAGCTGAAGACGATTTCAGTTTTACTAAATTCTTTACTTCTTTAGAGAATAGTGATAGCCTTTCCTGTCCCATTAGAAGTCCTTGGAGTTTTTGCTTACACACGTTGGGGGCCCCTGTAGCCCGGGGGCCCCGTATCATTGATACGGCTGATACGGCGGTAGCTACGCCCCTGATTCCACTAACAGTTCACTTAATACGAAAAGTTGTATCACTTTTATGTAGGTTGTATAAAAATCGATAATTAGAAGCAACATACGGCATGTACAGTAAGCACGGGTACGAGGGCGGCACTGAAAATTTCGGGAATCAAGGAAGTGACACAACATTACTATTTAAAACTGTATTTATTGCTTTTCGAAGTATTCTCCGCGAAATTTGACACATTTTTCCATACGATGGAACCAATCATTGAAGCAACCATTCCATTCGGAAGTTGGGGTCTCCAAAATGGCCGTTTTGTAGGCGTCCACAGCTTCTTCAGGTGATGAAAATCTCTGTTCATGCAATTTATTCTTTATTTTAGGGAAAGTATAGAAATCATTAGGGCTTAGGTCGGGGCTGTACGGCGGATGTTCTAATAATTCTATGTTTTCTTGCTCTAAAAACTCTTTTGTTCTGTGTGCGGTGTGAGAACTCGCATTGTCGTGATGGAGGATGATGCGGCGGTTGCAGTTCTCTTTACGGAGTTCAGAAACGACCTGTGGCAAACAAATGCTGGCATACCATTCTGCATTAACCATTCTTTGTTCCTCAAGAGGAATAGTCGTAACATAGCCGGTTTTGGAGACAAACGTGGCCACCATTTTTTTTGCAACACTCCGTGAACGAACAATTTTTGTTGGTTTTAACTCATTTTCGAACCCCCAAACTCGTGACTGGTTTTTTGTTTGGGGTTCGTACGCGTATATCCAGGATTCGTCACCTGATACGATGTTGTATACAGCATTTGAGGATCCTGCGTGGAATCTTTCGAGAGTTCTGATGCACCAAGTAACGCGAGCCGCTTTTTGCTCTTCACGGAGCGAATGCGGTATCCATCGGGAAAACAACTTTTTTACACCTAATTGTTCATGCAAGATTATTTGTATTTGACTCATGTCAATGTCCAAAGTTACCTGAATTTCGCGGTATGTCACATGTCGATCTTCCTCAATCAGCTTACGCACAGCATCAACGTTTTCTTGGGTGATTGCAGTTTTTGGACGACCTTGACGGGGATCATCACTAAGCTTGACACGTCCACGTTGAAATTCAGCAAACCAGCGATAAATTGTGGTTTTGGATGGGGCTTCATCACCAAATGCAGAAATCATCTGGTCAACACACTGTTTTTGTGTTAAACCACTTCGAAAGTCATAATAAATCATCGCTCTTGAATTTTCTCGAGTCAATTCCATTTTCTCAACGACTAAACAAGTTTGACAAAACCTTGTGACAAGACCGAGAATCTTTGTTAAAATAAATAAATGGTATTCAATTTTTAAAACCAAGGAGTTTTCAATTAAAAAGATTTTAATATGACAGGAACAGTGGAAATATTCCATTCCCGATATTTTTAGTGCAGCCTATGTATTAAAAGGCAAGGGCGACGTTATTAGTCACGAAAGGCCACGTGCGTCAATGGTTTCTCTCGACGGTATTTGTTTGAATTTGAAGATACCATGGTGAAATGTGCAGTGCCAAGCTTTAAAAACGATTCACGGAAGAAAATTTAGGAGTAAAATAATATTTATTTTCATCGGTATCACTGACCTCTATATACTTGCATAATAGAGTTCAGTGATCGGTATTTAATATTTGGATAAGAAAACACTGATCTTAACAGAATTACTTAGGATGTCAAAGGATGTAGTGAGAGGCGCGAGGTCAGGGCGACACAGCACATGCCCCATGCCTCGCACTTCGGGTTTTTTGCCCAGAATTGGAGCTAGTTCTGTGCCATGTTAATAGTGTAATAATGGTTTATTTGCATTGAACAATAAATATACAACATAGATAGATCAGGGCTGCCATAAACTGAAATAAATACCATTAATTAGATCATAACTTATTTTATAGGTAAGGGAGTTATGATCAATTCGTCTGTTTTAAAATTGGTTTTAGATTTTATAGTTTAGCAAAAGATGTACTAGCTTTTCTCTGACATTCGGCGTATGAAATTGATTTTAGAACATCTTATGTACTCAATTATTTTTTGAAAAAGAAGACAAAAACAAGCAATAAATAATATACTATATTTTAGCAATAAACTATAACTTAGTAATGCTAATTATAACTTAGAACATAAATGAAAAACTCATAACTGACTTTTTGGTCCGACCCGGGATTTGAACCCGAGACCTCATGATCAGCAGTCGCACTACTACAACCACTAGACCAACGAGGCAGTGCTATGTCTGATAAGATATTGTGATTGGGTATTAGGATTATTTTTTAACTGTATACTATACTGATAATATTGAATTAGCCTTTTATAGTTTTATTTGCATTTACTTCAAAGAAAATACACGCAAAAAGCTTTATCGCGCAGTAAAAAACACAACAAATATATGTATAACTAATACGAAAAATTATACACAAAATTGTTTATTATTGTAATAGCACCCCCGTAGATTGTGAATAAAAAATAGGTAAAGATCGCGCATCTTATAACGTCGATACCACTTGAAATAGTTAAAATTTTGTAGGTTTTGCAACTTAAAAAAACTTCACCCTTCGTGAATTAAACTTCACCACCATCGAAAATCCATAAAATGCAATATTAAGTGCAATTATTTAAGAAAAAGAAAATCATATCTAATCAAAATTTTAATCACACCTTAGGCTTAATGCCTAAGGCATTATCTACCAGTCTAACTTGGGATGATGCAGAGATAAAATAGAGTAGGTGTAATAAAAAGTTACACCTACTTTCTATCTCTTAAAATAACAAAAAAGCAATTTTAGCATGGAAGTTATAAATGGTTATATATATATAAACCATTATATACATATATATAACCATTATATATATAACCATTATATACATAAGTTATAAATGGGTGGGTACAATAAGTTACAAATATAAATACATATGTATTTGTAACTTATTTTTTGCAGTGTATTTGCTGTGCAAGTGCATTTTTAAGTAGTATTTTTGCAATGTACTTAGTGCACGCGCACGCGCACCCACTTCATACACACTTCATTCACACTTCATACACACCTTAATACACACTTAATACACACTTCATACACACTTCATACACACTTCATACACACTTCATACAAACTTCATACACACTTCATACAAACTTCATACACACTTCATACAATTTTTATATAAACTACACTTTTAACAGTGGTAGAGCCAAGCGGCAGCTTTTGCTGTTGCATGGATGGGCCGGCTCGAACCGGGGTGGTACCACGACCTCACAGAATACCAGCGTGAAGTAGAGGTTTACCTCTGCGTTTCGCTTGGTGAGTGCAGGTGGCCGGAGGCCCTTTTTACTGGAAATGAGGCATTCCATCTTAGTCTTCACGGGTGACAACGCATCTGCATTTTGATTTGTAATAGAGGATAGATGTAGATGTTTATGGGTCGCAGCAACCACTTACCATCAGGTGGACTGTGCTCGTTTGTCGCCCTTATCCTATAAAAAAAAATACAAACTTCATACAAACTTCATACAAACTTCATACAAACTTCATACAAACTTCATACAAACATCATACACACATCATACAAACTTCATACAAACTTGATACAAACTTCATACACACTTCATACAAACTTCATACACACTTCATACAATTTATATATAAACTACATACAAACTCCATACAAAGTTCATACAAAGTTCATACAAACTTCATACAAACTTCATACACACTTCATACAAACTTCATACACACTTCATACAACCTTCATACAAACTTCATACAAACTTCAAACAAACTTCATACAAACTTCATACAGACTTCATACAAACTTCATATAAGCTCCATACAAACTTCTTACAAACTTCATACAAACTTCATACAAACTTCATACAAACTTCAAACAAACTTCATACAAACTTCATACAAACTTCATACAAACTTCATACAAAATTCATACAAACTTCATACAAACTTCATACAAACTTCATACACACCTCATACACACTTCACACACACTTCATACACACTCCATACACACTTCATCAATACTTCATCAACACTTCATACAAACTTCATACAAAACTTCATACATACTTCATTTAAACTTCATACAAACTTCATACACACCTCATACACACTTCACACACACTTCATACACACTCCATACACACTTCATCAATACTTCATCAACACTTCATACAAACTTCATACAAACTTCATACAAACTTCATACAAACTTCATACAAACTTCATACAAACTTCATACAAACTTCATACAAACTTCATACAGACTTCATACAAACTTCATACAAGCTTCATACAAGCTTCATACAAACTTCATACACACTTCATTTAAACTTCATACAAAATTCATACAAACTTCATACAAACTTCATACAAACTTCATACAAACTTCATACAAACTTCATACAAACTTCATACAAACTTCATACAAACTTCATACAAACTTCAAACAAACTTCATACAAACTTCATACAAACATCATACAAACTTCATACAAACTTCATACAAACTTCATACAAACTTCTACAAACTACATACAAACTTACACACTCCATACACACTTCATCAACACTTCATCAACACTTCATACACACTCCATACACACTTCATCAACACTTCATCAACACTTCATACAAACTTCATACAAACTTCATACATACTTCATACACACTTCATACACACTTCATACACACTTCATACACACTTCATACACACTTCATACAAACTTCATACACACTTCATCAACACTTCATCAACACTTCATACAAACTTCATACACACTTCATACAAACTTCATACACACTTCATACAAACATACAAACTTCATACAAACTTCATACAAACCTCAAACAAACTTCATACAAACTTCATACAGACTTCATACAAACTTCATACAAGCTTCATACAAACTTCATACAAACTTCATACAGACTTCATACAAACTTCATACAAGCTTCATACAAACTTCATACAAACTTCATACAAACTTCATACAAACTTCATACAAACTTCATACAAACTTCATACAAACTCCATACAAACTTCATGCACACTTCATACAAACTTCATACACACTTCAAACAAACTTCATACAAACTTCATACATACTTCATACAAACTTCATACAAGCTTCATACAAACTTCATACAAACTTCATACAAACTTCATACAAACTCCATACAAACTTCATACACACTTCATACAAACTTCATACAAACTTCATACAAACTGCATACAAACTTCATACAGACTTCATACAAACTTCATACAAGCTTCATACAAACTTCATACAAACTTCATACAAACTTCATACACACCTCATACACACTTCACACACACTTCATACACACTCCATACACACTTCATCAATACTTCATTAACACTTCATACAAACTTCATACAAAACTTCATACATACTTCATTTAAACTTCATACAAACTTCATACACACCTCATACACACTTCACACACACTTCATACACTCTCCATACACACTTCATCAATACTTCATCAACACTTCATACAAACTTCATACAAACTTCATACAAACTTCATACAAACTTCATACAAACTTCATACAAAGTTCATACAAAGTTCATACAAACTTCATACAAACTTCATACACACTTCACACACACTTCATACACACTCCATACACACTTCATCAATACTTCATCAACACTTCATACAAACTTCATACAAAACTTCATACATACTTCATTTAAACTTCATACAAAATTCATACAAACTTCAAACAAACTTCATACAAACTTCATACAAACATCATACAAACATCATACAAACTGCATACAAACTTCATACATACTTCATACAAACTTCATACAAACTTCATACAAACTTCATACAAACTTCATACAAACTTCAAACAAACTTCATACAAACTTATTATTATTCCTGCCCATTTTGTTATATAGGATTACACTTTATTTTTCACATAATAACCTAACATCTCTTTTAAAGAAATTTACGACAAGTAAATATATTTATTAAAATATACAATACTAAAAACTATAATTTAAAAAAAACTAAAACTAAAAACTATAATAATAATTTAAAAAAAAACTAAAACTAGAAACTTAAATATCATATAGTCCTACTCCCCGCGGTATCGTGCCAAGAACGCTGGCTGCGTTTCCCCGCTGAATGGCTATACTTAGCCTTTGAGCAAGGAAAGAACCAGCCCTCTTATCACCAGCAGCAACGACCAGCCGCGGATGGAGTTCCTTTAGGAACTTCACCGCACGTGGACCCCACGGACCGATAGTCTCTACAGCAAATGGCACAAATATGTAGTCATCTCTCAGAGACTCATATTTGCGCCACTTACTCAGTTCAGCTGCCTCTGATGCCGCCCTGGCTCTAAACGAGGTACCCCTGAGATGAGAGACCGCCAGAGTGTCTACGCAAGTAGCATCCCACACTAAGGCTTTACCTCTCTCCCAAGGGACCAATGTCATACCGTCGGGTCTCCTGCCATCGTCTCTAAATATTCCACAAGGCTCTAAAACCGAGGGAACATTTATAGAGACAAGAGCCCTTCGGATGACATCGTTCAAAGAACTGTGTCGTGAAAATCTACCAGCGCTTTTTTTACATGAAAGTCCGTGGAGCCCAAACTTGTCGACGCTGCTACCACAGGGACACTGATGGGGTTGACAAATCGCCGCTCCTAGTCGGATTCCTACGGCAATGCGTAAGCTTTCCGCATCAAGTAATGTGCCGAGATTACTTGATGGTAAAGCGTGTAACCAGTGACTAGATTCCTTAGTCGAAACAGCTAGAAGGCGTGCCTTATCTAGGTCACTCTGGAGATTATGAAACAAATCCTTCTGCACGCCCTGTACCAATGGAATATCCCACTGTTTTTGTTGGTTAACTTCCAGTGGAACATTTTCACCAGGACAGAGCGTTTGCCATGTCTGCCCTGCCTCCGTAGCAAAGCATAGGTCTGCTTTATTATTTAAAATTTTATTACATAAGTCACTGACACTATGTACGGAAGCAAGGAAAGCAGGCAATGCAATGCTAGAAAGATTTCTCACACCAATGCCACCAAATTTTATAGGTAAAGTAGCTTGAGTCCAGGCTGTAGTATTTAAAGTTAAATTTAGAATTTTTTCAATAGCTATTTTAAGATTATTATCAATATCTTGTAAAATATCCGAACATTTCCAGACTGGACTCGAGCGGAGTAAGTATGTAAATCTAGGTACAAGAAGACAATATTTTAAAATAGTAAGAGCTATGTGGGGGTTTAATTTATACAATTTATCAACGTGGTTTAAAAACTGATCAAATTTTGTTTTTAAAACAGGTTTAATACTATCGAAAAACAACGGGGCACCTAGCAGGTATAGTGATTCCGTACTGACAGTTTTTATTCCTGGACAAATATGATTAAAATTTTGAATTAAAGTGTCTCTATGAGAAGTACATCTCTTTTTGGTTGTCCCATCGTCTCGGCCGACACCCCCCTAAAATATCGCCGCACAGTTCCTCCTCCTCTCCCATATACCCTGCACACACACATGGTGGCCACAATGGGTGTAACCTCCAAGGTTACACCCATTGTGGCCACCATTTTAGAATCCGGTACTTTTAACCCCTAATACT